>JAJIZN010000004.1:7500-440000 GCA_028637585.1 Xylariaceae sp. X187
GTCCTGCACGACAACGCCCTGCACCGGAAGCTGAGGCAACACCTTCCCGCTGCGTTCAATGAGCGCTGGACGCGCCGTCATTGGATGCACGCCAGCCTGTTTGTGACCATCGGCGCACTGGTGGCCACGATCGTGCCGGGCTTCTCGCACACCATCGATGCCCCCTACGCCGACAGCCACACCAGCCTGGCCCTGCCGTTGCCGCCGCTGGCAATAGCCCGCCAGCAGCAGATCCCCGGCGACAGCTGGCAGGTGCTGCGGGTACAGCGTGGTCAGACCCTGAGCGACCTGTTCGACAAGGCCGGTATCTCCGCGACTACCCTGCACCGGGTGCTGGACCATCCGGGTGCGCGCGAATCGCTGACCAAGCTGCGCCCGGGCGCCGAGATCGCCTTCGACATGCCGCTGTCCGGTGACCTGCGCAGCATCCGCTTCGACCGCGATGCCGACAACCGGGTCGAGCTGAGCCTGAGCGGCGATGACATCAAGGAAACGGTGACCAAGCGCGAGACGTCCACGCGGACGGTGGTCACCAGCGGCGAGATCACCAGTTCGCTGTATGCGGCTGCACGCCGCGCCGGACTGTCACCGTCGGCGATCGCGACGATGACCGACGACATCTTCAAGTACGACATCGACTTCTCCAAGGACCTGCAGCCGGGCGACCGCTTCAGCGTGGTGATGGACGAGACCTGGCGCGAGGGCGAGAAGGTCGATACCAGCAAGATCCTGGCAGCCACCTTCACCACTGGCGGCAAGACCTACTCCGGCTTCCGCTTCGACCGCAACGGCAAGTCCGAGTACTACGACATCAGCGGACGTTCGCTGAAGAAGAGCTTCATCCGCATGCCGATCCCGTTCGCGCGGCTGAGCTCGACCTTCGGCGCGCGCAAGCACCCGGTGCTGGGCAAGATGCGCATGCACAAGGGCGTGGACTACGCCGCGCGCACCGGTACCCCGATCATGGCCGCCGGCGACGCGCGGGTGCAGTTCGTCGGCGTGCAGCGCGGTTACGGCAACGTGGTGATCCTCGACCACGGCCGTGGCCACACCACCCTGTACGGCCACATGTCGCGCTTTGCCGGGATCAAGAATGGCCAGCGCGTGGCCCAGGGCACGGTGATCGGCTACGTCGGCTCGACCGGCCTGGCGACCGGCCCGCACCTGCACTACGAATTCCGGGTCAATGGCGAGCACCGCAACCCGCTGACGGTGACCATGCCGCCGCCGGAGCCGCTGAAGGGCGCCGAGCTGGTGGCCTTCCGGGCGCAGACCGCGCCGGCGATGGCCCGCATCCAGGGCATGGAGAAGCTGATCTACGCCGACGCCAGCCCCGCGCCGGCCGCCGAAAGCGCGAACACCGAGGTGGCCAGCGCCAAGGACAAGGTACCGGCAGGCCGCAAGCGCGGCTGAGGCCTGCGTTGACGAAGGAGGACACGGCAGCACAAGCTTGCCGTGTCCTTTTTTTATGCCCGCCATGAACACCACTGCCGATCCGTCCCTTCCCCTCTACCTGGGCCTGATGTCGGGCACCAGCGCTGACGGCATTGATGCCGCGCTGGTGCAGTTCCCGGCCGACGGGGGGTGCCGCTTCGTGCATGGGCTGACCGCCCGCTGGGAGCCGGTACTGCGCGCGCGGCTGGTAGCCCTTGGCGAAGGCGGCCCGCTGCAGTCGCTGGAGGAGCTGGGCGAGCTGGATGCGCGGATTGCGATCAGCTTCGCCGCCGCCGCCAACCAGCTGCTGGACGAAGCCGGTGTCGACCGTTCGCAGGTGCGGGCCATCGGCTCGCACGGGCAGACGGTGCGCCATCGACCGCTGGCCGATCCGGCCTTCACCCTGCAGCTGGGTGACGGCAACCGCATCGCCGAACTGACCGGCATCACCACGGTGTGCGATTTCCGCCGCCGCGACGTTGCCGCCGGCGGCCACGGGGCGCCGCTGATGCCGGCCTTCCACCTGGGCATGCTGGGTGCGGCCGATGAGGACCGTGCGGTGCTGAACCTGGGCGGGATCGCCAACCTGACCCTGATTCCGCGCGAAGGCGTCGTGCGTGGCTTCGATACCGGCCCAGCCAACGCGCTGATGGATGCCTGGTGCCAGCGCCATACCGGGCGCAGCTTCGACGCTGACGGTGCCTACGCGGCCAGTGGCGCCGTGGATGACAGCCTGCTGGCCGGCTGGCGCGCCGACCCGTGGTTTGCGCTGCCACCGCCCAAGAGCACCGGGCGCGAGCAGTTCCACCTGCCGTGGGCCGAAGCACACATGGAGGAAGGCCAGTTCGCCGCCGCCGATGTTCAGGCAACGCTGCTGGAGCTGACCGCGGCGACGGTGGTGGATGCGCTGCTGGCCCAGCAGCCGGACACCCGCCGGGTGCTGGTGTGCGGCGGCGGTGTGCGCAACGCGCAGTTGATGCGGCGGCTGGCGGCGCGGCTGCCGGGCGTGGTGGTCGAGTCCACGGCACTGCACGGGCTGGACCCGGAGTATGTGGAGGCGATGGGGTTTGCCTGGCTGGCGCAGCGGACGATGGACGGGCTGGCGGGCAACCTGCCGAGCGTGACCGGGGCGAAGGGGCCGCGGATTCTCGGGGCAATCCATTTGGCGTGAGGGTTGGCCCGACCCTGCGGCAGCTAATCGAAGCCCTGGCCGGCCGGAAGCGCCTGCAGCGCGGCGATCGCATCGGAAAGGGCATCGACTTCGGGATCGCCGAAGCCGGAGCGGACCTCCAGTTCACTGCTGAACAGGCCCTGCTCCAGCAGGACCGCGCAGGTCTGTTCGTGGGTCCAGCCTCGGGCAACCGAGACCCGTTTGATGCGTTCCAGCAGCAGCGGGTCCAGGTCCCGCAGCACTACGTCGGCCATGCTCACTTCCCCGTTCGCAAGGCACCGCCCCCTCGGCGCGTCGGGGCGATCATCCCGCAGTAAGCGCGGACAGGCAATCAGGCGGTGGGTGACGGCCCACGATCCAGGATGCGTGGCCACAGCCAGGCCAGCAGCAGCATGGTCGGCACCACCGTGACAGCGCTGAGCATGAAGAAGGTGCTGTAGGACGTCGCTTCCACGATGTAGCCGGAGACGCCGCCGACGAACTTGCCCGGCAGGTTGGCCAGCGATACCAGCAGGGCGTACTGGGTCGCGGTGAAGTTGCGATCGGTCAGCGAAGACATGAACGCCACCAACACCGTGCCGGCGAAGCCCTGGAACAGGTTGTCGGCACTGAGCGCGGCGTAGAACGCCCACAACTGCCCCGGATTGTGCGCCATCAGCAGGAAGGCCAGGTTCGACAGGGCTACGCCCAGCGCCGCGACAAGCAGCATCCGGCGGAAACCGAAGGCGGCGACGGCGATACCGCCAATGAACGCTCCACCAATACCCATCCATACGCCGAACAGCTTGGAGACCGTAGCAATGTCGGCCTTGTCGAAGCCCGAATCGAGATAGAAGGGTCCGGCCATCACGCCGATGACCTGGTCGGGAAACTTGAAGAACCCGACAAACGCCAGCAGCGCCAGCGCCAGTGCCATGCCATTGCGGGTGAAGAAGCTGGTGATCGGCTGTACGAACGCTTCGGCAATGTCGATGCGGCGCTGCACGGCGTTGGCCGGACGCTCGGGCTCGCGGCAGAACAGCGTGGTGATGATCGGCACGATCATCAGTGCGGCCATGGCCAGGTAGGCAATGATCCAGCCTTCAAACTGCGCCAGATACAACGCGCCGGCACCGGCCAGGATCAAGCCGATGCGATAGCCCAGCGTGTACGTGGCGGCCAACGCGGCCTGCGCGGTCTGCGGCGCGATCTCGATGCGGTAGGCGTCGACCACCGAATCCTGGGTGGCGCCTGCAAAGGAGGCCACCAGTACCCAGGCCACCAGCGGCCACACGCCCTGCTCTGGCCGCACGAACGCCAGTGCAACCAAGCCCACCAGCACCAGGATCTGGGAGACCAGCAGCCACGAGCGGCGACGGCCCAGGAAACCCAGCAACGGAAACGCGTAGCGATCCAGCAGGGGTGCCCAGACAAATTTGAGCAGGTAGAAGAAGCTGGCCAGGCTGATCAGGCCGATGCTGCCCAGATCGAGGCCGACGTCGCGCAGGCGGGTGGACAGGGTCTGCGAGGCGATCAGCAGGAACGGCAGGCCGCTGCCGAAGCCCAGCAGGGCCATGGTGAGCGCCGAGGGCGTGCCGAACGCACGCTTGATGCCGGCCCAGCCCTTGTAGCCGGCCGGCTTGGCGGCCTCGGTCACAGGTCGTAGTCCACGATGAACGGTGCGTGGTCGGAGAAGCGCTGGTCGCGGTAGATCGAGCAGCTGCGCAGGCGGTCACGCAGGCCCGGGGTGATGAACTGGTAGTCGATGCGCCAACCGACGTTGTTGGCGCGGGCGGCGCCACGGTTGCTCCACCAGGTGTAGTCCTCGCCGGTCGGGTTGAGCAGGCGATAGGCATCGGCCCAGCCGCGACCGGTGGCCACGTCGGTGGCCTGGCCGTGGTCGGCGCACAGGGCGTTGAGCCAGTCGCGCTCCTCGGGCAGGCAGCCGGAGTTCTTCTGGTTGGACTTCCAGTTCTTGATGTCCAGCGCCGAGCGGACGATGTTCCAGTCGCCGCACAGCACGTAGTCGCGGCCGCTGCGCGCCCATTCCTCGAGGATCGGCCGCAGCCATTCCATCACTTCGAACTTGAAGCCCTGGCGCAGGTCACCCGAACTGCCGGACGGGATATAGAAGGAGACCACGCTGAGGTTGCCGAAGCGCGCCTCGATGTAGCGGCCTTCGTCGTCGAACGGGGCCCAGCCCAGCGAGGTGATGACCTGGTCCGGTTCGCGCTTGCTGTAGATCGCCACGCCGCTGTAGCCCTTCTTGGTAATGGCATCGCGGTAGAAGCAATGGTGGCCGTCCGGGCGGAACATCGGGTCGGTCAGCTGGTCTTCCTGGGCCTTGGTCTCCTGGATGCAGAGGACGTCGGCGTCCTGGCCACGGAACCAGTCGAGGAAGCCCTTGGTGGCGGCCGAGCGGATGCCATTGGCATTGAAACTGATGATGCGCATGCGGAAGAACCTACGGCGGGAAACCGGGCAAGCATACCGGTTGCCTGCCGGGCTGAGCAGCCCGCGGGGGCAGCCCCGGATACCCGCGTGAAGGGGCTGGACGAGCGCGGAAAGCCCAGCTGGATTAGGATTTGCGCTCCAAATGAAGATGAATCGAGTTTTGATGAGCGACCACCGTCACCGTTTCCTGCAGCTGGCCCTGACCGCCGATGCCCTGCGCTTCGGCCAGTTCACCCTCAAGTCCGGCCGGCTGAGCCCCTATTTCTTCAACGCCGGCCGTTTCGACTCCGGTTCCCTGCTGTCGCAGCTGGGCGCGTGCTATTCCGACGCCATCGACGCCACCGGGATCAAGTACGACGTGGTGTTCGGCCCGGCCTACAAGGGCATTCCGCTGGCCACCGCAATGGCCTGCGAGCTGGCCCAGCGTGGCCGCGACCTGCCGCTGTCGTTCAACCGCAAGGAAGTGAAGGACCATGGTGAAGGCGGCCAGCTGATCGGCGCCGACATGACCGGCAAGCGCGTGCTGATCGTCGACGACGTGATCACCGCCGGCACCGCCATCCGCGAGGCGCTGGCGATCATCCGCGCTGCGGGCGGCATTCCGGCCGGCATCGTGGTGGCCCTGGACCGCCAGGAAATCGCCTCGGACACCGACCATCGCTCCGCCGCACAGGCCGTGGCCGAAGAAGCCGGCATCCCGGTGATCGCCGTGGCAACGCTGGCCGACCTGCTTGATTTCGCGTCCGGAAATCCGGAACTTGTAGGCTACCGGCAGCCGCTGGAGGCCTATCGCGCCCAGTACGGCGTCCGTTCCACGCGCTGACCACCAGGGGGAAGGTCGCATGTTCCGAGTTCCTGCCATCGTTGCCGCCAGCCTGCTGCTGGTGATGCCGCAGACGCTGCTGGCACAGTCCGGCGGCAAGGCTGCAGACAAGAAGCTGTACTGCTGGAACGAGGGCAAGGAGCGGATCTGCAGCGATGCGCTGCCGGCCGATGCGGTCAACCACGCCCGCGATGAGTTCAACGCCAACAGCGGCCTGCGCAATGCACAGGTGCAGCGCGCGTTGAGCGATGAGGAACGCGCTGCCGCCAGCACGGCGGCGGCGCAGGTCCAGCTGGACCAGATGGCCGAGCAGACCCGCCAGCGCACCGAACAGGCGATGCTGGCCACCTATGGGGATGAGAATGCGCTGCGGCGCGTATTTGCCGAGCGCCAGGAGGTGCTCGACAACAACCTCAAGACCGCCCAGTACAACGTGGCCAGCCTGCGCGATTCGCTGGTGGCCCTGCTTGCCGCCGCCGGTGACCGCGAACTGGCCGGTGGCAAGGTAGCCGACAAGCAGGCCCAGACGATCGGCCAGCGCCATGCACAGCTGCAGATGCAGCAACGGCTGCTGGCCAGCTTCGAGCAGCAGCAGCAGGCGTTGAAGGTCGAAATCGAGAGCAGCCTGCAGCGCTATCGGCAGCTGAAGGGATTGGCGCCGGCGAGCCAAGCCCCGTGATTGCCGGTAGAGCCGAGCCCACGCTCGGCTCCGCTTGACCTCGGGAAAGAGCAGCCGAGCGTAGGCTCGGCTCTACAGCAGGCGGGGCTGGTTACGGCCTGGGCCCTGAAATTTATGCACTCTTTACGCGTCGGCCCGGTCCGGCGCGTAGTGCGTTTATGGGGGTGGGGACGACGATGACGGCCTGAGGTGGAGGGGTTCCACCAGGTCTCAATTCCATGTCCCCCTGGCTGTCGTTGCTGTGTGGCGTGCTGGTGCTGGTTGCCGCCGCCTATCTTCTTTATGTCGTGCTGCGGCCCGAGTCGTTCTGAGCGGAGCCTGCCATGACTGAAATTCTTATCATTCTTGCCGCCAGCCTGCTGCTGGCCTGGCCCCTGGGCCTGTACCTTGCCCGGGTGATGCGCGGCACGCCGATGAAGGTCGACGTGCTGTTCCACTGGATCGAAAAGCCGCTGTACAAGGTGCTCGGCGTTGATCCGTCACGCTCGATGTCCTGGCGGGGCTACGTGCTGGCGTTCGTGCTCAGCAACGTGGTGATCGCGGTGCTGACCCAGGCCGTGTTCATGACCCAGGCGTGGTTGCCGTTGAATCCGGACCAGATCCCGAACATGCGCTGGGACACGGCGCTGCACACGATGATCTCGTTCCTGACCAACACCAACCAGCAGCACTACTCCGGCCAGGCACAGCTGTCCTACTTCTCGCAGATGACCGGCATCACCGGCCTGCAGGTGGTGACACCGATGATGGGCCTGGCGCTGGCCGTGGCGACGCTGCGTGCGTTGTTCTCGCGTGCGCCGAAATCGGTCACCGCGCCCGTCGCGGGCGATGACCGCCAGGTGGCGGTGGGCAATTACTACGCGGACGTCGTGCGCTTGTGCGTGCGCTTCCTGTTGCCGTTGTGCCTGGTATGGACGCTGCTTTTGACCAGCCAGGGCGTGCCCTCCACGATAGCCGGTGGCCCGCAGGCCACGCCGATCGACGCCAGTGCCGGCATGGCGCAGCAGAAGCTGCCGCTGGGTCCGGTTGCGGCGATGGTCGCGGCCAAGCAGCTGGGCGCCAATGGTGGCGGCTGGTATGGGCCGAACAGCAGCTTCCCGCTGGAGAACCCGACCCCGGTGTCGAACATGCTGGAAGTGATCGGCATCCTGCTGGTGCCGATGGCGGTGATCTTCATGATCGGTGCGTTCACCGGGCGCCGTCGTTTCGGCGCGCTGGTGTTCAGCTGCATGCTCGGCATGTCGCTGCTGTCCACCGGCGCGATGGTGTGGAGCGAGGGCCATAGCGCCAGCGCGGCCACGCCGCTGCTGATGGAAGGCAAGGAAGTGCGCTTCGGCGCCGATGGCACCGCGCTGTGGGCGGCGGTGACCACCCAGGTCTCCAACGGTTCGGTCAACGGCATGCACGATTCGCTGAGCCCGCTCTCTGGCGGCCTGGCGATGGTCAACATGCTGGTCAGCGCGATCTGGGGCGGCATCGGCTGCGGCCTGCAGCAGTTCATCGTGTACCTGCTGCTGGGTGTGTTCCTGGCAGGGCTGATGACCGGCCGTACGCCGGAGCTGTTCGGTCGCAAGCTGGAGACGCCACAGGTGCGCCTGCTGGCCCTGCTGGTGCTGCTGCAGCCGATCACCCTGCTGCTGTTCACCGCGATCACGCTGGCCGTGCCCGGGCTGGCCGGCACCTCCAATCCCGGCTTCCACGGCATCAGCCAGGTGTTCTACGAGTATGTCTCGGCCTACGCCAACAACGGCTCGGGCTTCGAGGGTCTGGGCGACGCAACGCCTTGGTGGAACCTGAGCTGCTCGCTGGTGCTGCTGCTGGGCCGTTTCCCGCTGCTGATCATTCCGCTGGTGGTGGCCGCGCAGCTGGCCGCCAAGCGGCAGGCGCCTGAATCGGCTGGCAGCCTGCAGATCGAAACCCCGACGTTCGCCCTGACCCTGGTCTCGGTGATCGTCATCCTGACCGTGCTGCAGTTCATGCCGGCGCTGGTACTCGGCCCGATCGCCGACCACCTGAGCCTGGGACTGCACTGAGGACACCCCATGAGTAGTCACGCAACCGCAAACCGTTCCTCTTCCGTGGCGTCCCGCCCGGCCCTGCTCGATGCCGCCGGCCTGCGCCGCGCGCTCATCGAGGCCGTACGCAAGCTGTCGCCGATGCACCTGGTGCGCAGCCCGGTGATGGCGGTGGTGATGGCCGGCACGATCGTCGCCGCGATCATCACCCTGACCGGCAATGCACCGCTCGGCTTCGGCCTGGCGGTGACGGTGATCCTGCTGGTCACCGTGCTGTTCGGCAATTTCGCCGAGGCCGTGGCCGAGGCACGTGGCCGTGGTCAGGCCGCTTCGCTGCGCCGTGCCCGCCAGGACCTGGTGGCGCGCCGTCTGGCGTCGGCGCAGGTCGGTGCCAGCGAAACCCAGGTGCCGGCAGCCGAACTGCGCCCCGGTGACCACGTGATCGTCAGTGCCGGCGAGCTGGTGCCGGCCGACGGCGAGATCGTGCAGGGCCTGGCGACCATCAACGAAGCGGCGGTGACCGGCGAGTCGGCACCGGTGCTGCGCGAGGCGGGTACTGATCGCTCCGGCGTGATCGGCGGCACCAAGGTGCTGTCCGACCAGATCGTCGTACGCATCACTGCCGAGCCGGGGCACAGCTTCCTGGACCGGATGATCGCACTGGTGGAAGGTGCCAACCGGCAGAAGACCCCGAATGAAATCGCGCTGACCCTGTTGCTGGCGGCGATGACGCTGACCTTCCTGGTGGTGGTGGCGACGCTGCCGGCGATCGGTGCTTCGGTGGGCGTCAAGGTGGATCCGCTGCTGCTGATCGCGCTGCTGGTGTGCCTGATCCCGACCACCATCGGTGGCCTGCTGCCGGCCATCGGCATCGCCGGCATGAACCGTGCGCTGGCCGCCAACGTGCTGGCCAAGTCGGGCAAGGCGGTGGAAGTGGCCGGTGACGTCGACGTGCTGCTGCTCGACAAGACCGGCACCATCACCTACGGCGACCGCCAGGCGAGCCACTTCCATGCACTGGCCGGGATCGACGCCGACCAGCTGCGTGAAGCGGCACTGCTGTCATCGCTGGCCGACCCGACCCCGGAAGGCAAGTCGATCGTGCGCCTGGCCCGCGAACAGGGCTGCACCACCGCCGAGCCGGACCAGGCCGACTACCTGGCTTTCAGTGCGCAGACCCGCATGTCGGGTGTCGACCTGATGCACGGCCGGCAGATCCGCAAGGGCGCTGCCGATGCGATCCGCGCCCATGTGCTGGCGCTCGGCGGCACCGTACCGGCGGAACTGGCCGGCCGCGTGGACCAGGTCGCACGCAACGGTGCTACGCCGCTGGTGGTGGCCGAGGGTCGCCATGTGCTGGGCGTGATCGAGCTGTCCGACGTGGTCAAGCACGGCATGCGCGAGAAGTTCGCGCAGCTGCGGGCAATGGGCATCCGCACGGTGATGATCACCGGCGACAACCCGCTGACGGCCGCCGCGATTGCTGCCGAAGCCGGCGTGGATGACTACATCGCCGAGGCGCGGCCCGAGGACAAGCTGGCACGCATCCGTGCCGAGCAGGCCGGTGGCCGCCTGGTGGCGATGGTCGGCGACGGTACCAACGATGCGCCGGCGCTGGCCCAGGCCGACATCGGCCTGGCAATGAATTCGGGCACGCAGGCGGCCAAGGAGGCCGGCAACATGGTCGATCTGGATTCGGATCCGGCCAAGCTGCTGGCGGTGGTGGAGGTGGGCAAGCAGCAGTTGATCACCCGCGGCGCGCTGACCACGTTCTCGCTGGCCAACGATGTGTCCAAGTACTTCGCGATCCTGCCGGCGCTGTTTGCCGCCACCGTGCCTGCGATGGCCGCGTTGAACGTGATGCAGCTGTCGAGCCCGCGCAACGCAGTGCTGGCGGCACTGATCTTCAATGCTCTGGTGATTCCCGCCCTGATCCCGCTGGCGTTGCGCGGTGTGCGCTTCCGCCCGGCCACCGCAACGGCGCTGCTGCGCCGGAACATGCTGGTGTACGGCCTAGGTGGCGTGCTGCTGCCGTTCGCGGCAATCAAGTTGATCGACCTTCTTCTTGTCCTGGTATTCGGCGCATGAACCGTTCTGACTCCCCTTCCCTTTCCCGCGAGCTGAAGAGCGAGGCACGCGTGGCCACGCTGCAGGATGGCGCCAGCTGGCGCCCCGCCATCGGCCTGGGCGTGGCTACCCTGCTGCTGGCCGGTGCGGTCTACGCCGGCATCGCCACCGGCTTCGCCGGCCTGTCCTTCCCGGCGCAGGCCGAAGGCAGCCTGCTGCGCGATGGAAGCGGCCAGGTGCGTGCTTCGGCATGGCTGTCGCAGCCGTTCACTGGCGATGGCTACTTCCAGTCGCGGCCGTCGGCGGCCAACTACGACCCGATGGCGGCGGCCGGCTCCAACCTGGCTCGCAGCAACCCGGCGCTGGCCGAACGTGTGGCGGCGAGCACCGCAGCGGTGGCCGCGCGCGAAGGCGTGACGCCTGCGCAGGTACCTGCCGATCTGGTCACCCAGTCCGGCGGCGGCCTGGATCCGCAGTTGTCGCCGGCGGCAGCACAGCTGCAGGTGGCACGCGTGGCCCGTGCGCGTGGCCTGCCGGTCGAGCGCGTGCAGGCACTGGTGAAGGCCAACACGCAAGGCCGGCAATGGGGCGTGTTCGGCCAGCCACGGGTGAACGTGGTGACACTGAACTTCGCCCTTGACCACGCGGCACGCGCACCGTGATGCAGGCCTGCACCCGCTGCGCGCACAATGGCGGCCATGACAGCGGCCCCCATGACTGATCTGCGGACCCGCCAGGCCAACGCCCTGGTGGAAGGCCTGCAACGCGAAGCCGGTGGCAAGCTCACGGTGTTCCTGGGCGCAGCACCGGGCGTCGGCAAGACCTACGCCATGCTGACCCGCGCGCAGGAACAGCTGCGCCGTGGCGTGGACCTGGTGGTCGGGCTGGTGGAGACCCATGGCCGTGCCGAGACCCAGGCCTTGCTGGAAGGCCTGCCACGGCTGCCGCTGAAGGACGTGGCCTACCATGGCCACGACCTGCAGGAGATGGACCTGGACGCCGTGCTGGCACGCAAGCCGGCGCTGGTGCTGGTGGACGAGCTGGCCCATCGCAATGCGCCGGGCAGCCGCCACGAACGGCGCTGGCAGGACGTGATGGAGCTGCTGGATGCCGGCATCGACGTCTGGACCACGGTCAACATCCAGCATCTGGAAAGCCTCAACGATGTGGTGATGCGCATCACTGGGGTGCGTGTCAGTGAGACCGTGCCCGACGGCGTGCTCGACCGCCTGCACGACATCGTGCTGGTCGATCTGCCGCCGCGCGAACTGATCGCGCGCCTGCAGCAGGGCAAGGTGTACGTGCCCGAGCAGGCCGCGCAGGCACTGCAGGCGTTCTTCTCGCCGGCCAACCTGACTGCATTGCGCGAACTGGCCATGCAGGAGGCCGCCGACCGTGTCGACAGCAGCCTGCGCGAAGCACGTGCCGCGCGCGGTGAGAGCAATCTGCCGTTGCGACGTGGCGTGCTGGTGGCGATCGATGGCGGCGGCCAGAGTGAATACCTGGTGCGGGTGGCGCGACGCATCGCCGAACGCCGCGATGCACCGTGGACGGTGGTGACGGTGCAGGGACGCCGCCAGGATGAAGCGACCCGGCGCGAGATCGATGCGGCGTTCGCGCTGGCCCGCCGACTGGGCGGTGAAGCCGAGCTGCTGCACGGTTCAAGCATCGCCGATGCATTGCTTGACCACGCCGCGCACAACGGCGTATCGACACTGGTGCTGGGCCGTACCCGCGAACGACCGCTGGCGCGGATGTTCAACCGCACCCTGACCCAGCAGCTGATCCAGCGCGGCGCGCACTACGAGATCACCATCATCAGCACGCCGCAGGCGCGTGCGCGTTCCCGTCGGGAGGGGCTGCTGCCACCGATGCGCGGTATCAGTCACGAACCATTGCAGGCGCTGTTGGCTACTGCGCTGGCCTGCCTGGTGGCGTGGCTGGCCGAACGCTGGGTGGGCATGGCCGATCTGTCGATGGTGTTCATCGTGGCCGTGGTGCTGGTGGCCGCGCGCACCCGCGCCAGCGTCGCGGTGATGGCGGCGATCCTGTGTTTCCTGGCTTACAACTTCCTGTTCATCGCGCCCCGCTTCACCTTCGCCATCGGCGCGCGGCAGGGCGTGATCACCGTGTTCCTGTTCCTGGCAGCTGCCCTGGTCGCCGGGCGTCTGGCATCACGCCTGCGCATGCAGGTGATCGCCCTGCGCGCGGCCAACCGCCATGCGCGCGCGCGCCAGCAGCTGGGCCGGCAGCTGGCCAGCGCGGCCGGCAACGGTGAAGTGGCACAGGCCGGGCGGCATGCGCTGGAACAGGCCATGGATGTTCCGGCATGGCTGCGGATCGGCGCCGATATCGCGGCCGGTGGCCGTCACCTGCCTGGTGACACCGATCTGGCGGCGGCCGACTGGGCCCTGCGCCATGGCCAGCCCAGTGGCCGTTTCACCGATACCCTGGCAGGCGCGCAATGGTGGTTCCTGCCGCTGCTGGACGGCGAAGACCGTGCGATCGGCGTGGCCGGCCTGTACCTGCCGGGTGCGCAGGCGCGGCTGCTGCCCGAACAGCGGCAGCTGGCCGAAGCGATGGTCGATGACATCGCCCAGGCGGCGTTGCGCACGCGCCTGGTGGCCGAGCTGGAACAGGCGCACGTCAGCAACGAGACCGAACGGCTGCGCTCTGCCCTGCTCTCCTCGGTGTCGCACGACCTGCGTTCGCCACTGGCGGCGATGATCGGCTCGGCCGACAGTCTGGCCAGCTACGGTGCGGCAATGGATCTGGCCGACCGCCGCGCCTTGCTGGACACCATCCTGGTCGAAGGCGAGCGTCTGGACCGCTACATCCAGAACCTGCTGGACATGACCCGGTTGGGCCACGAGGGCCTGAAGATCAACCGCGACTGGATAGGCGTGGATGAGCTGATTGGTTCGGCCGCCCGCCGCCTGCAGCGCTACCAGCCGAAGGTGCGGCTGGAGCTGGATATTCCAGCGACGCTGGCACCGATCTGGGTGCATCCGGCACTGGTCGAGCAGGCGGTGTTCAATGTGATGGAGAACGCTGCCAAGTTCTCGCCGGCCGATGCCGCCGTGCAGGTGCTGGCGCGCGAACTGGACGGTCAGCTGCGCATCGACGTGATCGATGCCGGCCCCGGCATTCCCGACGACGAGCGCGCGCGCATCTTCGACATGTTCTACAGCGTCGAACGCGGCGACCGCGGCCGCCACGGCACCGGCCTCGGCCTGACCATCTGCCAGGGCATGATCGGCGCGCACGGCGGCAGCGTGCAGGCGCTGCCCGGGCGCGACGGTCGCGGTACCCTGATCCGCATCACCCTGCCCCTGCTCAAGCCAGCCTCCCACGATGAGTCCGACCCCGACTGATGCCAGCGCGCCGGCGCCGCGCGTGCTGGTGATCGACGATGAAACCCAGATCCGCCGGTTCCTGGACATCAGCCTGCGCGCGCAGGGCTATCAGGTGCGCCAGGCCGCGACCGGCCAGGAAGGCCTGCAGATGGCCGCCAGCGAGGACATGGACCTTGTGATCCTGGACATCGGCCTGCCGGACATGGAAGGTCATGAGGTGCTGGAGCAGCTGCGGCAGTGGAGCCAGGTGCCAGTGATCATGCTGACCGTGCGTGCCGGCGAAACCGAGAAGGTGCGTGCACTGGACAACGGCGCCAACGACTACGTGACCAAACCCTTCGGTACCCAGGAGCTGATGGCGCGGGTACGGGCGCTGCTGCGCACACGCAGCGTACCGACCGATGGCACGCCGCCGGTGTTCGACGATGGCCACCTGCACGTGGACCTGGTGCGCCGCGAAGTGGCGATCGATGGCGAGCTGGTGGCGTTGACCCGCAAGGAATACGCGTTGTTGTCGCTGTTGCTGCGCAATGCCGGGCGGGTGGTGACGCAACCGCAGATCCTGCAGGAAATCTGGGGACCCACCCACCAGCACGACACCCACTACCTGCGCATCCTGGTCGGCAAGCTGCGGCACAAGCTGGGCGACTCGGCGCTGGATTCACGCTACCTCTTTACCGAACCGGGCGTGGGGTTGCGGTTCAAGGGGTGAGGCGTGCCGACCAACGGTCGGCACCCACCAGACACGTAGATCCACGCCATGCGTGGATGGACAATCCATCGAAGAACATCCACGCATGGCGTGGATCTACCGTGTCGACCAAGGTCGACACCTACCAACAGCAGCACAGAACGCCGTTCCAACAGATCGCGGAAATCTGTCGAAGGCGGGGTGGGTCCGGTTGCGGGGGCCGCGGTATGGATGCCGCGGCCAAGCCCCCATGGATGGGTTTACGGCGTCCCCCGCAACCGGACCCACCCCGCCATCCCGCAGGAAGCCAACGGTTGAATTTGACGTTGACGTGGATTCGGCGGGTGCCGGGCGCAGCCCGGCACTGCCTCAGAAGCCCAGCGGGGTGTCGCCCAGCACCGGCTGCAGCTGGCTGCGGAACAATGCCTGGATGCGCTCCAGTGCCGCTTCGTCGTTGCCTTCGAAACGCAGCACCAGCACCGGCGTGGTGTTGGACGCGCGCACCAGGCCCCAGCCATCGGCGAAGTCCACCCGCAGACCGTCGATGGTCGACAGGCGACCGCCGACATACGGGTTGTCCGGCGACTGCGCAGCGGCCACCAGCATCGCCACCAACGCATGCGGAGTTCCCTCGGCCACCGGCACCTTCAGCTCCGGCGTCGCCACCATTTCCGGCAGTTCGGCCAACACGTCGTCCGGCGTTTCTTCGCGCTGGGCCAGGATCTCCAGCAGGCGTGCAGCGGCGTACAGACCATCGTCGAAGCCGAACCAGCGCTCCTTGAAGAAGAAGTGGCCGCTCATCTCGCCCGCCAGTTCGGCGTCGGTCTCGCGCATCTTCGCCTTCATCAGCGAGTGCCCGGTCTTCCACATCAACGGGCTGCCGCCATTACGCAGCACGTGATCGGACAACTTTCCGGTGCACTTCACGTCGTAGATCACCATTGCGCCCGGGTTGCGCATCAGCACATCGGCAGCGAACAGCATCAGCAGGCGGTCGGCGTAGATGATCTTGCCTTCACCGGTGACCACGCCAAGGCGATCGCCATCACCATCGAACGCCACGCCGAGGTCGGCGCCGAAGCGCTTGACCGTCTGCACCAGGTCTTCCAGGTTGGCCGGTTCGCTGGGATCGGGGTGGTGGTTGGGGAAGGTGCCGTCGACATCGCAGTACAACGGGATGACCTCGGCGCCGATCGCTTCCAGCAGCTGCGGCGCGAAGGCACCGGCCACACCGTTGCCTGCGTCGGCGACGACCTTCAGTGGGCGGTCCAGCTGCACGTCATCGGCAATACGCTGGATGTAGTCGGCGCTGACCTCGCGCTGCTGGTAGTCACCCGGTTCCGCCGCCTGGACCAGACGGCCTTCGACAATGCGCTGGTACAGGTCGGTGATCGCATCACCAGACAGGGTCTCCCCACCGATGACGATCTTGAAACCGTTGTAGTCCGGCGGATTGTGGCTGCCGGTGACCGCCACGCAGGTACCGGTGCGCAGATGGAAGGCGGCGAAATACACCACCGGGGTCGGCGCCAGGCCGATATCGATCACCGCACAGCCGGCACGCCGCAGGCCTTCGGCCAGACCGGCCGACAGCTCGGGACCCGACAGGCGGCCATCACGGCCGATCACCACCTCGCGCAGGCCCTGCTCGAGGGCGACGGTGCCGATCGCCTGCCCGATCAGCGCGGCGGTGCGCGCGGTCAGCTCGCTGCCGACCACACCGCGGATGTCGTACGCGCGGAAGATGCCTGCAGCCAGCTCCTCGGCGGGAACCGGTGGCGGCGGAGGCGGCGCAGCCTCGGACAGCGCCTCGCTGGGCACGGTCGGCGGGACCATCTGCAGGCTTTCACGCAGGGTCGGGCCGTGATCGGCGTCGGTCACCGCGCTGCGGCGGTTGGGTAGCGGCAGCGACGTTGGCAATCGGCCACGGCCTACCACCAGCAGTACCGCGATGAAGGCCAGCAGCAGGGTGACAATCGCGCTGGACAGGGCTCCCAGCCCCAGCGGACCGGGCTCCACATTGGGTACCCCGGCGGTCAGTCGCAGCGGGGTGCCGGCCACCGGGCGCGCCATTGCCTCGGCGCTCTCGGACAGGCCGCTATCACCCTGCGCCACAATGTTGTGCGCTCCCTGGCGCAGCGCCAGGAAGCCGTTGCCGGGGACGTGCACCTGATCCAGCGGCGCGGTCAACCGCAGCAGCGGCTGGCGGACATAGACCACCGCAGGTCCGACGCCGGCCAGTTGTACCGGCGCGGCCAGACCCAGTCGGTTGCCGCCGCCATCGCGGATCACCCGCAGGGTTGGTTTGCCGTCTGCCAGCGCCGATTCCAGCAGGGCCAGACGTGCGTATCCAAAGGTGGCCGCATCGGCATAGCCTGCGGCCAGGTCAGCGCCCAGCACGTCCACCTGCTCGACGCCGGTCCAGCTTTCCCGCAGCGCCAGCGCGGCACCGGCCGCATCACCGGCCTGCAGCGCCTGCTGGAAGCGGTCGCCCTTCAACTGCTGCTGCAGCTGCTGCAACTGGCCGGCGGCAGCCTGCTGCAGCCCTTGCACGGCCTGGTCGCGCGCTTGTTCCAGCGCTTCCCCGCTGGCCGCCTGCCGCCACTGCTGTACCGCGCTCCAGCCGAACCAGCCGGCCAGCAGTACCAGCAGCACGCCCAGCAATGGCGCGCTCCGACCCAACGACTTTCCCCGCTGTGCTTCCCCGATGACGCTCATCGATGTCCCCTGTCAACGCACCCCGGTATGGCCGAATCCACCCGTTCCCCGCACGCTGTCGGTGAAAGTATCCACCACCTGCAGGCTGACGCGGGCAATCGGCACCACCACCAGCTGCGCAATGCGATCGCCCGGCTCAATGGTGAAGGCCTCGCGGCCGCGGTTCCAGACACTGATCAGCAACGGCCCCTGGTAGTCGGCGTCGATCAGGCCGGTACCGTTGCCCAGTACGATGCCATGCCGGTGGCCCAGGCCCGAACGCGGCAGGATCACCGCACACAGATGCGGGTCGGCGATATGGATGGCCAGGCCGCTGGGCACCAGTGCGGTATCGCCCGGCTGCAGGGTCAGCGGGGTTTCCAGCGCCGCGCGCAGATCCATGCCGGCGCTGGCTTCGGTGGCATAGGCCGGCAGTGGCCAGCTGTCGCCGAAGCGCGGGTCGAGCAGCTTGACCTGCAACGGTTGCGGGGAGAACCCGTGGGTGTTGTTTGCCTCTGTCATGCCTGAAGTCTCCGCGCGATCAGCGCCAGCAGTTGTTCGGCCAGCTCACGCTTGGAAGTAGCCGGGAATACTTGTTCGCCATCCTGCCAGAAGGCCGTGGCGGCATTGTTGTCGCTTTCGAAACCACCGCCGCTGATGCCCACCTGGTTGGCGATCACCAGGTCCAGGCGCTTGTCGACCAGCTTGCCGCGCGCGTACTTCTCCACATCGTGGGTCTCGGCGGCAAAGCCGACCACCAGCTTCAACGACTGCGTCTGCGCGGCAACCTCGGCCAGGATGTCCGGCGTGCGCACCAGCTCGATCACCAGCGATTGGCTGTCGGCGGTCTTCTTCAGCTTCTGCGCGGCGACCTGGCGCGGGGTGTAATCGGACACGGCGGCAGCACCGATATAGATGTCGGCCGGCAGCGCATTCAGTACCGCGTCGCGCATCTGCGCGGCAGAGCGCACATCAATGCGCTGCACGCCGGGCGGCGTCGGCAGCTGCACCGGGCCACTGACCAGCACCACCTGGGCACCCAGCCCGGCGGCAGCGGCGGCCAGCGCGTACCCCATCTTGCCGCTGCTGCGGTTGCCCACATAACGCACCGGATCGATGTCTTCATAGGTCGGGCCTGCGCTGATCAGCAGGCGCAGGCCCTGCAGCGCGTGCGTTTCCGGCGCAGCGCCGGCAGCCGGGCCGGCGCTGCCGTTGGCAACCAGAGCGGCGACGATGTCGCCCGGCTCGGCCAAACGGCCGGGGCCGGACTCGCCTTCGGCCAGCGGCCCATCGACCGGACCGATCACCTGCGCGCCACGCTGGCGCAGCAGGGCGATATTGGCCTGGGTGGCCGGATGCAGCCACATCCGATGGTTCATCGCCGGGCACACGGTCAGCGGCGCGGTGCTGGCCAGGCACAGGGTGCTGACCAGGTCGTCGGCGTGGCCCTGGGCCAGGCGTGCCAGCAGATCGGCCGTGCCCGGCGCGATCACGATGCGATCGGCCCAGCGTGCCAGCTCAATGTGGCCCATGGCCTGTTCGGCGGCGCTGTCCCACAACGTGGTGCGGGTCGGCTGGCCGGAAAGGGCCTGGAAGCTCAGCGGCGTGACGAACTGCTGGGCGCCGGCCGTCATCGCCACCTGCACCAGCGCACCGGCATCACGCAGGCGCCGAACCAGTTCCAGAGCCTTGTACGCCGCGATCCCGCCGCCGACACACAAGAGCAGTTTCTGGCCTTCCAGCGCGCGGATCCGCGTCGGGGAAGCGTTGGGAGAATCAGCCACCTGGAATTCCTGTGCAAACGAGGGCGTTAGCTTACCCGAAGGCCAGCAACGTCCTGGTGCACGCAGCACATAGCGGGCGGCTATCAGCACATGGGCGGGGGCCCGGGGAGTTTTCCACGTTTGCAGTACGCCGTTTCGGAACTTTCCTATACCTCTTCCCGTCTGCGCTTTGCAGAATCATCACTGGCACACCCAGGTGTGCCGTTCGATTTCCGAGGAGTTGCCCGTGCAACCGCGCATTATCATTGCCGACGACCATCCGGTCGTCCTGCACGGCATCCGAATCGTGCTTGAGAGCCACCAGATGGATGTGGCCGGAGCCGCCGCCGACGGTGCCGAGCTGCTGCAATTGCTGGTACAGCAGCCCTGCCATGCCGTACTCACCGACCTGTCCATGCCCGGCCCCGGCCCGGATGGTCCCGAACTGCTGGCCGTGCTGCGCGAACGCCATCCCGACCTTCCCGTGGTTGTGTTGACCGGGGCAAGGCACCCCGGGCTGCTCGATGGCCTGCTGCGCGATGGCGTACACGGCCTGGTCGACAAGAGCGCCGACTTCCCCGAGCTGGCCCAGGCCCTGCATGCCGCCATGGCAGGCCAGGTATTCGTTTCCCATCACCTGCGGCGCCATCTGCAGGCGCGCGATCTACTGTTTCCGCATCCACCGGCCGCGTTGTCGACACGCGAACTTGAGGTGCTTCAGCTGCTGACCGACGGCCTGAACATCAATGCCATCGCCGACCGCAGCGGGCGCAGCCCGAAGACGATCAGCCGGCAGAAGGCCGAAGCCATGCGCAAGCTGGGCCTGCAGACCAACCAGGAGCTGTACGACTACCTGCGGACCCGCCGCGACTGAGGACTTGGCCGACCCACGGGCACGGCAAGGGCTTATGGGACTGGCCGAAGAGGAGCGCCATGATGGGCGTCATGCCCATCCATGAATGGCCTGAAGAAGAGCGCCCCCGCGAGAAGCTGCTGGCCCGGGGTCCCGCGTCGCTGTCCGACGCCGAACTGCTGGCCCTGTTCCTGGGTTCCGGCATTGGCGGCCGGGACGCCGTACAGACCGCGCGCGACCTGTTGCTCGCCCACGGTCCATTGCGGGTGCTGCTGGACCGCCCTGCCCGCGAACTGTCGAAACTGCCTGGGTTGGGGCCGGCTCGCAGCTGCACGCTGGTTGCGGGGCTGGAGCTGGCCCACCGCCATCTGGCCGCTGAACTGCAGCAGGGCGAAGCCGTCGGCGACAACCCTGCCGCCGTCGGCCGCTACCTGCAGCACCGCCTCCGCGGGCAGGCACGCGAACTGTTCGTGGTGCTGTTCCTGGACAACCGCCACCGCCTGATCGCCTGCGAGGAACTGTTCGCCGGCACGATCAACGCGGCCCCGGTCTATCCCCGCGAAGTGGTGCGCAGAGCGCTGCTGCACAACGCCGCCGCAGTCATCCTCAGCCATAACCATCCCTCCGGCGACCCGGAACCCTCGGCGGCCGACGCGCAGATCACCGAGGAGCTGCAACGGGCCCTGGCACTGGTCGACATCCGCCTGCTGGACCACTTCGTGGTGGGCGAGGGACGTCCCGTTTCGTTTGCTGAACGGGGTCTTTTGCCGCCGCTTCGGGCCCGCCCGGCCCGATGAGCCCCGCAGCAACAGGCGGCCCCGCGTGCCCTGGCAGGCAGGCCTCGGTCAGCGTTGCGGCCGGCATCTGCGCTAAAATGGGCGATTCCGCCGCTCATTCTCACAGCAGGCCTCGTGAAAAATCTCCTCCGCGCCCTGATCAGCCAAGGCATCGAAGCCTTGCGCGCCAATGGCACCCTGCCCGTCGACTCCCTGCCGCCGGACTTCGTGGTCGAGCGCCCGAAGACCCGCGACCATGGCGACTTCGCCACCAACGCCGCGATGCTGCTGGCCAAAGCCGCGCGCAGCAATCCGCGCGCACTGGCACAAGCGCTGGTCGAGGCGCTGCCGCGCAGCGAAGACGTCAGCAAGGTCGAGATCGCCGGCCCGGGCTTCATCAATTTCCACCTGGCACCGGCCGCGTACCAACGTGAAGCCGTCACCGTGATCAAGGAAGGCGCCGATTACGGCCGCAACCTGTCCGGCAATGGCCGCACGGTGGGCGTGGAGTATGTGTCGGCCAACCCGACCGGTCCGTTGCATGTCGGCCACGGCCGCGCAGCGGCCATCGGCGACTGCGTGGCACGCGTGCTCGATGCCAACGGCTGGAACACCAAGCGCGAGTTCTATTACAACGATGCCGGCGTGCAGATCGAGAACCTGGCGCTGTCGACGCAGGCACGGGTCAAGGGCATCGCTCCGGACCAGGAAGGCTGGCCCGAAGGCGGCTACCGCGGCGACTACATCGCCGACGTGGCACATGCCTACATGACCGGCGCCAGCGTCGACCTGGAGGGCACCCTCGTGGTCGGCGCCAAGGACCCGGACGACATGCAGGCGATCCGTCGCTTCGCGGTGGCCTACCTGCGCAACGAGCAGAACCTGGACCTGGCCGCGTTCGGCGTGGATTTCGACATCTACTTCCTGGAAAGCTCGCTGTACGCCGATGGCAAAGTGGCCGAGGCGGTGGCCAAGCTGCAGGCGTCGGGCCATACCTATGAAGAAGGCGGTGCGCTGTGGCTGCGCAGCACCGACTTCGGTGACGACAAGGACCGCGTCATGCGCAAGTCCGACGGCACCTTCACCTACTTCGTGCCGGACGTGGCCTACCACCTCTCCAAGTGGCAGCGTGGCTATGAGCGTGCGATCACCGAGCTGGGCGCGGACCACCACGGTTCGCTGGCGCGCGTGCGTGCCGGCCTGCAGGCCATGGAAGTGGGCATCCCGCAGGGCTGGCCGGAATACGTGCTGCACCAGATGGTTACCGTCATGCGCGGCGGCGAGGAAGTGAAGCTGTCCAAGCGTGCCGGCAGCTACTTCACCCTGCGCGACCTCATCGAAGAAGCCGGCCGCGACGCGACCCGCTGGTTCCTGATCGCGCGCAAGCCCGATTCGCAGCTGACCTTCGACATCGACCTGGCCCGTCAGCAGAGCAACGACAACCCGGTGTTCTACGTGCAGTACGCGCATGCCCGCGTCTGCAGCCTGCTGCGCCAGGCGCAGGAGAAGGGCCTGGTCTACGAACAGGGCACTGGTCTGTCCAACCTGGGCCGTCTGGCCGACGACGCATCGCTGGCCCTGATGAACGAGATCTCGCGTTATCCGGAAGTGGTGGAAGCGGCCGGTGTGGCGCTGGAACCGCACCAGGTCGCGCAGTACCTGCGCGAATTGGCGCACGCGTTCCACACGTGGTATCACGGGACGCCGGTGCTGGTGGATGACGCGACCGATCGCAATGCCAAGTTGACCCTGGCCTGCGCAGCGCGCCAGGTACTGGCCAACGGCCTCGACCTCCTGGGCGTTTCCGCCCCGGAAAAAATGTAAGCCTCAGGAGACGCAGTAGACATGGCAGCACGACGCGGCAAGACACAGGCTCGGCGCAACAGCAGCCAAGGCACGCCCGGATGGGTGTGGCTGGTTGCCGGCGTGGCGATCGCCGCCGTGGTGTTCCTGGCGGCGCCGAACCTGTTCAAGGGCGAGGGCGACGGCTTCCTGCGCGCCGGTCCGCAGCCGAACCCGAACGCGCAGCCGGCGCCAGTGGCCGATGGCGAAAGCGATGTCGGCACCCAGCCGGCTGCACAGCCGGCCACGCCGAAGCCCGCTGAACCGGAAAAGCCGGCGGCCACCCAGTACGACTTCTACACCCTGCTGCCTGGCAAGGAAGTGGAGATGTCCGACGCCGAACTGGCCGCCAGCGCGCGCGCCGAGGAACAGCGTCGGAGCAAGGCCGAAGCGCAGCGCGCGCAGGCAGCACTGGAAGGCAAGCCGGTGCCGGCGGTTGCGACCACGGCACCTGCAGCGACGGCGAGCGTTGCCAGCACCGCGCCGGTGACCGCCACCAGCCGTCCGCTGCCGACCCCGGTGAGTGAACGCCCGACTGCGGCGACGCCAGCGTCCGGCACCACCGTACCGGCCAGCGCCAGCACCGCCGCCGCTCCTGCGGCACGCAGTGAAGCCACCCCGGCCGCCGCCACCGCTGCAGCCCCCCCGGCACCGGCCGACACCGCCCGCTACATCCTGCAGGCAGGTGCGTTTGGCGCTTCCGGCGATGCCGAAGCGACCAAGGCCAAGCTGGCGATGATGGGCCTGGCCGCACGCGTGGAGTCGGCGCAGATCAACGGCAAGACCGTGTACCGCGTACGCATGGGGCCCTATGGCAGCGCCGGTGAGCTTTCCGAAGCCAAGCAGAAGCTGGATGGCACCGGCCTGCAGGCGATGGCGATCAAGGCGCAGTAAGCCTGCGGGCATGAATGAAAAAAGCCGGGCATTGCCCGGCTTTTTTTTGCCTGTAAAGCCGAGCCCACGCTTGGCTGATCGCCCATCAAGCCGAGCATCGGCTCGGCTCTACAGAACGCATCCAGGGCGCGGATCAACTCTCCCGGGCAACCTGGAAACCGGCGAACGACTGGCTGACCGGCATCAGTTCCAGGCGATTGATGTTCAGGTGTGGCGGCAGGCTCGCCACCCAGAAGATCTGCTCGGCGATGTCCTCGGCGGTCATCGGGTTGGCGCCGGTATACAGCTTGTCCGACGCGACCTGGTCGCCATGGGTGCGGACCACGGTGAACTCGGTTTCGGCCATGCCCGGCTCGATGGTGGTGACGCGTACGCCGGTACCGTGCAGGTCCGAACGCAGGCCCAGCGAGAACTGGCTGACGAAGGCCTTGGTGCCGCCATAGGCGTTGCCGCCGGGATACGGATAGACACCGGCCACCGAGGAAATATTGATGATGGCGCCCTTGCGCTCCACCAGCTGCGGCAACAGGCGATGGGTCAGGGTGACCAGCGCGGTGATGTTGGTGTCGATCATCGTCGTCCAGTCCTTCAGGCTGGCGCTCTGCGCTGGCGCGGTGCCCTGGGCGAGACCGGCATTGTTGACCAGCAGGTCGATGTCGCCGAAGGCCGGCGGCAGGGCCAGCAGGGCCGCTTCCATCGCGATCGGATCACGCACGTCGAACACGGCCGCGTGCACCACCTCCTTGCCGTAGCGCTCGACCAGCGGCTGCAGGCGTTCGCTGCGGCGGCCGGTGGCGATCACTTTCCAACCCGCTTGGGCGAAGCGATGCACGGCGGCGGCGCCGAAGCCGGAGGTGGCACCGGTAATCAGGACGGTTCGGGTCATCAGACAACTCCGTGGGAAACCAGACCGCCATTCTGGCACCGTCGGTCCACGGCTGCGTTGCCTGATCGGCCCGCTGCGGTGCGCGCGGTCAGCGCAGGCGGAACACGCGTGCCTTCGGCAGGTCTTCGTCGACCTGCAGGAACCAGCGCCCGGCGATACCCGGAATCACCTCGATCTGCGGCGCCTGCAGGGTCTTGCGCAGCTTCATCTGGCCCTTCATCACCTGCCACTGCTGGCCGTTGTCGAGGGTGAACACCGTGCCCGGCTCCCATCCAGCAACATCACCGACCACGCGGGCGCTGACCGGACCCTCTTCCAGGCCCAGGTGCATTGCCGCCGGGGCAGGAACATTGGCCGGCACCGGTGCACCGGTGCTCGCGGCAACCGGCACCCGGGTGGAGGCAGGCGTGGATGCCTCGGCCTCGCGCAGCACACGGTTCAGGGTCCGCAGCTGGGTCGCGTCCAGGCCCACTTCGGCCAGCTGGGCCGCGCTGAGACGCTGCTCCACGGGTACGTAGCGGTCCTGGGCGGTGGCGGCGAAGCTGCTGGCGACCAGCAGAAGGGAGAGGAGGTACCGGCGCATCAGAGGGAATCCCTGCAGAACAGCGCTCACGATGCTGCAATCCGGTGACAGTCCGGTTACAGCCGCCGGGCCGCTACAATGGGCCATGATCAATAATGATGTGCTGCGCAGCGTGCGCTACTCCCTGGACCTCGGCGACCACCACGTGGTGTCCCTGTGCCAGATGGCCGATCCGGCATTCGCGGTGGATGTCGAACAGGCCAAGGCCTGGTTGCTGCGTGAAGACGAGCCGGGCTTCCAGGCAATGAGCGACAGTGCGCTGGCGCACTTTCTCGATGGCCTGATCCTGCACCTGCGCGGTCAGGATGAGGGCCAGGCACCGCGCCCGGTGGAAACCCGCATCGACAACAATCTCGTGTTGAAGAAGCTGCGCGTAGCCTTCCAGCTGCGCGATGTCGACATGATGGAGATCTTCACCAGCATCGGCTTCAACGTCTCCAAATCCGAACTCGGTGCGCTGTTCCGCCAACCTGGCCACAAGAACTATCGGCGCTGTCTGGACCAGATGCTGCGCAACTTCCTCAAGGGCCTGAGCCTGCGCCTGCGCGGCTGAGCACGGCACAGACGAAAGTACGCGCTGCTGGTCGGCGCAGGTCTACCAGCGCTCTGGCTGGACCGGTGTGTGCGTGGCCGGTACCGCGGTGGCGGTACTGGCCCTGCTGGTGTGGCTGCACACTGCGTGGCGCACACGCCGGGTGGCGGCGATCAACTAGAAGCTGCCCTGCAACGCCAGTTCCCAACGTCCACCGGCATTGCCCGGGAACAACCGCTTGGCGGCGCTGTCGGTGTCATGCACGGTGGCACGCAGTTCCCAGGCCGGCGTCAGCGTGGCAATGGCACTGAGCTGGCCATGCAGGTAGTCCGGTCCCTGGGCGGTGGCCAGCCAGTACTGCCCCACCGCTGCTTCCAAGCGCACGCGCTCGTTCAGCGGCAGCCGCACCCCCAACTGCGCGTAAGTGCCGCGACGACCGCCGGCCAACGCATCGTTGGAGTGGGCAACCTGCAGCCAGGCGCGTTGCTTCCAGGTAGTGGTGACATTGAGTTCGGTCCAGTCCAGTGCGCGGCCAGTACCCGGATACACATAGCGGGTGAGGTTCGCATCCAGGCTCCAGTCCGGCGACAGCGTGCCGGACCAGCCGGCGACGAGGTCGAACTCGCTGCGTGCACCGCTGTCCGGCGTGAACGAGACATTCGAGCCCCAAGCGCTCGCATACCAGCCCGAGCCCACCGTCACCTTGGCCCCCACCTGCGCAGCCGGATCGCCGTCACTCTGCGAACTGCCGCGCCAGACATAGTCGCTGGTCAATGCCGCCGTGCCACTTGCCTGCACCTGTGCCTGCACGCCGCCGGCGCACAGCAGCCCCGCCAGCGCGGCCGCGGTGGCCACGATCATCCCCTTGCTTTTCACTGCAGTCACTTCCTCGTCGAAGGCGGTCTATCCGCCGGGACGGCAGTGTCGATGGCATGGCCGTAACGGTTCGATGGCGATGCCGCCGCGCCAGCGCAAATTCAGCGTAAATCCGTGGCGCGGCGAGCGCGGTATCATGCAGGCCTATTTCCAGGAATCAACCGCGTGGACGCCATCCTGACCCCGGTATCGATCGGCGAGCTGATCGACAAGATCACCATTCTCGAGATCAAGGCCGAGCGCATCGACGATGCGACCAAGCTGGCCAACGTGCGTACCGAGCTTGACGGCCTGCTGCCGCTGCTGCAGCAGCAGCTTGACGCACAGCCGGCACTGGCCGCGCTGAAGACGCAGCTGAAGGCGATCAACGAACGCATGTGGGAGATCCAGGACCAGCTGCGCGACAAGGAAGCGGCGCAGGTGTTCGACGAAGCGTTCATCCAGCTGGCGCGCGGCGTGTATGGCACCAACGGTGAGCGCGTGCAGGTCAAGAATGAAATCAACCGCGTCGCGGGTTCGGCGCTGGTGGAAGAAAAACAGTACCAGGGCGAATAGACCGCTCAGCCGCATTCAAGCAGGTGGCGGATGCGGAACAGCTCGCCATCACTGTGGATGCCAAGCTTCCGGTAGGCCGTGCGCTTCTGCGTGCTGACAGTGCTGGCCGAACGGCCGAACCGCAATGCGACCTCACCGGTACTGCAGCCCTGCAGGACCAGCCCGAGCACCTCGCGCTCGCGTCGGCTCAACGGCGTCAGCACGGGTGCCGGCATGCGCCGCATGCGCGGCCGGTTCAGTTGCGCGCGCAGTTCCGGTGGCACGAAGCGCCTTCCACTTGCCACGACATCGACCGCGCGCAACAACATCTCTCCCGACGTTGCCTTGGACAGGAATCCGCGCGCGCCGGCCTGCATTGCCGTGGTCACCGTGCTGGCGTTGCAATGCTCGGACAGCACCAGCACCGGCAACAGCGGCCAGCGCTGGGACAGCCTGCGCAGCAGGGCCAGCCCATCACCGGCATCGCCTGGCAGCAATGCGTCGATCAACAGCAGGTCGATGCCGCCCGGGTTGCGTTGCAGCAGGTCCAGCAGCGCGCGTTCGTCGGCAACACTGCCGCAGACCTGCACGCCGCCGTGCTGGCGCAGTATCACTTCCACGCCCAATCGCAGTACCGGATGCGGGGCCAGCAGTGCCAGGCGGCAGGGCTGGTCAGGGAGCAGAGCGGGAACGACAAGCGGCATTGCGGCAGATCCGGATGTACGGAAAGCCCACCGTAGGTCGGGATCGCAGGCAGCGGAATCCAATTTATTGCAACGCAACATCGCCACGGACCGGGCAGTTAGATGGCGTTCCGGTTCCCCACAACGAAACAGGCCCGGCGTGAGCCGGGCCTGTCGAGGCACAAGCAGCGCAGAACTGCGCCGCGGTGCGATTACCAGCTGAAGCGCGGGCCGACGGTGTATTCCTTGTCGCCGTGGCGGTTCATCTTCAGCTCGCCGTTCAGGCCCCAGTTCTGGTTCAGCTTGACCTGACCACCCAGACGGCCGTACCACTGGCTGTCGATGTCGACGCCGTGCTTCTTCGAATAATCTTCGTAACCGACCAGGCCGTAGACCTCAGCGTGGGCGCCGAACGCGGTGCGGATACCGGCTTCAGCGCTGTAGCCGTTGAAATCCAGGCCGTGCTTCTGGTCGAACTTCTGGTAGGCGACGCGGGCAACGAAGTCGGTCGACGGAGCGATTTCGACGTTGTAGCCGGCACCGACCTTCCACTGGTCAACCTTGATGTTGGTGTGGTCGACTTCCTGACGGCTGTATTCACCGAACGCGTGGAAGTTCGGCAGGAAGCCGTAGGAACCCTTCACGCCCCAGCCATCAGCCTTGATGCCGTCAACGTCGGTCTTGGCGTAATCAGCCTCGGCGTAGTTGTAGGACAGGTTCTCGGCGGCCGAAGCGGTGAACGGCAGGGCAGCGGCCAGAGCCAGAGCAATCAGCGAATTCTTCATGGGGGTACACCTTTACTTTCTTATGGTGTGCAGCAGCGCCAGGGCGCCATCGCATCGGGAATGTAAATTCTCCGTTATTCGCCACAACGCTCCCTGAAAACAGCGGTCTTCGCATTGCTGAATTTTTTGCCTTGATTCAGCAAGGCTCAGGCATACGCGCGCGGTACGCGTGCATTCTTGATTCTTCGACGATTGCAAAAGGAGGTTGCCTTGCACGTGCCCGACCCGTGGTTGATGCCTGTCCGCGCTGCCGTCCTGGCCGGCGTCGCACTGCTCTCATCCCTGCCTGCACATGCACTGCAGGCTGCCGACTACCAGCGTGCCGAGCGCGTACACGACAGCCATCTGCGCGGTGCACTGCGCAATGCATCGGTCCTGCCGAAATGGCTGGCCGATGGGCGCTTCTGGTACGAGCGCGAGGACGCACAGGGGCGACGCCAAGCCGTGCTGGTCGACCCGGTCCAGGCCACGCGCCAGGTCCTGTTTGAACCTGCAGCGCTGGACAAGGCCGTTGCATCACTGGGTGCCAGCGGGCAACACCTGCGCCTGGCCAGCGTGCAGGTGCAGGACGATGGCCTGCGCCTGCGGTTCAGCGGTGAGGCGGTGATCGACTGCCAATGGCCACGCTGGCAATGCGCGCGTTCGCAGGCTGCATCCGCGCCGGCCGATGCATTGCCTTCGCCCAGCGGTGATGTCTGGCTGCAGGTACGTGACAACAACCTGTGGCTGCAACACCCCGGAACCGCGCCACGCGCACTCACCACCGGCGGCGAAGCCGGCCATGGGTACGGTGTACTGCCCGACTTCACCCTGCGCGGTATTCCACGCCGCGAGGGCAGGATG
This sequence comes from Xylariaceae sp. X187, assembly GCA_028637585.1. Taxonomy (NCBI): domain Eukaryota; kingdom Fungi; phylum Ascomycota; class Sordariomycetes; order Xylariales; family Xylariaceae; species Xylariaceae sp. X187. Next base: position 36,717 of record JAJIZN010000004.1, read on the forward strand.
CCAGCGCGACCGTTCGCGGTCAGCTGGTCGCCGGATGGCCGCTACATCGCCGGCATCCGCTACGACGAGCGTGCACTGCAGGACTACCCCTATCTGGAGAGCACCCCGGCCAACAGCGCGCGGCCGCGCGTGCATACGGTGAAGCTGGGATTGCTGGGCGATGCCCAGCAGGTACGTGACAGCCTGTACGTGGTCGATACCCGCAGCGGCCGACAACATGACATCGCCCTGCCCGAAGGCTGGAACACCCTCAGCGAGGCCGGCGTGCTGGGCTGGGATGGTGGCCGGTTGTACGCCTTGATCGCGCATTCCGGTGTGCCGCGCCGGCTGCGCCTGATGGAGATCGATGCGGACAGCGGTGCGCTGCGCACTGTACTGGAGGAGGCCAGCGACACCCGGCTGCAGCTCAACGTGTACTCATACAACCGGCCAACGGTGGCGATCCTGCCCGGACAGGACAGCGCACTGTGGTTCTCGCAACGCGATGGCTGGGGCCACCTGTACCTGGTGCGCCTGTCCGATGGCAAGGTGCTGCGCCAGCTGACCCGCGGCCAATGGGCAGTGCGTGACCTGCTGGGCGTGGACTCCGCAGGTGGTTGGGCCTACTTCAGCGCCGGAGGCGTCGACGGTGGCGATCCCTACGTGCGCGGCCTGTACCGGGTATCGCTGCAGGGCGGGCCGGCCCAGCGCCTGGCCGCGGATGGCAACGACCACTTGGCCGATGCCGGCACCGGCGCGTTATTCGGCGGCCGCGCACCACAGGCCGTATCACCGCAAGGCGGCTACCTGGTGGATACCGTCTCCAGCCTGGAACAGCCACCGCGCACGGTGCTGCGCGCCAGCGATGACGGCCGCGAAGTGATGGTGCTGGAAACTGCGGATGACAGCGCGATCGTTGCTGCAGGCTGGCGTCCACCGCGACGGGAACGGCTGCTGGCGGCCGATGGGCGCACACCGATCTTTGCCACGGTCTACCTGCCCCGCGACTATCGGGATGACGGTCATTTCCCGGTGGTCGATGCGATGTACGGAGGCTCCTTCATCAGCAATGCGCCGGTGACCTACGCCGAAGCAGTGTCGGCACTGAATCCGGTGTCACGCGCCAGCCTTGCCGAGCTCGGCTTCGTGGTGGTCAGCATCGACGCGCGCGGCACCGGTGGCCGCGACAAGGCATTCCATGACAGCAGCTTCCTGCACGGCGCCGATGTGCAGCTGGACGACCACGTGGCCGCCCTGCGCCAGCTGGGCGAGCGTTACCGTGGTATCGATCTGCAGCGGGTCGGCATTTACGGGCATTCCTTCGGCGGCTACAGCGCGGCACGCGCCCTGCTGCGCTATCCGGCGTTCTACAAGGTGGGCGTGGCCTCGGCCGGCAGCCACAACTTCCAGGGCATGTACGGCGGTGCCCTGCATGGCATGGACCGACTGTTCGGTGGTGTGCTGCCGGCCTCGGACAGGGCGCAGGGCCTACCGGCGCCGTTTGCCGGATTCGACAATGCGGCGCTGGCCGGCAACCTGCGCGGTGATCTGCTGCTGGTCTATGGCGAGCTGGACGAGAATGCACCACCGGCACTGACCCTGCAGCTGGCAGCCGCCCTGAACAGGGCCCAGCGCCGCTACGACCTGTTGTACCTGGCCCGCCAGGACCACGAACTTTTCCGCAACGACGCCACCTACACGCACCGCATGTGGGACTACTTCGTGCGTCACCTGGCCGGCCAGCAGCCGCCGGATACGGTCCTGGCGCCGCTGCCCGGTGGCCCGGGCTGAACGGCGCCGCCAAGGTGTCGATCCACGGCACCCTGGTTCGTCGGGTACTTGAAGGCCGTGCACCTGGCATGGTCCATTCCGGAGGCAAGCGATGAGCTACATCGATGGTTTCGTACTGGCGGTGCCGACCGCCAACAAGGAGAAATTCCTCGCCCACGCCCGCAGCGCCGATGTGGTGTTCCTGGAATACGGGGCGCTGCGGGTAGTCGAAGGCTGGGGCGATGACGTGCCGCATGGCAAAACCACCGACTTCTTCGGCGCGGTGAAAGCCACTACGGAGGAAACGGTGGTGTTTTCCTGGATCGAGTGGCCGGACAAGGCCACCCGCGATGCAGGCATGCAGAAAATGATGGAAGACCCGCGGTTGGACCCGACGAAGAATCCCATGCCGTTCGACGGTGCGCGGATGATCTACGGCGGATTCGAACCGATCTTCGAACTCAAGCGCTGACCCGGGCGGGCGTCCTCAGCGGGCGCCCGCTTCATCCTCACCGGCTGCATGGCCGGCACCCAGCGCAGCACCCGCGCCAACACCAAGCCCGCCCATTCCGGCGCCCATGCCACCCCCGCCGCCGCCACCACCGGTGCGACCGCCCTTGCCTTCGCCCTCGTTGCGGCCCTTGCCACTTCCGCCACCGCTGCCCGCGGGGCGGGTAGGCCCCTGCCGCGGGATCTCCAGGTCGGCCGGCACCGGCGCGAGGTCCAGCGCCTCGCGGACGAAGTCGCGCAGCGAGATCACCAGTTCGTGTGTGTGCACCGGCCGCCCCTGCGCCAGTTCACTGGCAGCGCGCGCGGCCAGCCGTACCTGCTCGTCGGTGCCCAGCAGCAGGATGTCCGACAAAGCCGCTTCGACCGCATCGCGGATGCGCCTGGCCCGATTCGAGCCCGGCTCGGCGATGCCTTCTTCGTGGGCGCGCTGGCGCAGGTCGCGCAGATGGGCCGGGTCGACCCCCAGCTCACCGGTGAAGGAACCACCCAGCGTCTTGTAGGCCGCCATCAAGGTACGCAGCCGCTCGTTGATCTGGCGGTTCTCGCGTTCGCGGCGCTGCTGCAGGGTCTGCATCACCAGCAGGCGGATACCCACGCCGAGCAGGGTGATCAGGACCAACCCTGCCAGGGTGGACAGCACGCCCTGCCAAGAACTGAAATCGATACCGTGCATGGTCAGGGCTCCTGCGGAAGAGCTTCATCTTGCCCCAGCCTGCTGCCGCAGATCCACGTCAGGCGCGGATGAGCGTCCCCGAAAACGCAGAAGGCCCTCCCGCTCAATGAGCGGAAGGGCCTTCGAACCACGCGCGATTACTTGCGCTTGGCAGCCTTGCGCACGGCCTTCTTGGCCGGAGCCTTCTTGGCCACGGCCTTCTTCAGCGGTGCAGCCTTCTTGGCCACGGTCTTGCGGGTAGCGGCGACCTTCTTGCCGACAACCTTCTTGGCGACGGCGGTCTTCTTGCCGACGACCTTCTTCGCAGCAACGGTCTTCTTGCCGACAACCTTCTTGGCAGCGGCAGTCTTCTTGCCGACAACCTTCTTCGCAGCGACGGTCTTCTTGCCGACAACCTTCTTGGCGGCGACGGTCTTCTTGCCGACGACCTTCTTCGCAGCGACGGTCTTCTTGGCCACAGCCTTCTTGGCGGTCGCGACCTTCTTGCCGACGACCTTCTTGGCGGCCACGGTCTTCTTGGCTACAGCCTTCTTGGCGGTAGCGACCTTCTTGCCGACAACCTTCTTGGCAGCAGCGGTCTTCTTGGCAACAGCCTTCTTGGCGGTCGCAACCTTCTTGGTGGCGGCCTTCTTCACGGTAGCGACCTTCTTGCCGGCAGCCTTGGTGGTCTTCTTGGCAGCAGCAGCCTTCTTGGTCACGGTCTTGCCGGCAGCCGCCTTCTTCTTGGCCACTTCCTTCTTCAGGGCAGCAGCTTCGGCCTTGGCGTTCTTCTTGGCCGCTTCCAGCTTCTTCTTGGCGTTGGCGACGGTCTTGCCGACCGACTTGACGGCCTTCTCGGCCTTCTTGGCAACAGTCTTCTCGACCTTGGCCACAACCTTCTTGGCCTTGGCGACGCGGGTGGTGGCAGCCTTGCGGGCGCGCTTGACGGTCTTCTTGACCGACTTCACTGCGTCTTCGGCGGCGTGGGCGATGGTCTCGCCGACGTTGGTGGCGGTTTCTTTCACGTTCTCGACGGCGTCGGTCACGACCGACACACCATTACCGTTGCTCATGTTGCCCTCCTAGGGGCCTGGATTGTCAAAACGGGGCGATGCTATACCGACAATGGCTATCGTGGAACGGGCACGGCCGCTCAATCGCATCTACTGCGACGCAACTGGTGTATGCGGTAACGGCTGTCGACGCGACCCACAATCAGGAAATCCCTTTTTTTAAGCAGTGTGCTGCGCAACCTGCCTGCTACCAGCAGGCCAATGCAGGGACTGGCGGCCGCAGCGCATCCATGCCGCGATGAGCGTCATCGCAAGGTCAAGAAGCGCGGAACTGCGCAAGTGTCGCGGTGTATCACGGCACTGTGGGCTCGCCCTGCGGCGCTCGCGCGTGGCTGTCGCGATCAGCGGTACGACGTCCGCGGCATCCTTCCGGCGCCCTCGGTGCGGGTCGGATTTTCATGGGGCATTTATCCTGATCGCGACACACTCATTCAGCTTGTTCTACCGTATGCGTCAACGGCCCCCATCCCAGCCTGCGAACCGACTCCCATGCGACCGCTTCCCACCCTGCTTACGCTCGCAATCGCTGCTGCCTTCGGCGGCTTCGTTGCCACTGGCCTCAACGCGCATCTGGACAACCGTGCCGATGCAGCACCGCTGCCAGCGGTGCTGCCCACCACCGCAGCACTGCCGGCAGCGGTTGCCGGGCAGGCGGTGCCATCGCTTGCACCGATGCTGGAAAAGGCGATGCCGGCGGTGGTCAGCGTCAACACCAAGCAGGTGGTGCGGGTGCGCAACCCGTTCTTCAACGACCCGTTCTTCCGCCGCCTGTTCCCGGACATTCCGCAGGAGCGGATCAACGAGTCACTCGGTTCGGGTGTCATCATCGATGCCACCGAAGGCCTGGTGCTGACCAACCACCACGTCATCGACAACGCCGATGACGTGCAGGTGACACTGGCCGATGGGCGCACGGTCAAGGCCGAATTCCTCGGCTCGGACCGCGACACCGACATCGCGCTGATCCGCATTCCGGCGCAGAACCTGACCGACATCAAGCTGGGCAACAGCGACCAATTGCGGGTGGGCGACTTCGTGGTCGCCATCGGCAATCCGTTCGGTTTCAGCCAGACGGTCACCTCGGGCATCGTCTCGGCGGTGGGCCGCAGTGGCATCCGCGGGCTGGGCTACCAGAACTTCATCCAGACCGATGCATCGATCAACCCGGGCAATTCCGGTGGCGCGCTGGTCAACCTGCAGGGCCAGCTGGTGGGCATCAACACCGCCAGCTTCAACCCGCAGGGCAGCATGGCCGGCAACATCGGCCTGGGCCTGGCGATTCCGTCGAACCTGGCCCGCAGCGTGGTCGACCAGCTGGTCAAGCATGGCGTGGTGGTGCGCGGCACGCTGGGCATCGAAAGCCAGAACCTGAGCGCGCAGATCGCGCAGGGCCTGGGCCTGGGCGAAACCCGTGGCGCACTGGTGACCCGCGTGCTGGCCGGTTCGGCCGGTGCCGCCGCAGGGCTGAAGCCGGGCGACGTGGTGGTCTCGGCCAACGGCCAGCGTGTGGACAGTGCCGAAGCACTGCACAACGTGGAAGGCCTGGCGGCGGTGGGCAGCGTGCTGACCCTGGACGTTCGCCGCGAAGGCAAGCCGCTGCAGATCAAGGCCACGCTGAAGGAGCAGGCGCGCGTCGTCAGCGGTGAGAGTCTGGACCCGCGCCTGACCGGTGCCAGCTTCGTCGACCTGCCTGAATCGCTGCGTCAGTCCGGCGTGGGCGGCGTGCTGGTCAGCGAGGTCAAGCGCGGCAGCCGCGCGGCGACCAATGGCCTGCAGCAGGGCGACATCATCACCGATGCCACGGTTGGCGAATTCGCCGACCTGGCCAGCTGGCGTGCCAATTTCCAGCAGCGCCCGCCGACCCTGGTGCTGCGCGTCCTGCGCAACAATGGCCAGCAGCAGGGCCAGTTGGTGATGCGGTGATCGCCTGGCCGTAACGCCCCCTATACCCGCGTGATGCTATCTCTGTATGTCCAGGTCGGCTGAGCCGATCGCCCGTTCCCCCATCGCAACAGGAGTGATTCGATGAGCCCCACCAATACCGAGAACCTGAAGGACCACCTGGGTGAAGCCGGTTCCCACCTGAAGCAGGCCGCCAGCGCTGCCGGCGGTGCGATCAAGGGCGCTACCGGCGCCGCGACCGACGAACTGCGCATCGGCAAGGCCAACGTCAAGGCTGAGCTGTCCGACAGCGCGCTGTCGGGCCTGGCTGCCGCCGAGTTCGGTGGTGCCGCCGCCAAGGAACAGGTCGACGCACTGATGGACAAGGGCAAGGACCTGATCGACAGCGCCGCTGAACTGATCCGCGAACGTCCGCTGGCCTCGTTCGGCGTGGCCTTCGCTACCGGCTGGATCATCGCCAAGCTGGCCCGCGGCAGCGACAAGTAAGCTGCGGCGTGAGCGAAGACACCACGCAACGTCCCGATCCGGCGGCCACGCCGCCGTTGGACGAGAGCATCCGCCAGGTCGGCGCTGCCGGCCGGGCGACCGTCGATTCGGCCAAGCACTCGCTGCGTTCGCTGCGCCGGTTGGCGTCAGCGGACTTCGCGCTTGCACGCAGCGCGTTCGGGCGTGCGTTGGCGTGGGCAGGCGTCGCCATCGTGTTCGGCGCCTCGGCGTGGCTGCTGATGGCCGCCACCCTGATCGCCCTGCTGCAGAGCTTCGGCCTGAGCTGGCTGCAGGCCCTGCTGATCACCTCGTTGCTGAGCCTGGCCGTCACCGGCTATGCGATCTGGCGGGTTTCGTACTTCTTCCACCACACCGGCATGCACGCCACCCGGCGCCAGTTGTCGCGGTTGGGCCTGTTCGATGAGCCGACCGATGATGATCCCGATGCCGGCGTGCAGATTCCGGAGGGCAAGCCATGAAGTTCGGTGCACTGCAGCGGCGGGTGAAGCGCTGCGAACAGGTGATGGCCGTGCGCATCGGCGAAACCCAGGGCAACTGGGGCGTGCTCAGCCAGGTCTGGCGACAGGGCTGGTCGCCACTGCGCATCGTGGTGGTCGGTCTGGCCGGCGGCTTCATCGCCGGCAAGCTGGAGGTCCCGGGCAAGGTCAACGGAGCACGTTGGCTGCAGATGGTGGGCTCGGTGTCCAGCCTGTTCGCCAGCGCGCAGGCCGCGTTCGCCACCGTGGTGGCGGCGCAGGCGGCAGAAACCGCAGACGACGCCGCCGACCAGGCCGATGAAGCCGCCGAGCAGCCGCCACCCGCAGCGGCACGTCCGACAGCACGGCCGGCAGCGCAGCCGGCGCCCGAGCCCGATTCGGAGCTGCGTGGGCCCCGTCCGGCCGAAGCGGCCACCGAATTGTCCGAACGTTGACGATCCTTACCCGCCGCGTTGATCGCGGCGGGCCGATAATGGGCCTCTCTTCCCGGTCGGTGCGTCGATGAGCGAGTCCCTGTTGTCCCCGTCGTCGCCTGCGCCGGACGCCCCCGCACCGCTGCCTCCCACCTCGCGCCCACGTGGCCCGATGTCGCTGGTGATACTGGCGACCCTGGCCGTGGCGTTCACCCTGTGGGCGGCACAGGACATCATCCTGCCGGTCCTGCTGGCGATGTTCTTTGCTTTGGTCGGCAACCCGATCCTGCGGTTGCTGCAGAAGCTGTGGATTCCGCGCGCGCTCGGTGCCCTGCTGGTGCTGGGCGCTGGCCTGGGCGTGACCGGCGCATTGGCGGTGCAGCTGATCGGCCCGGCAATGGACTGGGCACAGGAAGCACCGCAGCAGCTGCGCAAGGTCGCGCGCCAGGTGCAGGACCTGACCAAGCCGGTGCAGCAGGCCAACCAGGCGGCGGAGAATTTCGCGCGCGTGGCCGGAGGCGACGGCAACCGCAAGGTGCAGGTGATCCGCACCCAGCTGGACGATCCCTACCGCATGCTCACGCGCGCGCCGCGGCTGGCGGCCTCGGTGCTGGCCGTCGTGCTGCTGACGCTGTTCTTCATGATCTACGGCCAGAGCCTGCAGCGCGCAGCGATCGCCCTGTTCCCGAACCGGCAGCAGCAGCGTTTCACCAGCGACATCCTGCGCTCGATCGAGCATGAGGTATCGCGCTACGTATTGACCATCAGCGTGATCAACACCGTGGTCGGCCTGCTGTTGGCCGGCGTGCTGATGCTGCTCGGCATCGGCCTGCAGGAGGCCCTGCTGTGGGGCACCGTGGCGGCGCTGCTGAATTTCGCCCCCTACGTCGGCCCGTTGCTTGGCGTGGCGTTGATGCTGCTGATGGGCTTCGTCGAGTTCCTCGACCCGCTGCAGGCGCTGCTGCCTGCGGCCGCCTACCTCACCCTGCATACCCTGGAAGGGCAGATGGTGACGCCGATCGTGCTTGGCCGGCAGATGAAACTGTCACCGCTGGTGCTGATCCTGGCGCTGATGGTGTTCGGCTGGGCCTGGGGCATGATCGGCCTGCTGCTGGCGGTGCCGCTGCTGGTCTGCATCAAGCTGGTGCTGGCACGACTGGAAGGCATGCAGGGCTGGGCGCGCCTGCTGGAGTGAGCGGGCCAGGGCCGGAAACAAGGGCAGAGCTGGCAGAATACTCCACCTTTTTTCGGATGGATCCGTTCGGATGACCTCGTTCGCCACACGTTGCCTCGCCCTCGCCTGCCTTGCCACCCCTGCTTTCGCCGCGACGCCGTCGGCAGTCGAACAGGCACGTGCCCAGCTGGTCGAAGCCGTCACCTGCCAGCGCCACCTCACCCCCAAGCAGTTCGAAACGAGCGCCCAGTTGCTGGCGCCGCCGCCGCTGCGGGCGGAGAACGGGGAGTCCAGCGGTGAGTTCCTGTTGACCACGCCGCTGATGGTGCTGGGCCAGCCAGTGAACCGCCTGCAGGCGTACGACGGCGACAGCGGCGAGGATGGCGTCGACAGTTTCACCGCGTACTTCAGCACCGCCAGCGTCGAACAGATCGCGGCACTGGCGAAGCTGTCCGACCCGGTGGCAGGCAGCTACACGCGGGAAGTGGGCCGGCACAACCTGGATGTGCAGCGGTTCGACGGCCAGACCACCATCGGCTGCTCCTACGACCTGCGCTGACGCACCCTGCAGCGCCCCTTGCCCGTCGCGCGCATGAAAGCGTGCGCGGGCAGGCGTAGAATGGCGGGGTGAAATTTCCTGTCCTTGCCATTACCCTCGACCTCGACGATACGCTGTGGCCGTTCGCTCCGATCGGCGCCCGCATCGACCAGGTCCTGTTCGACTGGATGCGTGAACACAGCCCCGCCACCGCCGCGATGTATCCGGTGACGGCCATGCGCGAACTGCGCGAGCGCTCGTTCCGCGACAACCCCCACCTGCATTTCGACCTGAGCGCGCTGCGCCGGCTGACGATCCAGGAAGCGCTGGAAAACAGTGGCGCCAGCCTGGACCTTCTGGAACCGGCGTATGAAGTGTTCTACGCCGCGCGCAACCAGGTGGAGTGCTACCCCGATGCGCTCGACGCCCTGGCGCGGATCGCCGCGCGGGTGCCGGTGGCCGCATTGAGCAACGGCAACGCCGACCTGGAACGGATCGGCCTGGCCCATCACTTCAGCTTCCAGCTGGGCGCGCGCGAGCATGGCGCGGCCAAGCCCGAAGCGAGCATTTTCCACGCGGCCTGCGACCGCCTGGGCGTCGCCCCGGCGCAGGTGCTGCACGTCGGCGACCACGTCGAGATGGACGTGGCCGGCGCGATGGCTGCCGGCCTGCGCGGCTGCTGGATCAACCGCGAAGCGGCCACCTGGAACCATCCGCAGCTGCAGCCTGACCTGCAGTTCGACACCCTCACCGGCCTGGCCGATTGGCTCGATGCCAACCTCGACGCCGCCGACGCTGACGAATCCCGGAGTACCTGACGCATGAGCGAGATCACTGGTTTCACCGCCGACACCACCGCCGCGCTGCCGTTGCACGTGCTGGATCGCAGCCAGTTCGAGGCGTGGAAGAACAGCCAGTCCGCTGCAACCCAGGCGTGGTTGAAGTCGCAGGGCTTCACTGCCGGCGCGCATTCCGTCGCGCTGCTGCCCGGCGCCGATGGCCTTGCGGGCGCGGTGATCGGCGTCGGCGATCGCGCCGATGCCTACAGCTACGCCCATGCACCGCATGCCCTGCCGGAAGGCAGCGTGTGGCAGCTGGCCAGCGAACTGCCGGCCGCCGAACAGGCGCTGCTGCAGTTGGGCTGGGGCCTGGGCAGTTACCGCTTCGACCGCTACCGCAAGCGCAACCGCACGCCGGCCCAGCTGGTTGCCGCACCGACCGGCGAGGTGGCCGACCTGATCGCCGCCAGCCTGCGCGTGCGTGATTGGGTGAACACGCCGACCGAAGACATGGGCCCGCAGCAGCTGGAAGATGCCGCGCGTGCCTTGGCTGAAGCGCACGGCGCGCAGGTTGAAGCCATCACCGGCGACGAACTGCTGGCGCAGAACTTCCCCGCCATCCATGCGGTGGGCCGTGCCTCGCACCGCGCACCGCGGCTGATCGTGCTGCGCTGGGGCAAGGAGTCCGACCCGGCGCTGGCGCTGGTCGGCAAGGGCGTGTGCTTCGATACCGGCGGTCTGGACATCAAGCCGGCCGATGGCATGCGCAACATGAAGAAGGACATGGGCGGCGCCGCACACGCGCTGGCGCTGGCCGGGCTGGTGATGGCCCAGCAGTTGCCGGTGCGCCTGACCCTGCTGGTGCCGGCGGTGGAAAATGCGATCGGCCCGGATGCCTTCCGTCCGGGCGAAGTGATCGCCACCCGCAAGGGTCTGAGCGTGGAGATCGACAACACCGACGCCGAAGGCCGGGTGATCCTGTGCGACGCGCTGACCTTCGCCGGTGAGCAGAAGCCGGACCTGGTGCTGGACTTCGCCACCCTGACCGGCGCGGCGCGCATCGCGCTGGGCCCGGATCTGCCGGCGCTGTTCAGCAACGATGACACGGTTGCCCAGCAGTGGCTGCAGGCTGGCGACGCCACCCGCGACCCGGTGTGGCGCATGCCGCTGTGGCGCCCCTACCTGCGTTACCTGAGCAGCGGCATCGCCGATCTGGCCAACGCCGGTTCGCGCATGGCCGGCTCGGTGACCGCCGCGCTGTACCTGGAACGCTTCCTGGAAGATGGCCAGCGCTGGGCACATCTGGACGTGTATGCCTGGAACGATGGCGAGCGCCCGGGCCGCCCGGCCGGTGGCGAAGCACTCGCCCTGCGTTCGGCCTGGGCGATGTTGAAAGCGCGTTACGCCTGATGCAACCGCCGGGCATGGCCCGGCGCTACCGATGCCGGTGCGGATGCTGATCCGCAATCCCAGTGGGTGCCGACCTTGGTCGGCACCGCATCACCCGGCAAATCTGACGAAAAATTGAATTTCGGCCCCGGCCGGGTTCTGCGAGGATGTGGTGGTCGCCCACCCACACGTCCGTGAAGGCAGGACTCCGACCATGTCGCTCTTCCGCTACACCCGCGCCGGCCAAGGGCCGCAGTCACCGCGCAAACATTCACCGCTGCCCTGGATCGCGCTGATCGCGCTGATCCTGGGCATCGTCGCCCTCGCTTTCGCCTGGCTGGCCGGCTGGATCGGCCGCGACCGGCTGACCGCACAGCGCTTCACCGACACCATCGAGGCCACCGGCCCTGCGCATCCCGGCTTCCGCCGCGCGCACAGCAAGGGGGTGTGCGTCAGCGGCTGGTTCGAACCCAGCGCGCAGGCGCCCACACTGTCCAGTGCACGGGTGTTCTCGCAGGCGCGCGTGCCGGTGATGGGCCGCCTGTCGATCGGCGGCGGTGACCCCTACGGCGCCGACAACACCGCACGGGTGCGCAGCATCGCGGTGCAGATGGTCAGCGATGACGGCCAGGAATGGCGGATGGCGATGAACAGCTTCCCGTTCTTCGCCGTGCCCACTGCCGAGGCCTTCTACGAGCAGACCCGCGCGCAGATTCCCGACCCGGCCACCGGCAAGCCCGACCCGCAGAAGATGGCCGCCGTGCTGGCGAAGTACCCCAGCGCGGAGGCCTTCCAGCAGTGGGCGAAGACGGCGCCGTGGACCAGCAGCTGGGCCGACACCACCTTCAACAGCGTCAACAGTTTCTGGTTCACCAACGCGCAGGGCCAGAAACGTGCGGTGCGCTGGCGCTGGCAGCCGCAGGCGCCGGTGGTCGAGATGGATGCGGAAACGCGCAAGCAGGCCAGCGTCGATTTCCTCAGCCAGGAACTGCAGCAGCGCCTTGCCAGCGGTCCGGTGCGCTGGAACCTGGTAGTCAGCACCGCCGAGCCCGGTGATGCCATCGATGATCCGTCGGTACCGTGGCCCGAGTCGCGTGAACAAGTGGTGGCCGGTGTGCTCAGCCTCGACCGCATGCAGTCACAGGAAGAAGGCGCCTGCGGCCAGCTCAACTTCGATCCGCTGATCGTGCCCAGCGGCGTGCGCGGCAGTGACGACCCGATCCTGGCTGCACGCTCGGCGGTGTATTCGCAATCCTTCAACCGCCGCGAACGCGAGCGCGCCAGCGGCAACGTCGAGCAACCGAAGGAGGCTGCGCAATGAACACCGGCAACGGCCACTTCAACCTGCTCGCCCGGGTGCTGCACTGGTCCATGGCGCTGATGATCATCGCGATGCTGTTCGTCGGCGTGACCATGGTCGCCTCGCTGCACCTGCGGCCGATGCTGATCGACCTGCACCGTCCGCTGGGCATCGCCATCCTGCTGCTGGTGGTGCTGCGCCTGTACAACCGCCTGCGCCATCGCCCACCGCCGCTGCCAGCGGATCTTCCCGCGTGGCAGGTGCTGGCGGCGAAGGCGTCGCACTGGATGCTGTACGCGTTGATGCTGGCGATGCCGCTGATCGGCTGGGCGATGCTGTCGGCCGGTGGCTACCCGATCGTGCTGGGCGGTGGCCTGCACCTGCCACCGATCGTGCCGCACACTCCAGCGCTGTACGCCGCGCTGCGCAATGCACACAGTCTGCTGGCCTATGTGTTGTTCGCCACGGTGCTGATGCACGTGGGTGCGGCACTGTTCCATCTGTGGGTGCGCCGCGATGGCGTGTTCCAGGCGATGGCGCGCGGGAAGGATTGACGGGGTTCGCCGGTTGTTCCCGGCGGGTCATTTCCGCGACCGCGGAGGGGGTGTCACTTTCTTTGCGCGCAAAGAAAGTAACCAAAGAAACGCTCCGCCGGCCGCGAGCCGACGTGCTTCGCACGCCGGTGCCCTGCGCTCCTCGGTCCGTCGAGGGACGGCGCGGGAACTCGCTGCGCTCAGACACCCGCGCCTCTTCGCCCTCGCCGGACCTGCGGTGCTCGGCTCGCTTGAAGGCGGACTCAAGATCAAAGACGGAGGCGGCCGCTTCACTCGTCGGGCACGGCCCGGCGCTACCAAATATCGTCGTGCAGCTGTGGTTCTTGACCTTGGCTCCGCCCTGAGCGAGCCGAGCATCGCAGGGGAATCGGGGGCGTAGAGGCGCCGATGTCTGAGCGCAGCGAGTTCGGCGCCGTCCCCTGATTCACCGAGAAGCACAGGGCACCGGTGCGCAGCACCGGCTCGCGACCTGGCGGCGTGTTTCTTTGGTTACTTTCTTTGCACGAGCAAAGAAAGTGACACACCCCTACAACCACCCCTTCTGCCGCGCCAGCCGGTACGCCTCGATCCGGTTGGCCACGCCCAGCTTGCCGATGCATTCGGACAGGTAATTGCGCACTGTTCCGTGCGACAGCCCCAGCTGCTCGGCGATCTCGCTGGCGGTACGACCCTCGCCCGCCAGGCGCAGCACGCGGCGCTCGCGGTCGGTCAGCGGGTCGGCCTGCGACCACGCATCCAGCGCCAGTTGCGGATCGATCGCGCGGATCCCTTGCTTCACCTTGCGCAGTGCCTCGGCCAGGTTCTCGGCCGGTGCATCCTTCAACAGATAGCCCAGCACGCCTGCTTCCAATGCACGGCGCAGGAAACCGGCGCGGGCGAAGGTGGTCACGATCACCACCTTGATCGGCAGTTCATGACGGGCGATGCGCTGGGCAAGTTCCAGCCCGCTCAACCCCGGCATTTCAATGTCGGTGACCAGGATGTCCGGCTGCAGCTGCTGCAGCATGCGCCAGGCGGCTTCGCCATCAGCGGCACTGCCAAGTACCTCGATATCCGGCTCCAGGCCCAGCAGCGCCGACAGCGCACCGCGCACCATCGCCTGGTCTTCGGCCAATACGATGCGGATCATGCGGCACCGCCCTGTACGCGTGGCGGCGCCGGTGGCAGCGGTGATGTCGCTGCTGCCAAGGGCACGCGCACGGTCAGTACCGTGCCTTCGCCACGCGCCGACTGCACCGCCAACTGGCCACCGAGCGCCACTACGCGCTCGCGCATGCCACACAGCCCATTGCCTTCGGCCTGCACGCCGCCCCGGCCGTCATCGCGTATCTGCATTGCCAACTGTCGTCCTTCCATCATGAAGTCCACCCGTGCCTGCGTGGCCTGTGCATGCCGCGCGATGTTGGTGGCCGCCTCGCGCAGCACCAAAGCCAATGCACGTTCCACATCCACCGGCATCGGCGGCGGTACGGCGTACTGCAGATGCACCTGCTGGCATTCCAGCAGCAGCCGCGCCGAGGCCAGTTCGCCGGCCAGGTCACTGGCACGGATGCCGGTGACCGCACTGCGCACCTGCGCCAGCGCCTCGCGCGCGATGTCTTCGGCTTCGCCGATTTCCTGCCGTGCACGCGCGTCGCCACGATCATGCAGCTTGCGCGCAAGCTCCAGCTTCAATGTGATCAGCGACAGCGTGTGGCCGAGCAGATCGTGCAGGTCGCGGCCGATGCGCTCACGTTCGGCGGTGGTGGCCAAGCGCCGCACTTCTTCCTGCGACAGCTGCAGGGCCGCGTCCTTGTCCTTGTTCACGGCTTCCACGTTCACCACCATGCCGATGATGAACGACACGGCCGGTATCCAGACCAGGCTCTGCCACGGATAGTGCGACAGCATGGCCACCGTGCAGAACACCGCGTTCAGGGCCGCCAGCTGCAGCAGGTACAGCCACCAGCTGCCACGCCCGCAGACGCGCAGCATCACGCAGCCGAAGATGAAATAACTGATGCCGGAGGGGTACCAGGGCACCAGCAGCGTGGCCAAGGCGACCATCGCCAGCGCATAGCGTGGCGCGTGGTGGCGCGGCGACAACAACAGGCGCACATACAGCAGCAGGAACAGTGGATAGCTGCCCAGTGTCAGCAGTACCCAACGCAGGGTGTAGCCGCCACTGAACACCGGGGTCATGAACACCCATACCGTCCACAGCAGGTGGATCGCATCGGCCCAGACCGGCTTGCCACGGCGCAGGTTGTCAGCCACCGCCGAATCCGGTGCGGGGCGCAGCAGGAACGCAAGCCAGCTCGGTGGCACGGAAGATTCCAGGCGGGGACGATCGCTGCCGATCATGCCAGTTCAGCCGACCCGGCGCAGGCGGCGACGCGCCAGCAGCAGTGCGACTGCACTCACACCGAGCAACACCAGCAGATGGCCAACGGCACCGCCACGTGCCGGCTGGCCAAGAATGGGCAGGGCCAGCTGCGCCAGGTGCCAGGTCGGCCACAGCGGCGCCATCGTCGAAAACACCGTCGGCAACGCCGACAACGGCAGCCACAGCCCTGACAGCAGGGCCAGCGGCAGGTAGACCAGGTTGACGATGGCCGGTGCCGCGCTGGCGCCGACATGGCTGCCGATCAGCAGGCCGATCGACCCCAGCGGCAATGCCGCAAACGCCGCCACGGCCAGCAGCTGCAATACCTGCACCGCCTGCAGCTGCACGCCGCCGAAGAGGCACGCCACCGCCATCAGCATCGCGGCGATCAGCACCGCGAACAGCATGGCCATTGCCAACCGCGCCAGCAGCGGCGCAGCAGAAGGCAGCGGCAAGGCGCGCTTGAGGGTCAGCAGGCCGCCTTCGCGGTCCAGCGCCAGCTGCACGCCAAAGCCAAACAGCGCGGGCGCCATCGCGCCGAACACGCAATAGGTGGCCAGCAGATAGACCGGCGCGTGGCCTCGGCCCAGCAATACGCCGAACAGCAGGTAGAACAGCACCGGGAACAGCAGCGAGGGCAGCACGAATGATGGCGAGCGCCAGGCGCGACGCAGCTCAGCCAGCAGTTCAGCGCGATAGGGGCGCAGCACACGCAGCCAGGCGGAGGTCGCTGCACCGGCGCCGGTGGTACGGGTCAACGTGTTCATGCGGCCTCCCGGGTCAGGTCGAGGAAGGCGTCGGCCAGTGCCGCGCCCTGTACTTCCAGTTCACGCAGCTGCGCATCGGCGGCGAGCAGGCGGGCCACCACCGGCTCGGCCGGGCTGGCCAGCACCTGCAGATGTTCGCCATCGCGCTGCACCTGCTGGACGCCGGGCCAGTGCTGCACCTCATCGGCGGCCAGCGTGCTGCGGCAGCGGATGCGTCGCGGCCGGTCGGCCAGGCGCAGTTCGGACAGCGGCGCATTGGCCACTACCCTGCCCTGCTCCAGTACCACCACCCGTTGCGCCAGCGCCTCGGCTTCTTCCAGGTAGTGGGTGGTCAGCAGCACACCGCAGCCTTCGGCCACCAGCTGCCGGATCGCCTGCCACATCGCCTGCCGCGCCTGGATGTCCAGGCCGGTGGTGGGCTCATCGAGGAACAGCACGCGCGGGCGGCCGCAGATGGCAATGGCGAACTGCACGCAGCGCTGCTGACCGCCGGACAGCTGGCCATAGCGACGCCGGGCAAGGTCCTGCAGGCCCACACGCTGCAGTACCTCCTTCAACGGCAACGGATCCGGATAGCAGGCGCTGGCCTGCGCCACCAGTTCATCCACCTGCAGCATCGGCGGCAGGCTGGTGCTCTGCAGCATCACGCCGAGGCCGATACGGCTGGCGCGTTGCTGCGGATCACCGCCCAGCAGCTCGACCTGGCCGGCGTCGGCGCGGCGCAGGCCCAACAGCACACTGATCGCGGTACTCTTGCCGGCACCGTTGCGGCCCAGCAGGGCCAGTACCTGGCCAGCGCGGACCTCCAGGTCGATACCGTGCAGGGCGGTATGGTCGCGGTAACGCACCTGCACCTGCTGCAGGCGGGCCAGCGACGGAGCGATCGGATCCATGGGCAGTACCGGTAGCGGGGACGTTGCCATCCTGTGCCGCCGTGGTCACGTTTCGCAGTTGCCGCCGTCAATGACATCGGATGACAGCTGTCACTGCCATCGCCGATGCACCTGCCTTCATGCTGTGCCGCACGCTCCACCGCCGGAACCGCCGCAGTCTGCCCTTCCGGTCACACCCGCCCGAACGCCTGTGATGGAACGAATGAACGCTTCTGCCGAGCTGTTGAAAGAACTCCGTATCGACCGCAAGTCGCCGCCGCCTGCCTCCAATGGTGGCAGTGGTGGCCGCCGCTGGCTGTGGGTCGCCGTGGTCGTGATCATCGTGCTGCTGGCCGGCGGTGCGTTCGCACTGTTCGGCCGCGCGCCCACCGTGGAAGTGGACACCGCACCCGCCGTGGCCATCCAGCAGGGCAGCGCCAGCAGTTCGGTGCTCGATGC
Source organism: Xylariaceae sp. X187 (assembly GCA_028637585.1). Taxonomy (NCBI): domain Eukaryota; kingdom Fungi; phylum Ascomycota; class Sordariomycetes; order Xylariales; family Xylariaceae; species Xylariaceae sp. X187. Next base: position 54,196 of record JAJIZN010000004.1, read on the forward strand.
CAGCGGCTACGTCGTCGCCCGGCGCATGGCCACGGTGTCGGCCAAGATCACCGGCAAGGTGCGCGAGGTGATGATCGAAGAAGGCATGCGGGTGGAACAGGGGCAGATCATGGCCACCCTGGACCCGATCGATGCCGACGCGCAGCGCAGCCTGTATGCCTCGCAGCTGCAGGCCGCACGCAGCCAGGTGGTCGGCCTGGAAGCCCAGCAGAAGCAGGCCGCCGCCGAGGCCAACCGCCTGCAGGCGCTGGTCGGCCAGCAACTGGTTTCGCGGTCGCAGTACGACCAGGCCGTGGCCCAGCGCGACAGCCTGCGTGCGCAGCTGGAAACCGCACGACGCAACGTCAAGGTTGCCAACGACCAGCTGTCCATCGCCGACCTCGGCGTGGACAACAACATCGTGCGCGCGCCATTCTCCGGCGTGGTCACCGCCAAGGCCGCGCAGCCCGGCGAGATCGTCTCGCCGCTGTCGGCCGGCGGCGGCTTCACCCGTACCGGCATCGGCACCATCGTCGACATGGAATCGCTGGAGATCGAAGTCGAGGTCGGTGAAGCCTTCATCGGCCGCGTGCAGCCGAAGATGCCGGTGGAAGCCACACTCAACGCCTACCCGGACTGGAAGATCCCGGCCGAGGTGATCGCCATCATTCCCACCGCTGATCGCGGCAAGGCCACGGTGAAGGTGCGGGTGGCGTTGAAAGTGAAAGACCCGCGCATCGTGCCGGAGATGGGCGTGCGGGTCAGCTTCCTGGAACAGGCCAAGCCGCAGACGGAAGCCAAGCCGCAGGGCGTTCGCGTGCCGGGCGGTGCCGTGGTCCAGCGCGAGGGCGCGTCCGTGGCCTTCGTGCTGGGTGATGACACCCGCGTGCAGCAACGCACGGTCGAGGCCGGCCAGGCGATGGGCAAGGACCGCCAGATCCTCAAGGGCGTGAGCGCCGGGGAGTCGGTGGTGGTCAATCCGCCGGACACCCTGCGCGACGGCACCAAGGTCAAGCAGAAGCAAGCGCAGTAACGGCCTGGCGCCCACGGGCGCCGCCGGCAGTACCGCTCGACGGCACCACCCTTCGGTTACGCCCGGCCCACGGCCGGCGCGACGTCCCGTTTCCCGCCTTTCGTGGAGAACCACCCATGTCGACCCTGGTTTCACTGCGCAACATCACCAAGACCTACCAGCGTGGCCCCGAAAAGGTGCAGGTGCTGCACGGCATCGACCTGGATATCGCGAGCGGCGATTTCGTCGCGCTGATGGGCCCGTCCGGTTCCGGCAAGACCACCCTGCTCAACCTGATCGGCGGCCTGGACAACCCCACGGGCGGCGAGATCAGCATTGAAGGCGAGCGCATCGACCAGATGAGCGGCGGCCAGCTGTCGACGTGGCGCAGCCATCACGTCGGCTTCGTCTTCCAGTTCTACAACCTGATGCCGATGCTGACCGCGCAGAAGAACGTGGAACTGCCGTTGCTGCTGACCCACCTCAGCGCGGCGCAGCGCAAGCGCAATGCCGAGATCGCGCTGACCCTGGTCGGCCTGGCCGACCGCCGCAGCCATCGTCCCAACGAACTGTCAGGCGGCCAGCAGCAGCGCGTGGCGATTGCCCGCGCGATCGTCTCCGACCCGACCTTCCTGATCTGCGACGAACCGACCGGCGACCTCGACCGCCAGTCCGCCGAAGAGATCCTGGGCCTGCTGCAGCAGCTCAACCGCGAACACGGCAAGACCATCATCATGGTCACCCATGACCCGAAGGCCGCCGAGTACGCCACCCACACGGTGCACCTGGACAAGGGCGAGCTGGCCGACGCCCCGCTGGCCCACTGACGGAGGCCACAGCGATGAAATACTTCTCGTTGGTCTGGGCGCAGCTGTTCCGCAGCCGCACCCGCACCCTGTTGACCCTGTTGTCGGTGGTGGCCGCGTTCCTGCTGTTCGGCATGCTCGACTCGGTACGCGTGGCGTTCTCTTCCGGTGGCAGTGTGGAAGGTGCCAACCGGTTGGTGACAGCCTCGCGCCTGTCGATCACCCAGTCGCTGCCGATCCGCCTGGAAGCGCAGATCCGCCAGGTCAGTGGCGTGCGCGATGTCACCTACGGCATGTGGTTCGGCGGCATCTACCAGGACCCGAAGAACTTCTTCCCCAACTTCTCGGTCGCGCCCAACTACTTCGATGTCTACCGCGAGCTGCAGATCGACCCGGCGCAGCTGGAGGACTGGAAGCAGACCCGCACCGGCGCGATCGTCGGCGAAACCCTGGCCAAGCAGTTCGGCTGGAAGGTCGGCGACACCATTCCGCTGCAGGCGACCATCTTCCCGCGTGGCGGCAGCAACGACTGGCCGCTGGAACTGAAGGGCATCTACCGCTCGAAGGATCGCGCGTTGGCGGCCAACGAAGAACGCCAGTTGATGATGAACTGGAAATACTTCGATGAGTCCAACGACTACATCAAGAACCAGGTGAGCTGGTACACGGTGACGCTGGACAATCCGGATCAGTCTTCGCGGGTGGCACAGGCCATCGATGCGATCTCGGCCAACTCCGACCACGAAACCAAGACCCAGACCGAGTCGGCGTTCCAGCAGGCGTTCGTCAAGCAGTTCGCCGACATCGGCATGATCGTCACCTCGATCATGGGCGCGGTGTTCTTCACCCTGCTGCTGTTGACCGGCAACACCATGGCGCAGGCAGTGCGCGAGCGCGTTCCGGAACTGGCAACGCTGAAGACGCTGGGCTTCAAGGACAGCACGGTGCTGACGCTGGTGATGGTCGAATCGGTGCTGCTGATCGGCCTCGGTGGACTGCTCGGCATGGGTCTGGCGGCGCTGATCCTGCCAGCCATCAGCCCCAAGAGCATGGGCATGCTGCCGCCGCACGTACCGACGCCGACCTGGCTGGTGGGCATCGTCCTGATCGTGGTGATCGGCATCGTGGTCGGGCTGCTGCCCGCACTGCGCGCCAAGCGCCTGAAGATCGTTGACGCGCTCGCCGGCCGCTGAAGAGGACACCGACATGAACAAGCTCAAGAAGTGGCTGGGAAACGCGGTGACCGTGCTGTTGCTGGCCGTCGGCCTGGCCGTTTGGATCGGCCTGCCGTGGATCGGCGTGCTGGTGATCGCGGTTCTGGTGGGATTGTGGCTGGCGCTTACCCGCAGTGGACGGCTGGCACTGGCCGCCACCCGCATCGGCATTGCCAGCCTGCCGCAGCGCTGGGGCGCATCCTCGGTGATCGTGGTCGGCATCGCCGGCGTGGTCGGTGTGCTGGTGGCGATGCTGGCGATGGGCGAAGGCTTCCAGGCCACGCTCAACAACACCGGCGATGACACCACCGCGATCGTGCTGCGCGGCGGCTCGCAGGCCGAGACCAACTCGGTCATCACCCGTGAACAGGTGCCCACGCTGTCCACCCTGCCCGGCATCACCCGCGATGCGCAGGGGCGGCCGCTGGTGTCGCCGGAACTCTCGCAGGTGGTCAACCTGGTGTCCAAGGCCGATGGCACCGACGTCAACGCGCAGTTCCGCGGTGTCGGCCCGCAGGCGTGGGCCGTGCATGACAAGGTCAAGATCGTCGAAGGCCGCCGGTTCGCCGCCGGCCTGCGCGAAATCGTGGTCGGCCAGGGCGCCAAAAGCCAGTTCCGCGACATGGATGTTGGCAAGACACTCACCCTGGGCAATCAGACCTGGACGGTCGTAGGTGTGTTCGCCACTGGCGATGCGCATGACTCGGAACTGTGGACCGACGCCGATACGCTGGCCACCACTTATCAGCGCAGCGCCTGGCAGTCGATCAGCGTGCGCACCGACGGCAAGGCCGGCTTCGAGCAGTTCAAGGCTGCTGTCGCCGCCGATCCGCGCCTGAAGCTGGATGTGGAAACCACACGTGTCTACTACAGCAAGCAGGGTGGCGGGTTGACCAAGCTGATCGACATTCTTGGCAAGGTGATCGGCACCATCATGGCGGTGGGCGCGGTGTTCGGTGCGCTCAACACCATGTATGCCGCCGTGGCCACGCGCGCACGCGAGATCGCCACCATGCGTGCGATCGGCTTCCGTGGCCTGCCGGTGGTGACTGCGGTGATGCTGGAAACCATGCTGCTGGCCTTGCTCGGCGGGCTGCTCGGCTGTGCTGTGGCGTGGCTGCTGTTCAACGGCTACAGCGTGTCCACCATCGGCAGCAACTTCAGCGCGGTGGTGTTCAAGTTCCATGTATCGCCGGAACTGCTGTGGAGTGGGTTGAAGTGGGCGCTGGGCATCGGCCTGGTGGGCGGATTGTTCCCGGCATTGCGCGCGGCACGGCTGCCGATCACCACGGCGCTGCGCGAGACCTGAGCACCAGGCATTGATTGAATGAGCGTTGCGGAGGGGACGGAGCGAAGGCTCCGTCCCCTTTTCGTTCCCGAATTCAGAAGTCCACCGACGTGGTTTCAGATGGCAGGGTACGCGAGGCCAGATGCTGGCGCAGGGCTTCCTCCGGCGCATATGCCGTGCTCAGCGCGTGCTGCTCGCCCGTATGCCTGTCGAAGAAGATCGGTCCATTGCCGGCCAACGCATCCGATATCTCGCCGGATTGCAGGTAGCGCAGCGATTGGAAAAAGAACAACCAGCCTTCGACGACTTCATGCTCGTGCGTGATGGCAACCGGTTCACCATCGGTGGCAAGTGCAGCCCCCACTCGGCGGCGTGCCTCTTCGAAGTGGATCATCCTTTCATCCCTTCATCTCCTTCTTTCGACGACAACGCGAAGAGCATTTCATGCGGGACGGATTACCACAATTGATAGCCACGTGCGTACTGCGATGCGTTGTTGCAACCACTCAAGCGTGCCGGTTTCGTGCCGCTATCGATGCCTCTGCCCATCGCAGACACAACGCGCGTGACGTTGCGCACAGTGCACCTGTGGATTGTTGGTTGCGATTCATTTTCGCGGCGTTACAGCGCGCGCGGACAAACAGTTACCAATGAAAACACTCTAGAATCCGGCCCCCACGTTGGTTTGCAGCACCCCACGCGTCCATAGAACGGACGCATGTTTTTTCTGAAACACGAGATTTCACGGATGTCCCTGAAGACCACCCCGCTGCGCAACGCGATCGTCATCGCGCTGGCCGCCAGCTGCACCACGCCCGCCTTCGCACAGGAAGCCGGCGATACCCCCACCAACCTCGACCGCATCGAGATCACCGGCTCGCGCATCCGCCAGGCCAGTGTCGAGACCGCGCAGCCGGTGGTGGCACTAAACCGCGCCGACATCGAGAAGAAGGGCTACGTCAACGTTGCCGACATCCTGCAGGACGTGACTGCAGCCGGCGCACCGAGCCTGAGCCGTTCGTCCTCGCTGAGCTCCTCGCGCGATTTCGGCGGCATGTACGTCAGCCTGCGCAACCTCGGCCCGGAACGCAGCCTGGTGCTGATCGACGGCCGCCGCATGGGCGTCAGCGCCGGCGGTTACTCCGACCTGGCCTCGATTCCGTCCGCCATCGTCGAGCGCGTGGAAGTGCTGACCGACGGCGCCTCGGCGCTGTACGGCTCGGACGCCGTCGCTGGTGTGGTCAACATCATCACCCGCAAGAACTTCGACGGTGGCGAAGCCAGCGTCTATGTCGGCCAGTACGGAGAAGGCGACGGCCAGAAGCGCTCCTACAGCGCCACCTTCGGCAAGACCTTCGACCGCGGCTGGTTCAGCGTTGGTGCCGAGCGCACCAAGGAAGACGAGATCCTCGGTGATGCGCGCGAGTTCAGCCGCTACCCGGGTGGTCCGCGCCACGCCGACGACGTCGACGCGCTGAGCCCGACCACCCAGTGGGGCACCGTCACCGTCGGCGGCAAGCCGCTGACCGTTGGCCCGGGTGGCGACCCGAGCAGCGCTGGCAACTTCCATACGCCGAACCTGGCCGACGGCGCCAACGCCAAGACCAACATGAGCCTGTTGAGCGGCCTGGAGCGCACCTCGGTGTTCGCCAACGGCGGCTTCTCGATCACCGACAACCTGCGCATCGTCGCCGACGCGCTGTACAGCAAGCGCGAGTCGACCAAGCACTTGGCCGGCTACCCGTACTCGGTCTCGGCTGCGCAGTCGCGCAACGGCACCCGCGCTGCGCTGTCCAAGGACAGCACCTTCAACAAGTGGGGCCAGGACGTGCTGTTCTCGCACCGCACCGAAGAGCTGCCGCGCGGTACCGAGAACACGCTGGAAACCAAGCGTGCCAGCCTCGGCCTGGAAGGCAGCTTCGAAACCGGTTCGCGTTACTGGGACTGGAACGTCAGCTACATGTACAACCGCAATGAAGGCGAGCGCGTCGGCACCGGCAGCATGTACCAGCCGCACGTCAACCTGGCTGTCGGCCCGTCCTTCATGGACGGCGACGTTGCCCGCTGCGGTACGCCGGGTGCGGTGATCGCCGGCTGCGTGCCGTGGAATCCGGCTGCGCCGATGGGTTACACCGGCCCGGGCTCGCTGGGCAACCAGGATGTACAGGACTACCTGTTCACCCGCTTCGTCGACAAGATGCGCAGCACCACCAAGGTCGCCAGCGCCAACATCTCCGGCTCGCTGTTCACCCTGCCGGCCGGCGACATCATGGGCGCGATGGGCTTCGAGCACCGCAGCGAAGAAGCCAGCTACACCCCGGACCTGATGGTGCAGAAGGGCCAGATCGCCGGTACCACCGGCCAGCCGACCCGTGGCGACTACTCGCTCAACGAGGTCTACCTGGAAATGCAGGTGCCGCTGCTGGCCGACATGGCCTTCGCCCGCGAGCTGTCGCTGGACCTGGCCGGTCGCTACACCGACTACAACACCTTCGGTTCGACCACCAACAGCAAGTTCGGCCTGAAGTGGAAGCCGATCGACAGCCTGCTGGTGCGCGCCACCTACGGCACCGGCTTCCGTGCACCCACCGTGGACGATCTCTACGGCGGCGCGGTGTCTAGCCGCGATTCGTTCACCGATCCGTGCGATACGAAGTTCGGCATCGCCGCCAGCAGCCCGACCGTGGCAGCACGCTGCCAGGCGCTGAACGTGCCCGCCAACTTCCGTCAGCAGACCGGTTCGGATGGCAACCTTGCCAACCGCCCGGGCCAGCAGGCCACCTCCGATTTCAACTCCGGTTCCAACCCGGAACTGAAGCCGGAAACCGCCAAGACCTGGACTGTCGGCCTGGTCTACAGCCCGGAATTCGTGCAGGGCCTGGACGTCAGCCTGGACTGGTGGAAGATCCGCATCGACAACGCCATCGTCGGCGAGTCGGCCACCGACATCCTCAACCAGTGCTACGTGCAGGGTGTGGATTCGGCATGCGGTCGCTTCACCCGTTCCACCGCTGCGGCCACCCGTGGCCAGGTCTCGGCGCTGGATCGCTCGCTGGTGAACGCCGGCTACCGCGAAACCGCCGGCTATGACATCGGTGTGCGTTACCGCCTGCCGGAAACCGCGTACGGCAAGTTCGCCATCAACTGGAACACCACCTACACCGACTACCTGGAGCAGCGCAACGACAGCGCCGCCACCACCCCGGTGGAGCAGCGCGTGGGCTGGGCTGGCGACTTCCGCGTACGTTCGACCTTCAACCTGGATTGGCAGTACGGCAATCTCGGCATCGGCTGGACCGCGCGTTACTACTCGGGCATGAAGGAAGCCTGCTCGTACGATCTGGGCGGTGGCCCGGACTGCAACATGGCCGACTTCGTTTCGCCGTATACCGATGCACAGCCGAGCCGCAAGGTGGGTTCCAACACCTTCCACGACCTGCAGGTGCGTTACAGCCTGCCGTGGGATGGCACCGTGTCGCTGGGCCTGAACAACGTGTTCGACCACCAGGGTCCGATCATGTACAGCCAGCCGAACAGCAGCTTCACCTACTACGGTGGCTTCGATATCGGTCGTTTCATGTACATGAAGTACCAGCAGCGCTTCTAAGCCTGCAACCGCGTTCCCGCCCCGGCCAACTCTCTCCTGGCCGTGGATGGAAGCAGAACGGCGCCCCTCGGGGCGCCGTTCTTTTTTTGCGGGTTCGGATCCCATCGCTCCGCGAAGGGCTCTGACCCCAGCGCTTTTCCAGGGATCGGGGTCAAAGCCCTCCGCGTTGCGGAGGGATCCGACCCCGCGCCGCGCGCATCGCACGCACGTTGTCTGCGACGAACAGGATCAACCCGGCCCAGATCGCCGCAAAACCAATCGCCTTGCCGGTGTCGAAGGCTTCGTGGAAGAAGAACACGCCCAGCAGCAGCTGCAGGCTCGGTGCGATGTACTGCAGGATGCCGACCAGCGACAGCGGAATGCGCTTCACCCCGTAGGCGAAACCGATCAGCGGCACCGCCGTGACCACGCCACCGAAGATCAACAACAGATCGTTGCCCCAGCCCCAGCCACCGAAGAAGCCGCCGCCATGGCCGTTCTCGGCCCACAGCGCAAAGCCCAGCGCTGGCAGGAACAGATACAGGCTTTCCACGCCCAGCCCGGCCACCGGGTCGACCGACACCAGCTTGCGCAGCAAGCCGTACAGGCCGAACGAGCATGCCAGGCCCAGGGCAATCCACGGCGGCGTACCCGCATCGATGGTCAACCAGGCCACGCCCACCGCAGCGATGGCCACGGCCACCCACTGCACGCGGCGCAGGCGCTCTTTCAGCACCAGCACGCCCAGCAGCACATTCACCAGCGGGTTGATGAAGTAGCCCAGGCTGGTCTCGATCACGTGACCGGCGTTGACCGCCCAGATGTACAGGCCCCAGTTGAAGGCGATGGTCAGGCTCGATACCGCCAGGATCGGCAGCGCGCGTGGTTGCGCGGCGATCTTCTTCCACCAGCCGAAGCGCGAGGCGATCAGCAGCCAGGCCACTACCAGCACGGTGCTCCAGATGATGCGGTGGGCGATGATCTGGAACGACGGCACCTCGTTCAGCAGATGCCAGTAGACCGGCACCAGCCCCCACAGCACGAAGGTGGACGCGGTAACCAGCAGGCCGCGGCGCTGTTCTTTCTCGTCCATGCTCATCGCTTGCGTGTCCTTGCCATTGTCAGTACCACCACACCCAGAAGTATCACTGCCATGGCCAGGAAGTCGCGCCAGCCGAAACGTTCGCCGTTCAACGCCGCACCCAGCAGCACCGCGATCACCGGATTGACGTAGGCATAGCTGCCGGCCAGCGCCGGGCGTACGTTCTGCAGCAGCCATACGTAGGCGGTGAACGCCACGATCGAACCGAACACGCACAGGTAGGCCATCGCCAGCAGGCCACCGGTATCGGGCAGCGTGGTGGGGCGCTCGCCGACGACCAGGCCGATCAGCACCAGCAGCACGCCGCCGCAGATCATCTGCCCGGCGGCCGTCATGAACGGGCCCGGCAGGTCCTGCCCGCGTGCCCACACCGAACCGAACGCCCAGCCGACCGGTGCGATCAGCAGCAGCACCAGCCCGGTGGGCGATGCGGTCAGGCTGCTGCCGGCGTTGAGCCAGACCACGCCGACGAAGCCAACGGCGATGCCCAGCCATTCGCCCTTGCTGGCGTGCTGGCCACGCAGGGCCGAGAACAACGCCATCCACAGCGGCACCGAGGCCACCGCCGTGGCGGCCAGGCCGGATGACACCTCGCGCTCGGCCAGCACCACCATGCCGTTGCCCAGCACCAGCATGGTCACGCCCATGATGGCCAGGTTGCGCCACTGCCGCAGGCTCGGCCGCGGCATCTTCCAGAACAGGCGCAGCGCCAGGTACATCACGCCACCAGCAATGATGAACCGGCTGCCGGAGACCATCGTCAGCGGCAGCGCGCCGCCATGCAGGGCCTTGGCGATACCCAGGTAGGTCGAGCCCCAGACCACGTAGACCAGCAGCAGCGCCAACGCGACAAGGCCACCCCGGGGGGCAGCCGCAGACGGAACGGGGGGAGCCGACATGACACACCAGGGAGCCGGGGGAAAACGGATTTTAGGACGTTTTGGTTATGGTCCGGCAGCCCATGTGGTGGCACGCTGTCATCCATCCATGTCCCGCCCGCCCTTCCGGCACCCGGCGTTGACGTGGGATGCAGTACCCAGGAGGCTGGCCGGCAGCGCACTGCGCGCCCCTGGCACCGATCTTTCCCGCATGGACGCACCGCATCGAGGATCCCCACCCAGATGAGCACCACGTCCCAACCCGCCGTACCCGCCAGCAATGGCGCCGCCCTGCGGCGTTCCATCTCCAACACCCTCAAAGGCTCCGCCGGCAACCTGGTGGAGTGGTACGACGTCTACGTGTACTCGGTGTTCGCCGTGTACTTCGAATCGCAGTTCTTCTCGCCTGAAGACAAGAACTCCACCATGTACGTGTGGGCGATCTTCGCCGCGACCTTCCTGATGCGCCCGATCGGCGCATGGTTCTTCGGCCGCTTCGCCGACCGTCACGGCCGTCGCCTGGCGCTGACCGTGTCGGTCACGCTGATGGCCTTCTGCTCGTTCATCATCGCCATCACCCCCACCGCTGCCAGCATCGGCATCTGGGCGGCGATCATCCTGCTGTTCGCGCGTCTGCTGCAGGGCTTCGCCACCGGTGGCGAGTACGGTGCCAGCGCCACGTACATGTCCGAGGCCGCCATTCCCGGCCGCCGCGGCTTCCTGTCCTCGTTCCACTACGTCACCCTGGTGGGCGGCCATGTGCTGGCCCAGCTGACCCTGTTCGTGATGCTGACGTTCTGGGCCAAGCCGGAAATCTCCGAGTGGGGCTGGCGCATCGCCTTCGGCATCGGTGGCATCGCCGCCGTGGTGGTGTTCTGGCTGCGCCGTGGCATGGACGAGTCGCTGTCGGAATCCTCCATCGAAGCCGCGCGCGAGGGCAAGGACAAGAAGTCCGGCTCGATGTACGAACTGTTCGTGCACCAGTGGCGTCCGCTGCTGCTGTGCTTCCTGATCACCGCCGGTGGCACCATCGCCTTCTACACCTACTCGGTGAACGGCCCGAAGATGATCCAGAGTGCGTTCGCCGGCAACGATCCGATGACCGGCACGCTGATCAACCTGGGTGTGCTGGCCTTCCTGATGGTGTTGCAGCCGGTGGGCGGCTGGCTGTCTGACATCATCGGCCGCAAGAGCCTGCTGGTGTTCTTCGGCGTGGGCGGCGTGCTGTACAGCTGGTACCTGATCACCCAGCTGCCGCACCAGCACGATGCCACCTTCGCCTTCCTTACCTTGGCACTGGGCTTTGTCATCCTCACCGGCTACACCTCCATCAATGCCGTGGTGAAGGCAGAACTGTTCCCCACCCACATCCGTGCGCTGGGCGTGGGCTTTGGCTATGCATTGGCCAACTCGCTGTTCGGCGGCACCGCGCCGCTGCTGTACCAGGGCGCATTGAAGACCGGCCACGAGGACTGGTTCGCCATCTACGTCACCGCGACGATCGCGGTATCGTTGGTGGTCTATGTGTTCTTCCTCACCAACAAGGGCCCCAACTGGCTCGACGGCACCCGCAAGTAAGCGCGCCGTAGTGATCGCGGCCACCGGTGCAATGCCGGTGGCCGCCGCTTCTCCTGCCACGCCGCTGGTGTGGCTCGCACTGAGCCTGGGTGCAGCAACCCTGTTGGCGTGGCTGATCCGCCGGCCCGGCGCGCAGGCGAATTGGCCACGTATCGGCTTCGGTATTGCCCTGCTGGCGTTCTGCGCTGCGCTGGTGTTGCAGTTGGCAGTGGATCTGGGCAGCGGTGCCAGCACTCTGCATCTGCGTCTGAGCCGGGGTAGCAATCCTGCACCGGTGGCCGGCCTGCGCACGATGGCGGTGTGTTACGTGGCCGCGCTTGTGGCCGCCGGCTGGGGTGCCTGGAAGCTGCTGCGGAAGACGTGGTAGTACCGGCCGCTGGCCGGCAACTGCGCATCCCTTCGGAAGGTTCATGAGGTTGCCGGCCAGCGGCCGGCACTACCACGCGTTCAGAGGTTAACGGCCAGCGGCCGGCATTGCCCGTGCGTTCAGAGGTTGCCAGCCAGAGGCCGGCATTGCCGTGCGCTTACCGGCGGGCGGCTTCGCTCTTCTCGCGGGCGCCGTGGAATTCCGATTCCTTTTCCCACTGCGGCCAGCGACGGCTGTTGGCCAGCTCGGCGCCCAGGTCGTAGACCAGCAGGGTATCGGCCGCGTGACCCGCCGGATCCCAGCTCGGCGTCCATGCATCGCAGGCCTGGTGGTAGCAGTCGGCGAAGTACTTTTCGCGCAGCGCGCGGCCAGCGTCGACACCGCCGTCCAGCTTGTCCAGGCCCGGGCCGATGGTGATCGCCGGCACGCCCAGGCGGGCGAAGGCGAAGTGGTCGGCACGGTAGAAGAAGCCGGCTTCCAGATTCGGGTCCGGGCTGTAGCTGCGGCCACGGGCCTTGGCCACGCGTTCCAGGTCGCCCTCCAGCGACACCCGGCCCTTGCCCCACGACGCGATGTCACGGGTGGCACCATCCGGGCTGAACATCTCGATGTTCAATACCGCAGCAGTCTTGTCCAGCGGCGCCAGCGGGTGCGCGGCATAGTAGCTGGCGCCCAGCAGACCCTTCTCTTCGGCGGTCAGCGCGACGAAGTACAGGGTGCGCTGCGGCTGCGGGCCGGCGGCGAACACCCGGCCCAGTTCCAGCACGGTGGCCACACCGGTGGCGTTGTCGATCGCACCGCGGCGGATGCGGTCGCCCTTGGCGTCGGCCTGGCCGATACCGAAGGCATCCCAGTGCGCCGAGAAGATCACCGCCTCATCGGCGTGCTCGCCACCGGGCAGCTTGGCCACCACGTTGCGGGTCACCACCTGCTCGCGCTTGAGCGCGAAATCGACGCTCAGCTTCGCGTTGTCCAGCGCAACCGGACGGAAATCCGCGCTCATCGCCTTGCGCTTCTCGGCATCGAAATCCAGGCCGGCATCGGCGAAGATCTGTTCGGCCAGCTCCCGCTGCATCCAACCGCGCAGCGGCGTGTGCTGGGCCATCGCTTCGGCCTGGCCGCGCTCGATATCGAACAGCGGCGAGGTGCCCGAACTCTTCACCGTGGCCCAGCCGTAGGCGGCCGGCGCGGTCTCATGCACGATCAGCACGCCTTCGGCACCACGGCGCGCGGCTTCCTCGAACTTGTAGGTCCAGCGGCCGTAGTAGGTCACCGCCTTGCCATCGAACGCACCCGGCGCATCGGCTTCAAAATCGGCGTCGTTGATCAACATCACGGCGATCTTGCCGTGCAGGTCCACGTCCTTGTAGTCGTTCCAGTGGCGCTCGGGCGCATCGATACCGTAGCCGACGAACACCAGCGGCGCATCCTTGATCTGCACGCGCTTGCGTGGCTGCAGGCTCTGCAGGGTCACGTCCACGCCATTGGCCAGCGCCCGCTTGCCGCCCTTCAGGGCAAGACTGGCCTTGGCCGGGCCATCCAGCTGCGCGCGCACCAGCGGCACCGGCTGCACCCAGCTGCCGTCCACACCACCCGGCTGCAGGCCGTAGCTGCGGAACTGCTCGATCAGGTACTGCACGGTGCGTTCTTCGCCTTCGGTGGCCGGTGCACGGCCCTCGAATTCGTCCGATGCCAGCACGCGCACATGACGCGACAGCGCCTGCGGATCGATGCCGCCGCCGGGCAGGTCATTGGCCGCATGGGCCAGGCCACCGACGAACAGGCAGGACGACAGCAGCAACACGCGCATCGGGTTCACGGCAGTACCACGGCAGGCTTGGGAATAGCCAGAGTGTAACGTGACAGTGCAATGACGGCGCGGGTTGCGCACGGCGTCATTCACGCGTGGCGTGGATCTACCGCGACGCGCGGTCCAGCCAGCAGGCCAGGCCCTGTGCGTTGAGTTCGATATCCATCGCCAGCACCTCGGTCACTGCGGCCTGGTCCAGTGCGCAGCCATGCTGCTGTGCGCGTTCCAGGTACAGCGCCTGCAGCGCGGCCAGCAGGCAGCGATGACGATCGGGACGGCCGTCGCACTGGCGGCCGATTGCCGCCATCGCATCGATCTGTTCGAACAGATCTTCGGCCAGCTTTTCGACCTGTTCGACACGACCGTAATGGGTCAGGTACATCGCCTGTGGTGCGTAGCCGAGCATGCGTTGGATCGACGCCTTCATTGCTTCCGGATCGAACTGCACCGGCGATGAAGTGGGGAAGATGAAAGCGCCCTGCGCACTGTCCAGTTCGCGGTAGGAGATACCGAAAGTATCGCCGGTGAACCAGCTGCGGCTGCGCGCATCCCACACGCAGTAGTGGTGCAGCGCGTGGCCCGGGGTATGCAGCAGCACCAGCTCGCGGCCTGCCAGGTCGATGCGCTGGCCGTCGTCAGCCACCAGCACGCGGTGCTCGGGAATCGCTTCGATGCGGCCATAGCTGCGCGCGATTTCCTCGGCGCCATAGACGGCGGTGGCCCCGGCGATCAATCGGGTCGGATCGATCATGTGCGGCGCGCCGCGCGGATGCAGTACCGCACGCGCGTTCGGCAGCTGCTGCATCAGCAGGCCAGCGCCACCGGCATGATCCAGGTGCACGTGGGTCAGCAGCAGCCAGTCCACCGCCTCCACGCCCAGTCCGTTGTCGGTCAAGGCCTGCAGCATCGCCGGCACCGACAGGCCAGTACCACAGTCGACGAACGCGGCACGACCGTTTTCGATGATCAGGTAAGCGGCATCGAAATCCGGCCGTTGGAAACCGGTATCGATGGTGTGGATGCTGGGATCGGCGGTCATCGACGCGCACCTGGCAGGATCGGGAACAGAGGCCCATGGTAGGCGCGCCGGCATGGCGTGATCGATGCGGCTTTGGTCGGATGGGGCAATTCTGTAGAGCCGAGCCCACGCTCGGACGCCTTTCTGCCAGACATCAGCCGAGCATGGGCTCGGCTCGACAGAGGGCACACGCGGGGCGCTACATCAGAGGCGCAACCACCGCGGGCGCAGCAACAGGGCCATCACCAGCACCGCCAGGAACGCGCCATAGGCATACAGCACCGCCAGCACCTGCGGCCAGATCGGTCCGGCGCCCGGCTGTACCAGACCGATGTGGTGGCCCCACAGCATCGCCACGATGCTCAGCGCGAGCGCCAGCGCCAGGGTAGTGCCATCGAACAGGCGCCGCCGCGCGGTACGCGGCTGGCGCGGGAACAGCCAGTACAGGCTGCCCAGCAGAATGAACCAGGGCAGGAACAGCAGCAGCGACAACCAGGCCATCGCAGACTCCATGTCATCGCGCCAGAGGCGCGCGGACATCATGCCATGGGCGCAATGCACTGTAGAGCCGAGCCGATGCTCGGCTGCTTTTCCGCCAAGCCGAGCGTGGGCTCGGCTCTACAAAGGTGGTGCAGGTCAGGCCGCTTCGCGCAGCACGGCCAACGCCGCCAGCACCGCATCCACCTCGGCTTCCAGCTTGAACAGCTCACTCTGCAGCTGGTCGCCCTGCTCGGCCTGCTTCAGCACGGCGATCAGCTGGCCGGCATCGCGCGGCGAGTCGAAGCCTTCGCTCTGGATCAGCAGCGTGCCGTCGCCTGCGGTCAGCTTGAAGTAGAAACGGCCATCCTTCTCGCGGTACTGCTTGAACAGCGGCGGCGCGGCGCGGGCTTCACCGGCATCTTCGCTGGCGATGTCACCGGCATCGGACAGATCACGCAGGCCGACCGCATGGCGCAGCTCTTCCAGCAGCGGTGCCGCCAGCTGCTCACGCAGCTGCTGGCCACGGCGCTTGAGCAGCGCTTCGATCTTTTCCGGCTCGGCCATCAGCGCGTTGTAGCGCTCGCGCAGCGGCGACAGTTCGCTGTCGATGCGCTCGAACAGCTGCTGCTTGGCATCGCCCCAGCTGATGCCATCGGCGAAGGCCTTGGCGAATGCAGCGGTCTGTTCCGGGGTGGCGAACGCCTGGTACATCTGGAACAGCGCCGAACCTTCGGTGTCCTTCGGCTCGCCCGGTGCACGCGAGTCGGTCAGGATCGAGAACACCAGCTTCTTCAGCTCATCGCGCGGCACGAACAGCGGAATGGTGTTGTGGTAACTCTTGCTCATCTTGCGGCCATCCAGGCCCGCCAGGGTTGCCACCTGCTCGTCGATCACCACGTCCGGCAGCGGGAAATACTCCTTGCCGTACACGTGGTTGAAGCGCTGCGCGAAGTCGCGCGCCATCTCGATGTGCTGGATCTGGTCACGGCCCACCGGTACCTGGTTGGCCTTGAAGATCAGGATGTCGGCGGCCATCAGCACCGGGTACATGAACAGGCCGGCGCTGACACCTGCGTCCTCGTCCTGGCCTTCCTCACGGTTCTTGTCCACCGCCGCCTTGTAGGCATGGGCGCGGTTGAGGATGCCCTTGCTGGCGATGGCGGTCAGGAACCACATCAGCTCGGTGGTCTCGCGGATGTCGCTCTGGCGGTAGAACCACACGTGTTCCGGGTCCAGGCCACAGGCCAGCCAGCTGGCGGCGATCTCCAGGGTCGCGCGCTGGGTGCGCTGCGGGTCCTGCGACTTGATCAAGCTGTGCAGATCGGCCAGGAAGAAGAAGCTCTCGATGTCCGGCGCGCGGCTGGCCGCGATGGCCGGGCGGATGGCGCCAACGTAGTTGCCCAGGTGGGGCGTGCCGGAGGGGGTGATGCCGGTAAGGACTCGGATCGTCATGACTGCGTGCGGAAACCTTCTATGAACGGAGCCAGTTTACCGTGCACACGGTCAACCCCGTCAGGGCCCCCGGCACGTTCATTCACCCAACCCCGCTGGAGACGCCCGATGAAACGCCTGCTGCCCCTGCTGCTGATCCTGCCCCTGGCCGGCTTCCGCCCGGCCCCGCTGCCCCCACCGGTGTACGAAGACGGCCCGGTGCGCGTAGCCCTGGTCGACCGCGACCGCGGCACCGAGTTGCGCAGCTACCCGGCCGACGGCCAGCGCTGGGTGGCCGGTGAGCGCGGCCATCGCTATGCGGTGCGCCTGTACAACGACAGCCCGCGACGGGTGCTGGTGGTGCTGTCGGTGGACGGGGTCAACGCCATCTCCGGCGAAGATGCCGATCCCTCGCAGACCGGGTACGTGCTCAACCCCGGTCAACGTGCCGACATCACCGGCTGGCGCAAGACCCAGGATGAAGTGGCCCAGTTCGTCTTCAGCAGCCCCGGCGGCAGCTACGCCAGCCGCACCGGCCGCCCCGACAACGTCGGCGTGGTTGGCGTAGCGGTGTTCGAAGAGGCGCGCCGCTGGTACCCGCGTCCGCAGCCGATCCTGCGTGATCGCGCCGGGCCGGCACCTGCGGCGGCCGAAGCCTCGGCGGCCGCCGACGCCAGCGCCAGCCGCATCGAAGGTTACTCGGCCAAGTCGCGGGCACCTGCGCTGGGCACCGGCCATGGCGCACGTGAGAGTTCCTCGGTGCGCGATACCGATTTCGAACGCGCCACCCGCAGCCCGGCACAGGTGCTGCAGCTGCGCTACGACAGCGCGCGCAACCTGCGTGCACGCGGCATCCTGCTCGATTCGCCGTCGCGCCTGGACCGCCAGCCGCAGGCCTTCCCCAACCGTTACGTGCCCGACCCGCCGGCACGCTGATCGCCATACAGCGCAACGCCCGCACCTTCCGGAGCGGGCGTTGTCTGTGGGGGCAGAACGTGGGCGTGCGTCGCCCGGTTACTTGTAGTCCGGATAGTCCTTGCTCACGCTGTCCTGGAAGTCGCGGACTTCTTTCTCCGCGCGATCCTTGGCCCAGCCATAGCGCTCCTGCAGGCGGCCCGCCAGATACTCGGCATTGCCCTCGGCCACATCGAAATCGTCATTGGTCAGATCGCCCCACTTCGCCTGGGCCTTGCCCTTGAGCTGGGACCACTTGCCGGAAATGATGTCTTTGTTCATTGCTGAGGCTTCCTTGGAATGCAACGGCGTTGTTACCGTGCATGCAGCTTCCCGCAACGGCTGTTGAAGCACGGTCAACCGACCATGAAAACGCTGCTCACCTGCTTGAATGGTTCACTACGCATCGACACGCGACGTCCACACCCAGCAATCACGCATAAAAAAAGGCCGGGAAGATCCCGGCCTTTTCCGTACTGCGCACCACCTCAGGCTCAGTTGCCCTTGGCGGCATCCTCAACCTTCTCACCAGCCTTCTGCACGTCCTTGCCAGCACCGGCAACGGTGTTGCAACCGGCCAGCAGGGCCACCGAGAACATCGACAACAGCATCAGGGCAACTACGCGCTTCATGGGCTTCTCCTTGGGTTTGCCGCTACACCGCTCAATCACGGGTTCGGTTTTATTGATCGGGGCGGCAGGCTGGTGCGAAGCCAACACTGCCGCGTGAGGTGCAATCTGGCGGCAGGGGCGTGGAGCGCGTGTGAACGGTTCGTCCAACCGTTCAGACTGGGCCATCTCAATCGCGCATCAGGGTCGATTTCCCGAACAGGCTTTCCACCAGGTCCACGGCCAGTTCGGCGGTGCTGTTGTGGTTGTCCAGCAGCGGATTGAGTTCGACGATATCCAGAGAGCCCATGCGGCCACTGTCGGCGATCATCTCCATCACCAGCTGTGCTTCGCGGTAGTTCACCCCGCCCGGCACGGTGGTGCCCACACCCGGGGCGATGCTTGGGTCGAGGAAATCGACATCGAAGCTGACGTGCAGGTGGGTGTTCTCGTCGATGCCGGCCAGCGCCGCTTCCACGGTGCGCTTCATGCCGTTCTCGTCGATGTAGCGCATGTCGTAGACATCGACCTTGTGGGTCTTGATCAGGCGCTTTTCTTCCGGGTCCACCGAACGGATGCCGATCTGGTGCATCTGCGAGGGCTTGATGGCCGGCGAGGTGCCGCCCAGCTTGGTCAGTGCATCCGGGCCAAGGCCGCACAGGCAGGCCACCGGCATGCCGTGGATGTTGCCCGACGGGGTCACATCACTGGTGTTGAAATCCGAATGCGCATCCAGCCACAGCACGCGCAGCTCCTTGCCCTGCTCGCGGCACCAGCGTGCCACCGCGGTAATCGAGCCGATGCCCAGGCAGTGGTCGCCACCGAGCATGATCGGCATGCGCCCGGCCTGCAGCTCGGCGTAGCTGGCTTCCATCAGCGCGTGGTTCCACGCCACCACTTCGTCCAGGTGACGGTAGCCCTGCACCGGCGCGGTCCACGGGTTGCGCGGGCCGTCCAGGTTGCCGAGGTCGCGCACGTCCACGCCACGCGCTTCCAGTGCTTCAGGCAGGCCAGCCACACGCAGGGCTTCCGGCCCCAGCCGGGCGCCGCGATGGCCCGCCCCGATGTCGGTGGGGACGCCGATCAGGGTAACGGCGGGATGATGGGCCATGGGTGCCTCCTGCGAACGAAAAAGAAGCACAGTCTAGCCAGACGCATGTGACACCACTCGCGGCGGTGCAGCAGGATCACCCACGGGTAGTGCCGGCCGCTGGCCGGCAACCATTCTGCCCTCAGGGTTCGCGGAGTCTGCCGGCCAGCGGCCGGCACTACCCCATCGTGATCAACGATGCCGTATCGGCGTCACGCTCTGCACCCGGCCGTCGTTGCGCATCATGCACAGGAAACGTCCATCGGGATAATCGATGATCAGCTCCTGGTAATCGGTTCCGACCGGCACCTGGGTCACCAGCGTGCCCTGCGCGCCTTTGCTCGCGTTGCACGCACCGAGCGCGGTATCGCCCGCTGGCGCGTTGGCTGCGGCCTTGGACATGTTGCGGAACGTCGCACGGCAGCCACCGTTGACCCACACCGAATGTCGAGACAGGCCCCAGTTGCTGCCCTGCTCGCAACGGGTACGGCTGAGCTGGCGCACGATCTCCACAGTGCCACGCGTGTCCATGTCGCAGGACACCTGGCGCTGGTCGGTGGATTCGCAGGTCACTTCCCGTGGCAGTGCCGCATCGTCATCGCGATTCTGATCCCGGTGGTGCCTGCCGCCTTCTGCTGCGACCTTGGGAGCACCGCCGCTGACCTGGCAGATGCCGTTGGCGCCGCCGCGCCCGGTGTAGCTGACCTGTGGTGTACCGTCATCGCCGGTGCTGATCGAAAGCGTGGTGCCGCTGTTGGCATCGCGCGCCTCGAAATAGCGATCATTGAAGCGCTTGAGTGTGGCCTCGCGGCCCTGCACGTAGACCGGCCCGCCTTCGTCGGCGTGCACGTCGATGCCACCCGGGCAACTGGCGTTGAAGAACGGCACGGCAGCCATCGCCGGTGCTGCGAAGGCGCTGGCGAGCAGCGCGACGGTCAACGACAGGCGGTGGCGGCGCATGGTCGGCTTCCTGGCAAGAGATGTGCAGTGGGCACCAGTATGAGGGCTGCCGGAGTCGCTCGGTCGTGAGGAACATCAAGCCACCGACCACCGGCTGCAGACCGCCGCCAGCGGGCGAGCGCTATCATCGGGGCATCACACGGACGTCCGGTACACACACATGACCGCTCTGCCCTTCGACCACGCGCAACAGCAGCTGCTGGCGCTGCAGCAACGCATCCATGCGTTCAATCTGCGCGGCCGAGCATGAACTGGACATCCAGGACCCGGCAGGCCCGCTGTGGGCGGCGCTGTACGAACGGGTGACCGTGGCGCCGTTGTACGGCGGCCTGCACGTGGAGTTCTTCGGCAACCCATGGGAGGAGCCATTCGCGTGGACGCTGGCCTGCCTGTTCGACCAACGCGTGGCCGATGCGATCATGTCGCTGTCGTTCACCGGCCCGGACGAGGGGGCCAATGGCACGCGTGAGTGGGAGTTCACCGCGCTGCTGGACAGTGATGTTCGTTTCCCACGCCTGCGCTCGTTGTCGATCTCCCCCACCGAACCGGTCGACCACAACATGTCGCTGGTGCAGCGCGCGGGCACCATCATGGAGGAAGGCGGCGAGATCGCACGCTTCATTTCCAAGGCGCCGCACCTGGGCGAACTGGTAGTGCCGAATGCACCGGATGCCGCGTTCTTCGAGGTGCCGCTGCCGCATCTGCACAGCCTGCGCATCGGTGGTGGCTCGGACACCCAGCGCTGCCGACTTCGGTCGTCACGCCGACGGAGACTGTGATATGAAGGCAATGCCTTGCTGGAAGGCTCTTTCAGGGATCGGAAGGATGGAACGGCTTGAGAGAATTGCGTCCCGCGCGTCGGCCAGCCGAAAGGGGATGAGGACGCATTGCGGCAAGCTGAGCGCCTTGGGTGCCTGGCTTTGCTGGCTGCTGTTGGTGGGCTTGGCACTGCCGCCAATCGCAAACGCTCAGACGGTCACCTACATCCACACTGATGCACTTGGGTCGGTCGTTGCCGAAACCGATGAAAGTGGCAACGTGATCAAACGCTATAACTACGAGCCCTACGGGGGCGTCGTGGACGGGCAGGTTAAAGATGGCCCTGGCTACGCGGGACACGTGAGCGATGCCGCAACTGGGCTGAGTTACATGCAGCAGCGCTATTACGATCCCCAACTGGGACTCTTTCTCTCTGTAGATCCCATCTCACCAAACGACGAACCGGGCTCCGCCTTCAACCGCTATCGTTACGCTGCGGGCAATCCCTACAGATTCGTCGATCCTGATGGTCGCCAGGAGCGTGCAGCGGAGAGACATGCCGATTCGGTGGCGAGCACACCCTCGGCATACGATACGTTCGGCCCCACAGCACTAGCGCTTACAGCAGCGATTGTGCGCGCGACGCCAGTCGTTGGGCCTGCTGTTGCATCAGCCATGTCTGGCGCCATTGATTCGGCGCAACCGCGAGCTCTGCCAGCTCCAGCACCTGCAGCACCCTCTGCGCCAGCTCCAGCCGCTGCCCCGACGACACCTTCTGGCCCGAGCTACGTGGTCTCGTCAAACGGGACAGCGTTCCCAGTACCCTCGGGAGCGAGCGGACCCACTCCGGTAATCAACCCTGGGGGAAAACAGACTGGCGTCGCATTTACCGGGGGTGCCGGTGGCAGCAATGGGCAAGTAGCCACCATGCGGATGATGGATCCAACCCCGGCCAGGGGAAACAGTCCTGGATATCCAGCTGGTTATATCAAGTATGAGAACGCTGGGAAGCAAGGCGTAGACCCGTACTCCGGAAAAACGTTACCTAATTCGAAGTCTCACTTCCCAGTCAAATAGGCCGAAATATGATCGAACATCAGGCGGAAGCGCTCCGGCCATTGATTGGAAAAGATGTGGCACTGGAAATGGAAGATGGCATGGCCACGATCGGTACGGACGATGGCTGGGAGCTGCATATCTACAACGCTTTCAGCCTACATTGCGATGGCATTGCGGAGAATCCCCCGCCTTCACCGCTGCGTTTGGTTCTAGTGGATTGTCGGTTCGATCACAAGACAATGGTCGCTCAGTTCTCTAGAGGGGTCTCACTTACAGTGGACTTGAGTGACGACGGCTACTCTGGTCCAGAAGCGATGCAATTGAATAGTCCCGATGGAACCATCGTGATTTGGAACTGAGTTCGATGCAGCCTCCGCTACCCGAATTGGGATTGCAGCCCAATGGCATCAGGTATTGGCCTTAATCCTGTCGCCCCTGTTTCGGTTGAAGCAGTAGCTTGCCTCGCTCCTTCAGCGACAGGATTTCAGTTCGCTGAACGCTCTATTTCGAAGGAGGCAAAAGGTGATGATGACTCCGCCGATGCTGAGGAAGACTGATCTACCTGACCTGCCGCAGACGACGCATTGAACCCGCCGCCGCTTGTTTCAGCCGTCGCGCCGAGGATCTGACCACACGCGGTGTCACGTACCGGGCGCTGGCAGCGCCGGCCAAGAACAGCAGCGCATGCAGCGCGTCCGTACCGGGGGTGGATCCTCCTGTCGGTAGCGCCTGCCACGCCTGCCAAATGGCGATGGTCAGCAACGCTGTTGCCAGCGGCGCACAGCCGGCGCATCGCCCGCTGTCGTCGTCGGCCTGCCGTTCCCGATCCACCGCGATGAGGCACGTCATCTCGACGTGCCCCGTGAAATCCATGACCATTCCGTGCCGGAGGTCAGCGCGGCCGTGAAACCAAAAAAGAAGGGCTAATTTCACCGGCAGTTTTATCGGTGGATGCCAGAAGGCCAGCGCACCGCGCTGGCCTTTTTCGTTGAAAACCCTACCTTCAAGGCATTTCGGCGATTTCTGTGTGGTGCCGCTTATCCGAATCGAACGGATGACCTACTGTTTACAAGACAGTTGCTCTACCAACTGAGCTAAAGCGGCACGGGGTGAAACGCCGACGGCAGTGCCGTGGTTTGGGAATTCTAGCGCAGTCGCGTGCATTCCAGCGACCGTTGCTGCGCGGCGCCGCTGCGCTGCTGCGCCTGGGCCGGTTCGGCGGCAGCCGCCAGCTGCCCTTCCAGCCACCATTGGCCGGCATCACCATTGGCGACCAGCCGCGGCTGGAAGCCAGCGGCCTGTACCGCGGCCATGCGCCGTTCGGCGCCCTCGCGGTTGCGGTACTGGCCCAGTGCAATGGCGTTGGTCTCTTCGCCCTGGCTGATGATGTAGTAGTCGCTGAGGCCGGCGGCGACGATGCGCTTGACCGTGGCCTGCGCATCATCGCGGTTGGTGGCGGCGGGCAGCAGAACGCGGTAACGGGCGCTGCCGCTGGCGGCGGGCTGCTCGCGCAGGCGCACCTGGCTCAGCAGGTTGCCGGCACGGCCTTGCGCGGCGGTGGCGGCGGAGCGGTCGGCGAACGGCCCCAGTGCCAGGCAGCGCGGCGGTGCAGGCGAGGCTGCGGGCTTCTCGGCCACCGGTTCCGGCGCTGGCTTGGCGATGGCGGCGACCGGTTCGGGCGCCTTCGCCGGTTCGGCGGGTTTGCTGGCCGATGTCGGAGTCGCCGGTGCCGGCGCAGCAGCCACTGCGGTAGCCGGCGCGGCCTCACGCTCCACCAATGCTTCTGTGGGTGCCGCTGCCGAGGCCTGTGCGGCCACGGCCGCATCGGTCCCGCCGGGCAGCCAACGCAGTTCGGCCACGCCGGTCGGGTGCGGCGGCAACGGCGTGCGCGCGGGCTCATCGCGCAGCAGCCACCAGGTGGCGACACCAAGATTGAGGATCGCCAGCACGACGATCAGGGCACGGGTCAGCATGCGCCGATACTAGCCTGCGGGCTGGTGCACCGCCCAGCGGGCGAGGCCATCCAGCACCAGCGAGGGGTGGTAGTCGGCATCGTCCAGCAGCGGCATCAATGCCGGCGCGCCACCGCCATGCACCAGCAGCGACGGCATCACGCCCAGCAGCGCCTGCGCCTGGCGGGCACTGCGTTCGACCAATGCAACGGCGGCACCATCGCAGCCCGACGCCAACGCATCGGCAGTGTCGTTGGCGAATTCGCTGTAGTCACCGCCGCTGGCCGGCAACTGCACGGCGCGCGCGTGCAACGCTTCGCGCATGGTGGTCGGCGAGGCGGAAATACGTCCACCGTGATGCTGACCATCGGCATCAAGCAGGTCGATGGTCAGGGCGGTGCCGACACCGACCACCAGCACCGGCCGTTGCGCCTTGGCGGCGGCCAGCAGGGCCAGGAAACGGTCGACACCGAATTTCTCCGGCTTGGCGTAGGCAATGCGTACGCCTGCACACTGGGCGCTGGTGCGCACCACATGCACGTGCTCGAAGCGGCGCTGCAGCTGATCCAGCATGGCGCTGGTCAGCGACGGCGCGGCGACGCTGGCGACAAACGCGGTTTCACCACTGGGCAGGCTGTGCGGCGGTTGCCCGGCCATGCCTTCGGCGCCATGCGCCCAGGCCTGTACGTCGCCGGCGCGGTCGCCATGCAAGGGGGCAAACTTGAAACGCGAATTGCCCAGGTCGAACAACCAGTCGCTCATGCTTTTCTCACACTGACTTCGCCGGCATGCAGCAGGCGCTCGCGGCCATCGATGTCCACGCGCAACGCGCCATCGTCGGCCAGGCCGAGCGCGGTACCGTGCTGCCACTGGCCATCCAGCTGCACGCGCACTTCGCGACCGGCCAGCATGTCGAACGCTGCATAGCGCGGCAGGAACGGCGCCAGCCCCTCGCGATCGAATTCTTCCAGCGCCGGCAGCAGGCGTGCCAGCACCGCGGCCACCACCGTGTTGCGATCCACCGATGCGCCGGCCAGCGTGTCCAGGTCCACCCAAGGCTGGGTGATCTGTTCGGCGAAGGCCGGCGGCATGTGTACGTTGATGCCGATACCGATCACGGCGCGCGCCGGGCCGGCGTACTCGCCACCGCCCTCGGCCAGCAGGCCGACCAGCTTGCGGCCATCCACCAGCACGTCGTTTGGCCATTTCAGCTGTGCCTGCGCGTAGCCCAGGTCGTGCAGCGCTTCGGCCACGGCGACGCCAGCGACCAGGCTCAGGCCGGCCAGTCGGCCCAGGCCACCCTCGAACAAACGCAGCACCGACAGATACACATGCGCGGCCAACGGCGAGGCCCAGGTACGGCCACGACGGCCACGGCCACCGGTCTGGCGCTCGGCCAGCAGGACGCTGACACCGCGCTGGGGCGCGCTGCACCGCAGCAATTCGGCGTTGGTGGAGTCCACCGTCCAGGCCACCTGCAGGTCGTGCAGCAGCGCGGCGGCGTCCTTGGGCAGGCCGGCGCGGATGGTCTTGGCCTCCAGCAGATCGACCGGCCGGGTCAGCCCGTAGCCCTCGCCTGCGCGCCCTTCCACCTCGACACCGGCGGCCCTAAGCCCTTGAATACGCTTCCAAATGGCGGCCCGGGTCTGGCCCAGCTCACGGGCCAGGGCGTCGCCGGACAGGCGACCGGCAGCGAGTTTGGCCAGCAGTTGGCGATCGTCCACGGCAGCTTCCACAAGGTCAGAACGGAATTATGCGGGAAAGCCGCCAGCGACGCCCGCCAGGCCTGGTTCCGGCGGGCTTCCAATCTGGCACCGGGTTCGGGCTAGAATCGAGAGCTCACCCTCCCTTAACGTGGATGTCGTCAATGCGCCGTTATGCCCATTGCCTGATCCTGCTGACGATGCCCTTCGCGGCGTCTGCCACAGCAGCGCTTGATGACAGCCGTGGCGCCTGCGTCTACTCGGCGAGCGATGCGGCTTCGCAGCGCACACCGACCAGCGCGCCGGCCGCAACTGCCGCCAAGCCGGCACCGGTACGCCCGGCAGCTACCACCAGCAGCGGTGGCGGCGGTGACGACGATGTACTGCAGCGCATCCGCGCGCCGAAGTGGCACAGCTACCTGCCGGGCATGTTCCGCTGATCAAGACGTTGCTGCAGTGGCTGCGGCCCACGCCGCGGCCGATTGAAGATGCACACTGGAACGATGCCTGCCACCGCGCAGCGTGGTTGCGCGGTCTGGACGACGAACGGCGTACACGCCTGCGCGCGCTGACCACGCGCTTCCTGCATGAGAAGACCATCTCCCCGATCGGCGAGCTGCAGCTGCAGCCGGCCGATGGCGTGCTGCTGGCCGCACTGTGTTGCCTGCCGCTGCTGGAGTTCGGCGAAGTGGGGCTGGAAGGCTGGTCGCAGCTGATTGTCTACCCCGATGCATTCCGCGTGCATCGCAGCCACATGGATGCCGCAGGCGTACTGCACGAGTGGGATGACGAGCTGATCGGCGAGTCGTGGGACAGCGGTCCGTTGATTCTTTCGTGGGCCGACGTGCAGGCCGACCTGGCGGCACCGCATGAGGGCTACTGCGTGGCCGTGCATGAGATGGTGCACAAGCTGGATGGGCTGGACGGTGCGATGGACGGCACGCCGCCGTTGCCGCGTGCATGGCAACGCGAATGGGCCGCGACTTTCCAGAAGTCCTACGATGCGTTCTGCGCGCAGGTGGATGCGGGCGTTGAAACGCTGATCGATCCGTACGCAGCGGAAGCACCGGAAGAGTTCTTCGCGGTGGCCAGCGAGTACCACTTCTCTGCGCCGGATCTGCTGGCCGAAGCGTTGCCGGAGGTGGCTGCGCATCTCAAGCGGTTCTACGGCGAGCCACCGAAGATCGAAATACGGTAGTGCCGGCCGCTGGCCGGCAGCCTGGCGATGACACCGAAGATCATGAGGTTGGCGGCCAGCGGCCGGCACTACCGTTTGAAGGTGTCGGCCAGCGGCCGGCACGGCCGTTTGAAGGAGTCGGAGAGCGGCAGGCAGTACCGGGTTGCGTGGGCTTACGGCCCCGGCGGCAGCTGCACTTCGAAACGGGCGCCGCCCAGCTCGCTGGAACGGGACACCTGCAGTTCGCCGCGGTAGTCCTTGATCAGGTCCTGCACGATCGACAGACCGATGCCGTGGCCCTGCACGCGCTCGTCGCCGCGCACACCACGCTGCAGCACCTTGCCGATGTCTTCCGGGGCGATGCCCGGGCCATCGTCATCCACTGCCAGCAGCAGACCGGCGCGACGCGCGTTCGGCGCCGGCAACGGCTGCGCGGTCAGCAGCACGCGGCGCTTGGCCCACTTGAACGCGTTCTCCAGCAGGTTACCCAGCAGCTCCTGCAGGTCACCCGGTTCGCCGTGGAAGCGCGCGGCCGGGTCGATGTCGAATTCGCACAGCACGCCCTTCGACGCATAGACCTTCTCCAGGCCGCGCACGATTTCTTCGGCGTTGGATTCGATCGGCAGCGGTGCCGAGAACAGCTTGTGGCCCGACGAAGCCGCGCGCGCCAGCTGGTAGGACACGAGGTTGTTCATGCGCTGCAGCTGCACGTCCAGTTCTTCGCGCAGCGCGCCATCGCCGGCACCGCTGTCCATCTGCGTACGCAGCACCGCGATCGGCGTCTTCAGGCTGTGCGCCAGGTCGGCCAGGGTATTGCGCTGGCGCTCGAGGTTCTCACGCTCGCCCTCGATGAAGGCATTGATGCTGTCGGTCAACGGCTCCAGCTCGCGCGGGTGGCGCTCACTCATGCGCTCGGTCTCGCCGCGCTGGACCTTGGTCAGCTCGGTGATCACCCGCCGCAACGGGCGCAGGCTCCACTGCAGAATGACCGTCTGCAGCAGCAGCAGGATCAGGCCGATGCCGCCCAGGTAGAACCAGACCCGGCTGCGGAACACGCGCAGCTGCGCACCCAGCGCGCGCGAGTCTTCCATCACGTAGATGGTGTACGGGAATTCGGTGGCCGGGTCGGCGTCGGCATCCCACACCAGGCCCAGGCCATAGCGGTACACCGAGCCCTGGCTGCCGTCGATCTGGATCATCGGCAGCGGGCCTTCGAACACTTCCTGACGCGGGGCCAGCAGACCGCCGCCAACGGTGGGCAGCATCGGGCCTTCGGCGGACATTGAATTGCCCTTGCCGTCAGGCATCACCACCTGCAGATACAGGCCACTGCCGGGCACGTCGAAACGCGGATCCGGTGGCTGCTCGCGGATGTACAACGAGCGGTCGCGGGTGAAGTCGATGCCGGCCGCATAGGCCGTGGCGTAGTTTTTCAGGCGCTCACGCAGGTTCGCCTTCGCCGTATCGGCGAAGGCGGCGTCGAGCGCGTAACCGGCCAAGGCCAGGAACGCGACCAGACCCACGGACGCGGCGAACATCTGGCGCGCCTGCAGAGAGCGCGGCCGCCAGCGTCGGAAGAACCACAGACGGCCGGACATCGTTTATCGCCTGCTGAAGGCCTCAGCCCTCGTTGCGCGGAATCGCGAAACGGTAGCCACGACCGCGCACGGTCTCGATCGGCTTCAGTTCGCCATCCGGGTCCAGCTTCTTGCGCAGGCGGCCGATGAACACTTCCAGCACGTTCGAGTCGCGGTCGAAGTCCTGCTGGTAGATGTGCTCGGTGAGGTCGGCCTTGGAGACCAGTTCACCGGCATGCATCATCAGGTATTCGAGCACCTTGTACTCGTAGCTGGTGAGGTCGACATTGCTGCCGGCCACGCTGACGGTCTGCGCTGCCAGATCCAGGGCAACCGGGCCGCATTCCAGGGTCGGCTTGCTCCAGCCTGCGGCGCGGCGCAACAGCGCGTTGACGCGGGCCAACAGCTCTTCCACATGGAACGGCTTGACCAGGTAATCGTCGGCGCCCTGCTTCAGGCCCTCGACCTTGTCCTGCCAGCTCGAACGCGCGGTCAGGATCAGCACCGGGAACTTCTTGCCTTCGTCGCGCAGGGCCTTGATCAGCTCCATGCCCGACATCTTGGGCAGGCCAAGGTCGATGATGCCGACGTCGAACGGTACTTCGCGGCCCATGTACAGGCCTTCCTCGCCGTCCTGCGCTGCATCGACGGCAAAACCTTCGCGCTTGAGCCGGGCTGCCAGGGTCTCACGCAGCGGGGCTTCGTCTTCGACCAGAAGGATACGCATGAACTCTCCCTAGTGTGCTGGGTGCGGCCCGGAGGCCTGTGGGTACGGGTTGATAGCGACAACTATCCCTGTTCAGGGGTTATCGCCGCGTAGTGATGACATATCCGACCGCGGCGTGCGCGGTTGTGAACGTGCCGGGGCGGGGTCGTCCATGTAGCGGACCCGACCGCGGTCGTCCATGTATTTGACCCGGTTGATGTCACGACCATCGAACGGAACCCGCTCGGCGCCCAGGATGTGGCCACCGGTGGTGCGCTGTACGCGGCGCACGGCATCGGACAGCGAGCGCTCGTTGTTGGCCGCACGGCCACCACGCTCCATCATTTCAGCGCGCCCCTGCTCCCGCTGCGGATCCTGCGCCAGCGCCGAAGACAGCGGGGCAGCCGCCAGGACCACGTAGGTGGCCAGGGCAATACAGCGGTGGAAGGGAGCGGAAGACATCGATGCGATCCTAGCCGAGCACGGCGATTCGTTCAAAAGTCGTAAATCCGGGCACCGGAATGGAACCCGGCGTTTTACAAATCTTTTGCAAATTCTTGGTTTCGGGCGGTGAATCCGGTCTGAACTTTTCCAGATGCTCCGGCCCGTTGTTCAGCTAAGTGAACATTCGGGACGAAACGGCCGCCCTTGTCAAGTCAGGAATGTGACTGACGTCACGCAGCGGCGCGATCGGCGTCGCGTTCGGTGACCGACAGTGCCTGCTCGATGAGCGTCCAGTCGGCGCCGGGGCGATGGGCGCCCTCGCTCAGCACCTGGCGGAATGCGCGGCCACCGGGCTGGCCGTGGAACAGGCCTAGGATGTGGCGGGTGATGTGCTTCAGGGCCAGGCCCTCGTCCAGGCGGGCGTCGATGTACGGACGCAGGGCGCGCAGCAGTTCACCGCGCGGTCGCAGCGGCGCGCCGGTGTGCAGGGCCTCCAGCTGATGCAGCAGGTAGGGGTCGTGGTAAGCCGCGCGGCCAAGCATCACGCCATCGACGTGCGCGGCCTGCGCCTGCACCGCCTCGATGCTGGCCAGGCCACCATTGAGCACCACTGGCAGCGCCGGGCGCTCCTGCTTCAGCCGATGGGCCCAGTCGTACTTCAGCGGCGGAACCTCGCGGTTCTCCTTCGGCGACAAGCCCTTCAGCCAGGCATTGCGGGCGTGCACCACCACCATCGCGGCGCCGGCATCGACCTGACGGTCGACGAAACTGGCAAATACGTCGTAGTTGTCGTCCTCGTCCACGCCCAGGCGGCACTTCACCGTCACCGGGATGTCCACCGCCTCGACCATGGCCGATACGCACTCGGCCACCAGCACCGGCTCGCGCATCAGGCAGGCACCGAAACGGCCGGCCTGCACGCGGTCGGACGGGCAGCCGCAGTTGAGATTGACCTCGTCGTAGCCCCACTCCGCGGCGATGCGCGCAGCCTGTGCCAACAGGGCCGGATCACTGCCGCCGAGCTGCAGCGCCAGCGGCTGTTCGCTGGCATCGAAACCGAGCAGGCGCTGGCGATCGCCGTGGATCACCGCGTTGGCGTGCACCATTTCGGTATACAGCCGCGCACCCGGTGCCAGCAGGCGGTGGAACACCCGGCAATGGCGATCGGTCCAATCCATCATGGGGGCGACGGACAGGCGCAGGGAATCAGCGTAACGGGCGGTGGCGGACGTCATCGGGCGGTTGATCGTGGAGACTGGCATTGCCAGTGAGATCAATAGTTTACACCGGGCGGATGAATGCACCCGGTCAGCCGCACTGAGAGCGCCGGTTGGGCCCGGTTCCGACCGGTGGCCAAGGAGGGCTGGTACGTGCCATCCATAGTCGGTCCTGCAGGCTCAATGCCCGCTGCCACGCCCTCCCACCTGTTCGATCAAGGTCTGGCTGGCGGCGTTGAGGCCGACAACGCTGACCTCGGCACCATGCGCAGCCAGCTTTTCCTGCGCGCGTTCCAGCGCGGCGACCGCAGTCAGATCCCACAGGTGGGCGTCGCGCAGGTCGATCTCGACCTTCGCCGCCACGTGCTGGTAGTCGAACGCTGCACCCAACTGTCCGGCCGAAGCGAAGAACACCTGGCCGCGCACGCGGTAAACCTGCCTATCCGCAACATCTTCGCGCTGCACGTCGAGCATGCGGCCCACCTTGCGGGCGAAGAACAGCGCCGACAGCAACACGCCGCTGAGCACGCCTTTTGCCAGGTCGTGGGTCGCTACGGTCACCACCACGGTCAGCAGCATCACCGCAGACGAGCTGCATGGGTGCGTGCGCAGGTCGCGCAGCGAGCGCCAGCTGAAGGTGCCGATGCTGACCATGATCATCACCGCCACCAGTGCCGCCATCGGAATCTGCCGCACCAGGTCGCTGCCGTACACCACAAGCACCAGCAGCAGCACGCCGGCCACCAGGCAGGACAGGCGCCCGCGGCCACCGGAGGTTACGTTGATGACCGACTGGCCGATCATTGCGCAGCCGGCCATGCCACCGAGGAAACCCGTGACCGTGTTGGCCACGCCCTGGCCGATGCATTCGCGGTTGCGCTCGCTGGGCGTCTCGGTGATGTCCTCGACGATCTGCAGGGTCATCATCGATTCGAGCAGGCCGACCACCGCCAGCGTGGTCGACACCGGCAGCAGGATACGCAGCGTCTCCCAGGTGAGCGGCACATCGGGCAACAGGAAATGCGGCAGGCTGTCGGGCAGCTGGCCCATGTCGCCGACGCTGCGCACCTCGACGCCGAAACCGATCACCACGGCGGTAAGCACGACGATGGCTACCAGCGGTGATGGCACGGCGCGGGTGATACGCGGCAGCAGGTAGATGATGGCCAGTGCGGCCGCGCACAGCACGTACACCGTCGGACCGCGGCCAATCAGCTCGGGAAGCTGCGCCAGGAAGATCAGGATCGCCAGCGCATTGACGAAGCCGGTGATGACCGAGCGCGAAACAAAACGCATCAACGAACCGAGTTTGAACACACCGGCCAGCACCTGCAGCAGGCCAGCCAGGATGCTGGCGGCAAACAGGTACTGCAGGCCGTGATCACGTACGAGGTCGACCATCACCAGCGCCATCGCACCAGTGGCGGCGGAAATCATACCCGGGCGTCCGCCAGCGATGGCGGTGATCACGGCGATGGAGAACGCGGCATACAGGCCGACTTTGGGGTCGACGCCGGCGATAAGCGAAAAGGCGATTGCTTCGGGAATCAGCGCCAGGGCAACAACGGCGCCGGACAACAGATCACCACGGAGGTTGCCGAGCCATTGCTGGCGCAGGGGGTAGGACGTTTGCATGGAATAGCTCCGCGCGCACGCGGGCGGGGCCACGTGGCGCTGCAGTGGAAAGACACGGTTCCTGAGCCGGATGGGCCGGCTGCCGATGGGCGGCAAGGGTCAGGGTGGCGTGATCACTGCGGGCGGAGTCGGTGCGTGGGAGGGGCGCAGTCTACGGGAAGCGGACCGGCACGGGTAGCGCAGACGCAGCGGATCATGGCTCCGCTCTACAATCACGCCATGGCCGCTGACCACCCGCACTTCTTCGACCCCGCCACCGAACAGGGCGTGCTGCGCCTTTCCATCGCTGGCTCGCTGCTGCTGGCCGCCGCCGCGGTGGTGTTCGGCCTGCTGGCCAATTCTTCGCTGATCATCTTCGACGGCATCTACGGCCTGATCGACGTGGTGATGACCTGGTTGTCGCTGCTGGTCGCGCGGCTGATCGCGCTGTCCACCCAGACCGACGCCCTGCAGTCGCGCCTCAACCAACGCTTCACCATGGGGTTCTGGCACCTGGAACCGATCGTGCTGGGAGTGAGCGGCACGCTGATGATCGGCGCAGCGTTGTACGCGTTGGTCAATGCGGTCGATGCGCTGATGTCGGGAGGACGGCAGATTGCGCTGGGGCCTGCAATCATCTTTGCCGGCCTGTCGATCGTGGCCGAGAGCGCGCTGGCCTGGTTCGTACTGCGCGCGAACCGGCGCATCGGCTCGGAATTCATTGCGCTGGATGCGAAGAACTGGGTGATCGCTGCGAGCATGTCGGCCTGTTACCTGGCAGCCTTCCTCGGTGGCGTGCTGGTCCACGGCACGTCATGGGCGTGGCTGGGGCCGTACATCGATCCGGCCATCCTGGCGTTCGTCTGCGTGCTGGTGATGATCGCGCCATTGGGCACGGTGCGGCGCGCACTGGCCGACATCCTGCTGGTCACGCCGCCGGAGCTGCAGGCGCATGTGGATGCGGTGGCGCGGGCGATCGTTGCAAAGCATGGCTTCGTCGAACACCGCAGCTACGTGGCCCAGGTCGGCCGTGGCGAACAGATCGAACTGTTCTTCGTGGTGCGTGAGGACGACCCGCCGCGGCCGCTGCTGGAGTGGGATCACCTGCGCGACGAAATCGGCGATGCGCTGGGCGAATCATCGCCGGACCGCTGGCTGACCATCATGTTCACCACTGATCGGGAATGGACGATCTAGGCCCTGCGGACGATCCATCAAGTTTTGCGGACGAACTGTCACCCACCGTCTGAAAAATCAGGGCAAAGTAGCCTCCAACGCACTACCCACCCACTGACCAGGAGCATCCCGATGTCCATCGAAAAGGTTCTGTACACCGCCCAGGCCACCTCCACCGGCGGCCGTGAAGGTCGTTCCGTCTCCTCCGACAACGTGCTGGACATCCAGCTGTCGACCCCGCGCGAACTGGGCGGCGCTGGCGGCCCGGGCACCAATCCGGAACAACTGTTCGCAGCCGGCTATTCGGCCTGCTTCCTCGGCGCGCTGAAGTTCGTCGCCGGCCAGGCCAAGGTCGCGCTGCCGGCCGACACCACCGTGACTGGCAAGGTCGGCATCGGCCAGATCCCGACCGGTTTCGGCATCGAAGCCGAGCTGACCATCAACGTGCCGGGCGTGCCTCGCGAGCAGGTGGAAGAGCTGGTGCAGAAAGCGCACATCGTCTGCCCGTACTCCAACGCTACCCGCGGCAACATCGACGTGACGCTGATCATTGCCTGATGTAACGAGGGGGTCAGAGCCCTTTCGCGTTGCGAAAGGGATCCGACCCCGGGGATCTGACCCAAAAAAATGGGCGGATGCCGGTCGAAACCGTGCATCCGCCCATCCCACCTTCGTTGTCCCGCAAGGGGGCATGAGGTTGCCGGCCAGCGGCCGGCACTACCAGGTCACTTCTCGCTCGTAATGAGCTGCACGACGCTGGAGAAATCCAGCTTGCCGCGGCCGGCCTGGTGATTCATCGAATACAGATTGCGGGCCACTTCGCCCAACGGGATCGAGGCGCCGACGCTCATCGCCGCTTCCACCGCCAGGCCCATGTCCTTCAGCATCAGGTCGCTGCCGAAGCCGCCGCTGTAGCCGCGCGACGCCGGTGCGTTTTCCAGCACGCCCGGCCACGGGTTGCACACTTCGGTAGCCCAGCTGCGGCCGGTGCTGACCGCCATCATCTGCGACAGCACCTTCGGGTCCAGCCCGTGCGCAACGCCCAGCGCGATGGCTTCGCCGGTGACGGCCATGATCACGCCCAGCGCCATGTTGTTGCACAGCTTGGCGACCTGGCCGGCGCCGCTGGCACCCACATGGAAGATGTTCCTGCCCATCGCCTGCAGCACGGGGCGGGCGCGTTCCAGCGCGTCCTCTTCACCGCCGACGATGAAGGTCAGCGTGCCTGCCTGTGCACCGGCAGTACCACCAGACACCGGTGCATCGATCATCTGCAGGCCTCGTGCGGCGGCCGCTTCGGAAACCTTGCGCGCGCTGGCGGGGGCAATCGTGCTGCAGTCGATGACCAGCGCACCGGCGGGAATCGCGGCAAGGATGCCGTCGTCGCCCAGGTACACGCCTTCGACGTGGCGGCTGGCCGGCAGCATCGAGATCACCACCTCGGCGTCGGCCAAGGTCTCGCGTGCCGATGCAGAAGCACTGGCACCCGCGTCGACTGCCGCCTGCACGGCGGCCGGCACCAGATCGAACACGCGCACGGTGTGGCCGTTCTTGACCAGATTGGCGGCCATCGGGCCACCCATGTTGCCCAACCCAATGAATGCAATGCGGCTCATGCCAGGCTCCTTTCAACGACAGGGGTGCCCAGGTCGGCCAGCGGATGCGCGGCATCGGCCCAGGGAGAAGCGAAGAACGTATCAGCCCATGCGCGGCTGGCCTCGACCAGCGTGGCCGGGTTCCACGAAGGATTGCGATCCTTGTCGATCAGCAGCGCGCGGATGCCTTCAGCGAAATCGCCATGCGCAGCGCAATGCAGCGCTGTGATGTATTCCAGCCGGTACACGCTCGCCAGATCCTGGCCGGCGCTGCGGCGCTGCAGTTCGAAGGCCAGCCGTGCCGAACCCGGCGCACCGGCGGCAAGGGTCTTCTGTGCGGCCTGCAGCCAGGCATCACCGGTCTGCAGGGTACTGATGCGTTCGACGATGGCGGCAAGATCATCGCCTTCGCACAGCGCATCGACCTGCGCGGCATTGGCCAGCAGCGGGCCGGTAGCCGCGTCGCTGGCGAACGACAGCAGCAGCTGTGACAAGCATTCGTGGTTGCGTGCGGCATCGGCCGACCACGCGACCTGCAGCAGCGCATCGAACACCGCGCTGCGGCGTTCCTCGGCCACGTGCACGTCGGCCAGGCCGGCATAGATCGCATCGCCGGGGTTGAGCAGCGCACCGGTCAGGGCCAGGAACAGGCCACCGTTGCCCGGTACGCGCGGCAGCAGCCAGCTGCCACCCACGTCCGGGAACAGGCCGACAGTGATTTCCGGGAAGGCCAGCTTGGAACGCTCGCTGACCACGCGATGGCTGGCGCCGGACATCAGACCGATGCCGCCGCCCATCACGATGCCATGGCCCCAGCACAGGATCGGCTTGGCGTAGGTATGGATCAGGTAGTCGACGCGGTACTCGACGTCGAAGAACTCGGCGGCGTAGTCGTTCTCGCGGATGTCCATGCGGCCGGCCTCGCGGTAGGCGAGCATGCTCTGGTACAGGCTGTGCAGGTCACCGCCGGCACAGAATGCCTTTTCGCCCGCGCCCTGCAGCACCACCAGCGCGATGCCGTCATCGTCGGCCCAGGCGTTGAGCTGCTTCAACAGCAGGTGCGCCATCGGCAACGAGAAGCCATTGAGCGTGCGCGGTGCGTTGAGCGTGGCGATGCCGATGCGCGTGCCGTTGCCTGCGGCGCGTTCTTCGAACAGTACCGGTGCTTCGGCAATGTTCGTGTCAACCGCGGTCATGCGTTCTTCCACTGCGCGGCGCGCTTTTCAAGGAAGGCACTCACGCCCTCGACCTGATCGGCGGTGTCGAACAGATCGACGAAGGCCTCGCGCTCGGCCACCAGTGCCGACGCATGGGTGCCGGTGCGGGTGGACTGCACCAGGGTCTTGCAGGCGGCGATGCTGGTCGGGCTCTGCTTGCCAGCCTTCTTCGCCCATTCCAGTGCCAGCGCCTTGGATTCGCCCTTGCCAACCTTTTCTTCGGCAAGACCAATCCGCACCGCCGTCTCGGCGTTGATGCGCTCGCCGAGCAGGATCATGCGCTTGGCCCAGCCCTCGCCGACCAGGCGCGGCAGGTTCTGGGTGCCACCGGCGCACGGCAGCAGGCCAACGGTGGCCTCCGGCAGCGCGACCTGTGCGTGGTCTTCGATGATGCGCAGGTCGCAGGCCAGCGCGCACTCCAGGCCGCCGCCCATGGCGTAGCCGTTGATCGCAGCAATCGATACGCCACGGAACGCGGACAGCGCCTCGAAGGCTTCACCGAAACGGCGCGCCGCTTCGCGTGCGGCCGCCTTGTCGCCGGAAGCGAACTGGTTGAGGTCGGCACCGGCGGAGAAGAACTTCTCGCCGTCACCGGTGATCACCAGCGCGTAGATCTCGCGGTCTGCGTTGAGCACGCCCACCAGGTCGCGCAGTGCCGACAGGCTGTGCACGGTCCAGGTATGCGCCGGCGGGTTGTTCAGGGTGACCACGGCGGTGTGGCCATCGGCCTCGACCTTCAGGCCCACGTGCTCCTGGGTACGCCAATCCTTCATCGCAGTTCCTCTTCGGTATTGAGCAGGTGACGGGCAACGATTACCCGCATGATCTCGTTGGTGCCTTCCAGGATCTGGTGCACGCGGCTGTCGCGCAGCAGGCGCTCGATCGGATACTCGCGGATGTAGCCATAGCCACCGTGGATCTGCAGGGCTTCGTTGCAGATGTTGAAGCCGGCATCGGTGGCGAAACGCTTGGCCATCGCGCACCACACGTTGGCATCGCTGGCACCGGCATCGAGCTTGCGCGCGGCGGTATGCACCATCTGCCGCGCCGCGACCAGTTCGATGGCCATGTCGGCCAGCTTGAACTGCAGTGCCTGGAATTCGGACAACGCCTTGCCGAACTGGCGGCGCTCGCCCATGTAGCGGCGCGCTGCATCCAGCGCACCCTGCGCAGCACCCAGCGAACAGGCGGCGATGTTGATGCGGCCGCCATCGAGCCCCTTCATCGCCAGCTTGAAGCCGCCGCCTTCCTCTCCCAGAAGGTGGCTGACCGGCACGCGGACGTTTTCGAAGGTGATGCCGCGGGTGGGCTGGCTGTTCCAGCCCATCTTCTCTTCCTTGCGGCCGTAGCTGATGCCCGGCAGGTCGGCCGGCACCGCGATCGCGCTGACCCCGCCTGCACCAGCACCGCCGGTGCGTGCCATCACCACCAGCAGTTCGGTGGCACCGGCGCCGGAAATGAAGGCCTTGGAGCCATTCAACACATAGAAATCGCCATCGCGCACGGCGCTGGTCTTCAGCGAGGCCGCATCCGAGCCGGCACCCGGCTCGGTCAGGCAGTACGAGGCCAGCTTGCTGCCCGACGACAGGTCATTGCCCCATGCATCGCGCAGGGCCGGCTGGCCCCACTTGGACACCATCCACGACGCCATGTTGTGGATGCTGATGTAGGCCGCGGTCGACGGATCGACGTTGGCGAGCTCCTCGATGACGACGGCGGCGTCCAGTCGGCTCAGGCCGCTGCCACCTACTTCCGGGTCCATGTACAGACCGCAGAAGCCCAGTTCACCGGCCTTGGCGATCGCCTCGCGCGGAAAGATGCCCTCCGCATCCCATCGCGCGGCGTGCGGCGCCAGTTCGGCCTGTGCGAAGTCGCGCGCCGCTTCGCGGTACGCCTGCTGCGCTTCTTCCTGTTCCGTCGTCATCGAGTGGCTCATGGCTGCTCCCTGCTGTTACTTCAGGCTGATCGTGGTGTTGACGCCGTGGCTCAGCGTCTCGTCGTCGAACCAGCGCGCGGTGACGGTCTTGGTCTGCGTGTAGAACAGCACCACCTGCTTGCCGTACGGGCCCAGGTCGCCGAGCTTGGAAGCGCGCGAACCGGTGAACGAGAACAGCGGCACCGGCACCGGGATCGGCACG
Organism: Xylariaceae sp. X187; assembly: GCA_028637585.1. Taxonomy (NCBI): domain Eukaryota; kingdom Fungi; phylum Ascomycota; class Sordariomycetes; order Xylariales; family Xylariaceae; species Xylariaceae sp. X187. The sequence goes on from JAJIZN010000004.1 coordinate 92,691, forward strand.
TTGATGCCGACCTGGCCGACGTCGATGTCTTCCTGGAACCGGCGTGCGGCTGCACCGCTCTGGGTGAACAGCGCGGTGCCGTTGCCGTTCGGGTTGCTGTTGACCATGGCGATGGCCTCATCCAGCGTTTCCGCTTCGAGGATGACCAGCACCGGCCCGAAGATTTCATCCTGGTAGATGCGCATGTCGGTGGTGACACCGGCAAAGATGGTCGGGCCGACGAAATTGCCCTTCTCGAACCCATCGACCTGCGGCTTGCGGCCATCCAGCACCAGCTTGGCGCCCTGCTCCACACCCGAAGCGATCAGGCCTTCGACACGCTCACGGGCGCTGCAGGAAATGACCGGGCCGACGTCAGTACCGGCCACGGTGCCGCCGCTGACCTTCAGGGTCTTGGCCTTCTCGACCAGGTCCTGCACCCAACCGCGCGCTTCACCGACCAGCACCAGGGTCGAGGCGGCCATGCAGCGCTGGCCAGCCGCACCAAAGGCGGCGCCGACCATCGCGTTGAGGGTCTGCTCCTTGTTGGCGTCCGGCAAGACCACGGCGTGGTTCTTGGCGCCCATCATGCACTGCACGCGCTTGCCGGCCAGCGAGGCGCGGTTGTACACGTGGGTGCCGACGCGGGTGGAGCCGACGAACGAAACAGCCTTGATATCCGGGTGGTCGCAGATGGCGTTGACCACTTCCTCGCCACCATGGACGACATTCAGTACGCCCTTCGGAATGCCCGCTTCCAGCGCCAGTTCGACCAGGCGCATGGTGACCATCGGGTCCTGCTCGGACGGCTTGAGGATGAAGGTGTTGCCGGTGGCGATGGCCATCGGGAACATCCACAGCGGGATCATCGCCGGGAAGTTGAACGGGGTGATGCCTGCGCACACGCCCAGCGGCTGCATGATGCTGTAGGTGTCAACGCCATTGGCCACGTTGTTGGCCAGTTCGCCCAGCTGCAGGTTGCCGATGGCGGCCGCATGCTCGACCACTTCCAGGCCGCGGAACACATCGCCTTCGGCGTCCGGCAGGGTCTTGCCCTGTTCGGCGGTGAGGATGTGCGCCAGCTCGCTCATGTTTTCCCGGATCAGCTGCTGGTACTTCAGGAAGATGCGCGCGCGGGTACCGATCGGGGTCTTGCGCCAGGTCTTGAAGGCTTCCTTGGCGGCGACCACGGCCGCATCGACTTCACCCGTTGTGGCGAACGGCACCTGGGCCAGCACGTCCTGGGTGGCCGGATTGATCACGTCCTGCCAGTGGGAGGTGGCCGATTCAACGAACTGGCCATCGATCAGCATGCGGATACGGGGCGCTGCAACAGTCATGACGACAATCCACGGGGTGCGAAAGATGCTTGGCATTATTCACAGCACCCGCCTCGATTTCCGGGCTGAATCCGCTTAATCTGGCCAATGCCCGCCACGATTCCTGTTAATTCTGTGAATTATTCAGCCCCCCAGCGCCAACTCGGTCTGCGTCTGCTGCGCCTGCGCGAGCAGCGCGGCTACAGCCAGGCCGACCTTGCCCGCGCACTGGGGCTGTCGGCCAGCTACCTGAACCAGATCGAGCGCAACAAGCGCCCGCTGACGCCTGCGGTGCAGAAGAAGCTGGGCGAGGTGTTGGGCGATGTTTCCGCCCTGTTCGACGACAATGAGCCCGCCGCGCTGCAGGAGTCGCTGGGTGAGACCCTGCGCGACCTGGGCCTGGCCGACGTCAGCGCCACCGAACTGCGGGCGCTGGCCGGCAACCTGCCGCAGGTCAGCCGCGCGCTGCTGGACCTGCACCGCCGTCACTTGGCGCTGCGCGAACATGCCGCCGCGCTGGAATTCCAGCTGGGCGAGCCGGGCGCGGGCAGCACGCTGCCGGCCGGTGACCAGGTGCGCGAGTTCTTCAACCGCATGCACAACCACATCCCCGAACTGGACGAACTGGCCGAGCAGCTGTTCGCCGAATGGGGGCTGGCGCCGGGACACGTGGCGCCACGGCTGCGCCAGTTGCTGGCCGACCGCCACGGTGTGCTGGTGGAAGTGGCCGCGCTGCAGGCAGGCCGAGAGAAGCGCCAGTACGATGCCGGCAGCCGCACGTTGTGGCTGCCCGATTACTTGGAGCCGGGCCAACAGGCGTTCCAGATGGCGGTCGAGCTGGCACTGCGCGGCTACCTGCCGCAGATCGATGCGGTGATCGCGCGCACTGGCTTCAGCGACGAGGCCCGCATCGCGCAGGCGCGCATCGGCCTGTCCAACTATTTCGCCGGCGCGCTGGTAATGCCGTACATGCGCTTCCTGCGTGCGGCCGAGGCCAGCAGCTATGACATCGAGCTGCTGGCGCACCAGTTCGGCGTGGGATTCGAGGCGGTCTGCCATCGCTTGAGTACGCTGGCACGCCGCAGCGCCCCGGGCCTGCCGTTCTTCTTCATCCGCGTGGACCGCGCTGGCAATGTGTCCAAGCGTCACTCGGCCACCGATTTCCACTTCTCGCAGGTGGGTGGTTCGTGCCCGTTGTGGATCGTCTACGAGGCGTTCAACCAGCCCGGGCGCATCCTCACCCAGACCGCGCGCATGCCCGATGGGCGACGCCACTTCTGGCTGGCACGGCAGGTCAGCAGCGGACCGGTGGGCCACGGCCAGCCACGCAAAACCTTCGCGGTGGCACTGGGCTGTGACCTGCAGCATGCGGACAGGCTGGTGTATTCGCTGGGGCTGGACGTGCAGAGCCCGGGCAACTCGGTGTCGATCGGCCCGGGTTGCCGGGTGTGCCCGCGCGAGGACTGCATGCAGCGCGCGTTTACCCAGTTGCCGGGGCGGTGAGGGTCGGGTTCGGCAGGGCTGCGCCCTGCACCTGCTTCAATCCAAGGCAACAGCAAAAGCAACAGCGGGCATTCCGTGGGATGGCGGGGTGGGTCCGGTTGCGGGGGACGCCGTAAACCCATCCCTGGGGGCTTGGCCGCGGCATCCATGCCGCGGACACCCCCGCAACCGGACCCACCCCGCCTTCGGCAGGTTCCCGCCGCTGTTGGTGGGTGTCGACCTTGGTCGACACGGTAGATCCACGCCATGCGTGGATGCTCTTTGATGAATTGTCGACTATTCGATTTCGATGGAGATTCATCCACGCATGGCGTGGATCTACTAAACCTTCCGCGCGTAGGCTGCATCCCATTGCAATGCCTGCCTTGGAGATGCCCCATGTGCCTGTTGCGTTCCTGCCTGGCTTTTCTGCTCGCTGCTGTCGCTGCACCGGCATGGGCGACCTTTTCGATTGCCGCCTGCAACGACGCTGGCGACTGCGGGGTGGCCGTCGCCACCCACAACCTCGCTGTCGGCGGTGTTGGTGTGCCGTGGGCGCAGGCGAAGGTCGGCGCGGTCGCCAGCCAGTTCGAAACCAATCCGACCTATGGCTCGAAGGGGCTGGCGCTGCTGGCCAAAGGGCGCACGCCGGCGCAGGTGCTCAAGCAGCTGCTTGACGAGGACGGCGACTTCGATGGCACCACCATCGCCGAGCGCCAGGTCGGGCTGGTCAGTGCGCGTGGCGGCAACGCGCAGTACACCGGCGCCACCGCACAGCAGGCCGATTGGGCGGGTGCCGTTGGCGAGGGCAAGGTGAGCGTGCAAGGCAACGGATTGGCCGGGCCGGACGTGCTGGCGGCGATGCAACGCGCGTTTGCAGCCACCCACGGTGAGCTTGCCGCGCGGCTGTTGGCCGCGTTGGAAGCAGGACAAGCGGCAGGCGGGCAACGCAGCGGGCAATGGTCAGCGGCGCTGCTGGTGCGCACGCCGGGCGGCGACTGGCGGGACACCGACCTGCGCGTGGATGCCGACCCGCGCGCCGTGGCACGCCTGCGCGAGCTGTACGACATGCGCCTGTCCAACGACGCGATCATCCGCGCCGAGCAGCAGTGGCAACGCGGTGACGTTGCGGCTGCGCGTGCATCGCTGGCCACATCGCTGGCGCTGGCGCATGGCTGGGACCGCACGTGGGCGCGTGCCGCGCGGCTGGCGATGTCGCACGGTGAAACCGCATTGGCCCGCGAATACCTGGCGGCATTGCGCGCACTCAACCCGGGGTGGGTGAAGCTGGAGCTGGCCTTGCCGTTGTACGCGCCATTGCGGGGCGATGCGGTGGTCGAAGCGTGGCGATAGCGGCCGGAGGCATCCACGCCACGCGTGGATGCCTCCTCTCAATAGATCGGCGTCACCTTCATCTGCGGCAACGGCCGTGGCGAGCCGTCGGTGAGATCGGGACCAAGGTCATCCCAACTGCGCCCCTGCTCCACCATCAACCCCCACAGCTGCTGCGATGCCAGCCGCTTGTCCTCTGAACCCAGCTTGTAGGACGGCGGCGGCGGCGTGCCGGTGGCCACCATCGCATAGGCCGCACGATAGGCCAGTACCTGCTGCGCCGGATCGTCGGTGCGCGATATCTCCAGTGTGTAGCGCTGGTAGGCCGAGGCCAGGTTGCGCCACCGGATCCAGTAATGGTTCTCGAACGAGAACGAGCAGAAGCGCGCACCGGCCAGGCTGCCCTTGTCGGCGATGCGGGTCAGCACCTCCTGTGGCATATCCAGATTCATGCCTCCTTCGTCCCCCTGCAGGCTCACATGCACGATACGGTCGCGATAGCCGGGCGCGCGCGCTTGCAGCAGGTCGCGCCAGTTCTGCATGGTGGCCACCACCGCAAACAGGAAGCGGCCCAGTTCACCGGCCGCCAACGGCGTGGCAATGGACTGGTAATGGCGCTGCCATCCATGGCGGTTCTCGGTGGGCAGGAACACCGAGCGTTCCAGCGCCTGGCGGCTGTCGCTCTCGCGCACCACCGGCTCGGGGCGTTGCGGGTAAACCAGGTTGATGGCAAAGGTCGGCCAGCGCGGCAGCGCCGCATCGAACAGGTGGATCGGGAAGTTGCTGCTGATGCCGCCATCGGAGAACCAGCACACCCGGAACGCGGTGATCACCGGGCCGCAGGCCTGACCTGCGCTGGTCAGGCCCTCCATGCTGTCGGCCACGTTGTGCCCGGCCTCACCTGTAGCCGTCGACGTCGGCTCGCAGCGACGCTCGCGACGCGAGGGCTCATGCAGCGGTACCGCGCTGATCAGCAGCGGGAAGCTGAGGCTCATGCGCGTGGCCACCAGTACCGGCAGCGACGCGCCCTGCGGCAGGTGGTAATAGCTGCGGCCCTCGACCTCACGCGGTGGACCGGCATGGTCGACCATCCACTGCACCACGCTGGCCGGGAACAGCTGCTCGAACTCCTCGCGCAGGAACCAGAACTGCGCCCCCCCCAACGGCAGCGTGCGCGGTTCGTTGTGCGATACGCAGGTGGTGATCATCTGCAGGGTGATCGCATGCGGGCTGTCTGGTTCACCTGCATAACGAGGCGCGTCGTGCAGATCGGCGAAGGTCAGCGGTGCATCCATCGGCTTGCCCGACAGCTGCTGCAGGCTTTCATGCAGCCACTCGGTCAACGCCGGCCTGTCCGCGTTGCGGCTCAGCCCGCTGCACAGGCCCAGCAGGTTGCGCCGCGCCACGCGTGCCACCCGCAGCGCGGCACCGGCCACGCCTGCGCCGTAGGCACACAGCAGCGACGGCAGCAGGGTCGCCGCCACGCCGCTCCAGCCACCGCCCCACCACCCGAGGCCGAGCAACAGTGCCAGCGACACCAGCACTTCCAGCGGCGCGATCTGGAACACCGCGATGGCCAGGCACAGCAGCTTGCGCGGCCAGCCGGCGTTGCCGGTCAGCACCACCAGCAGTCGATATGCCGCGCGCGCGCCACTGGCCGGTTGGAACAGGCTGTAGATGAACCCGCGCCGCGACAACTGTGCCGACACCGCCGACAGGCCGCCATATCCCGCATCGCCGGGCAGGGTTTCGCCTGCCTGCTGGCGCCGGTCGCCGTATGCCGCAGCGGCCGCCACGGCGGCGGCGATCGCACCGGCCGAGGTACCACCGATACTCTTGAAGCGGTATTCGCGGGCCAGCGCGAGCACCGCGTTGGGATACACGATGCCGCTGGTGATGCCGCCTTTCATGACCAGATCGCAGTACTTCGCCGCCACGAGCCACCTCCCGTCTGTCGATGTGCAGTATGGCAAGACGCGCTCTCACAGCCTGAGAAGGCAGCCACAGCTTCGGCGCGTGATGGTGTCTCTTGACCATTACGGACAACGGGTCCACCTTGCACCTGCCGAAGGTATCCATCCTGGCGTTCACGCGACGGGATGGATTTAAACGGGAATCCGGTGAAGGCGCCTCGCGCGCCCATTCCGGAGCTGCCCCGCAGCGGTGAATGGAAACGAATCCTGCCAACAGCACTGGGCTCGCGCCTGGGAAGCGGCAGGTAGTAGGTGGGCTGCGGCCCGTGTCCATCAGCCCAAATACCGGCCCCGGCCGGGGGACACGACCGTCCCCTGATTCGACCTGGAATCTCCGCGGGGAGGTTGCCGGGGCCAGCGTCGTCCTGCGCGTGCAGGCGGTGTGGCCGCGCGCGTCCTGTTCACGGTTTTCGGCCAGGCCCGCTGCCCACGCCCAGATGCACCCGACGATGACCGAGCTCCAACGCCCCACCCTGACCCTTCCCGACAACGGCCAGCGCCTGCTGCTGCACTCGTGCTGCGCGCCGTGCTCTGGCGAAGTGATGGAGGCGATCACCGCCTCCGGGATCGACTACGCGATCTTCTTCTACAACCCCAATATCCACCCGGTGAAGGAATACGAGCTGCGCAAGCAGGAGAACATCCGCTTCGCCGAGCAGCACAACATTCCCTTCATCGACTGCGACTACGACACCGACAACTGGTTCAGCCGTGCGCGTGGCATGGAGAACGAACCCGAGCGCGGCATCCGCTGCACGATGTGCTTCGACATGCGTTTCGAGCGCACCGCGCTGTACGCGCACGAACACGGCTACGACACCATCAGCTCCTCGCTGGGCATCTCGCGCTGGAAGAACATGGCGCAGATCAACGACTGCGGCGTGCGCGCCGCCTCGCACTACGAAGGCCTGCAGTACTGGGACTACAACTGGCGCAAGGGTGGCGGTGCCAGCCGTATGGTCGAGATCAGCAAACGCGAGCAGTTCTACCAGCAGGAATACTGTGGCTGTGTGTATTCGCTGCGCGATGCCAACCGCCACCGTCGCGAGAACGGCCGCGAGCGCATCAAGATCGGCCTGCTGTATTACGGACAGGACAACGACGCCGCCACCGGCGATTGACGTGCGCGCGAGGGGCGGCCACGCTGGTCGCCCCTCTTCCGTTGTGCCGGACCTGCCATGACCGCCCTGCCCGCTGATGTCGCCCTGCTGGTGATCGACCTGCAGCCGGACTTCATGCCTGGTGGCGCCCTCGCCTGCGAAGAGGGCGATGCGCTGGTGACGCCGATCGCGGCGTTGCTGGCCGAGCGCCGTTACCGCACCGTGGTCGCAACCCAGGACTGGCATCCGGCCGACCATGCCTCGTTTGCCAGCCAGCATCCGGGGCATTTGCCTTTTGAAGCGATCTTGCTGCACGCGCAGCCACAGACCCTGTGGCCGGACCACTGCGTGCAGGGCAGCGCGGGCGCCGCACTGCACCCGGGAGTGGACTGGACCGTGGCCGACCTGATCCTGCGCAAAGGCACGCGCCAGCAGGTGGATTCGTACAGCGCCTTCCGCGAAAACCACGGCCCCGACGGCACCCGCCCGGCGACCGGACTGGCCGGCTGGCTGCACGAACGTGGTATCCGAGAGGTACACGTGTGCGGCTTGGCGCGCGATTACTGTGTGCTGTGGAGCGCGCAGGACGCGGTGAAGTCCGGCTTCCGGGTGAAATTCCTGTGGGAGCTGACCCGCCCGGTGACCGACGCCAACGACGGCATGGTGCGCGAGGCCCTGGCGAAGGCGAGGATTGCGATCCTGTAGTTTCGACCCTGCAGGGACCCGTGGTAGTGCCGGCCGCTGCCCGGCATCTGCACAGGTTGCGTGGCTGCCGGCCAGCGGCCGGCACTACCGGAATACGACCGTGCGGTGCCCGTTGAGCAGGATGCGGTGCTCGACATGCCGGCGCACGGCCCGCGCCAGCACCTGCGATTCGGTATCGCTGCCCAGACGCACCAGCTCGCGCGGCGTCATCGCGTGGTCCACGCGGGCCACGTCCTGTTCGATGATCGGACCTTCGTCCAGGTCTTCGGTGACGTAGTGCGCGGTGGCGCCGATGATCTTGACCCCGCGCGCGTGCGCCTGGTGGTACGGCTGCGCGCCCTTGAAGCTGGGCAGGAAGCTGTGATGGATGTTGATCGCCCTGCCCGCCAGCGCACGGCACAGCGTGGGCGAAAGAATCTGCATGTAGCGCGCCAGCACCACCAGATCGATGCGCTCGCGCTCGACCAGATCGATGATCTGCTGTTCCTGCGCCGCGCGCGTGTCCGCGTTCACCGGCAGGTGGTGGAACGGCACCTGGTAGGACGCCGCCAGCGCTGCGAAGTCGGCATGGTTGGAGGCCACCGCAGCGATATCCACCTTCAGCTGGCCGCTGTGTGTACGGAACAGCAGGTCGTTCAGGCAATGGCCCTGCTTGCTGACCAGTACCAGCAGGCGTGGCCGGCGGCGCCCGTCATGCAGCTCCCAGTCCATGCCGAAGTCCGCTGCCAGTGCGGCCATCGCGTTGTGCACGGTGTCCAGCGGCAGGCCCGCATCGCGGTCGAAGTGCACGCGTAGGAAGAAGCGACCGCTCTCCTCGTCGCCGAACTGCTGGGCGTCGAGGATGTTGCAGCCGTGGTCGAACAACAGGCCCGAGACGCGGTAGACGATGCCGGTGCGGTCGGGACAGGAGAGGGTGAGGATGGAATCGGGGCGCATCGCCCGAGTGTAGGGCAGCACCGCTGCGCGGTGGACGATGGTCACCGATGCAACCGACTGCTTGGTACAGACCCAAGCGATACTTGGCATTCCACATGGCAAGCTGGTCGGTCATGAACCTGTTGCAGCTCATCCGCAGCTTCACCCGCACCGCAGAGACCGGCAGCATTGCCGCTGCGGCACGCACCCTTGGCATCAGTGCCACCGCCGTCGGCCAGAACATCAACCGTCTGGAAGCCCACCTGGGCGTACGCCTGCTGAACCGCAGTACGCGCCAGCTGGCGCTGAGCGAGGCCGGCACGGTGTACTTGGCACAGGTGCGGCATCTCGAAGCCGATCTGGCACGCGCGCAGGCCATGGTCACCGGAGACGTGGAACCGGCCGGGCCCCTTCGCATCGCCAGCAGCAGCGCGTTCGGCCGGCACGTGCTGGCACCGCTGTTGCCCTCGCTGCAACAACGCTATCCGCAGCTGCAGCTGGAGCTGCGCCTGACCGATCGCGCCGTGCAGCACGGTGCCGAGGCGGTGGACGCAAGCATCCGCATCGGCGCGCAGCTGGAGGACGGACTGGTGGCGAGGCCCCTGGCACGCATTCCATTCGTATTCTGCGCATCGCCGGCGTATCTGCAGGCACACGGCACGCCGCTGGAACCGGCGCAGCTGGCCGCCCATCGCGGCCTGCTGCACCGCTTCCCCACCGATGGCCGGCCGCTGCGCTGGGGCCTGCTGAAGGATGGCCAGCGGGCGGACGCAGCACTGCCGCCGAGCATGGTCTGCGATGACATCGATGCGCTGGCCGAACTGGCCGCTGCCGGAGCCGGCATCACCCGCCTGGCGGCGTTCGTGGCCGAGCCGTATCTGCGTGACGGTCGCCTGCAACCGGTGTTCGGGCCCGCTACCGACTGGAAGCCGGAGCCGATGGAGGTCTATTTCTGCGTCAGCGACCGCCGCGATTTCACCGCCAAGATCCGCGCGCTGTTCGAGCACCTGCAGGCCGGCCTGCCGCCGGCCTGGCAGGTGTAGTGCTCAGCGCGGGCTGAACACGCCGCGTGCATCGCGCGGCTCGCAGCGCAGGTACTGCGGCGCCGGCACCACGCCATCGCCCAGCGCCGCAGCGGCGTGCCACGGCCAGCGCGGATCGTAGAGGATGCCGCGGGCCAGTGCGATGGCATCGGCCTGGTTGTGGCGCAGGATCGATTCGGCCTGCTCCGGCTCGGTGATCATGCCCACCGCGATCACCGGCATGCGCACCTTCTTGGCCTTGATCGCTGCCGCGAACGGCACCTGGTAGCCCGGGCCGACGCTGATCTTCTGGCGCTCATGCAGACCGCCACTGGAGACGTGCAGGAAATTGCAGCCACGCGCGTCAAGCACCTGTGCCAGCGCCTCGCTCTGCACGATGTCCCAGCCACCCTCGACCCAGTCGCTGGCGGAGATGCGCACGCCCACGGCGACCTTGTCCGACACCGCGGCACGCACCGCATCGAACACTTCCACCAGCATCCGCAGACGGTTCGGCAGCGAGCCGCCGTAGCCATCGGTGCGGCGGTTGCTCAGCGGCGACAGGAACTGGTGCAGCAGGTAACCGTGTGCAGCATGGATTTCGATCAGCTCGAAGCCCAGGCGCTCGGCGCGCACCGCGCTGGCGGCGAAGGCAGCAACGACTTCGGCGATACCGGCCTCATCCAGTTCCTGCGGCGCCGGGTCGGCGGCATGGAACGGCAGCGGCGACGGTGCGACCGTGGTCCAGCCGCGCGCATCATCGGCCGGCAACTGGCCACCGCCATCCCACGGACGCGCCGTAGAGGCCTTGCGGCCGGCATGGGCCAACTGCACACCCAATGGCATCGGCGACCAGCGGCGAACGCTGGCCAGCACCTGCGCCAGTGCCGCTTCGGTGCCGTCGTCCCACAGGCCCAGATCAGCCCAGCTGATGCGGCCGCGCGCTTCGACCGCGGTGGCCTCCAGGATCAACAGGCCCGCACCGGACTGCGCCAGGTTGCCCAGATGCATGGCGTGCCAGTCGCTGGCGCGGCCGTCTTCGGCGGAGTACTGGCACATCGGCGCGACGACGATGCGGTTGGACAGGGTCAGGGGGCCGAAGGAGATCGGCGAAAACAGCTGGCTCACGGCAGTGGGGGTGTATCAAAGGGGGTACGTATTGCACCGCTGTACGGCCGATAGATCAACCGTGTGGGTAGATCGCTGTTTCGTGGGCAAGGGTAGCCGGGCCCATGCTCGGCTCAGCGCGTAGTCCAGTCGGCCAGCGCCTCGGCACAATCGCGCTCGTCCTTGAACTGCAACAGATCGTCGGCGCGGGTGCGGCCACGGTTCAGCGCGGCCACCGGCAGGCCGGCATTGGCTGCGGCCTGCACGAAGCGGAAGCCGGAATAGACCATCAGCGAGGAGCCCACCACCAGCACCGCATCCGCCTGCTGCAGGTGGTCGTGCACGGCAGCCACGCGCTCACGCGGCACGTTCTCGCCGAAGAACACCACATCCGGCTTCAGCAGGCCGCCGCAGTGCGGGCAGTCCGGCACCGCGAACGCGGAGAAGTCGGTTTCCAGGTCGGCGTCGCCGTCGGGCGCGATACCGGCCTCCAGCGACTCCCAGCCGGGGTTGGCATCGAGCAGCCGTTGCTGGAACGCCTCACGCTCGCTGCGACGTTCGCAGCCCATGCAGCGCACCAGATCCAGGCGGCCGTGCAGGTCGATCACGTTGCGGCTGCCGGCACGCTGGTGCAGGCCATCCACGTTCTGGGTCAGCAGCACCTGCAGCTTGCCGCTGTCCTCCAGTGCCGCCAGCGCCTCGTGGGTGCCGTTGGGCAGGGCGTGGCCGAAGCGCGGCCAGCCCAGCAGGCTGCGCGCCCAGTAGCGCTGGCGGGTCGCCGCCTCGCCCATGAAGGCCTGGTAGGTCACCGGCGGCGTGCGCTTCCACTGGCCATCGGCATCGCGGTAATCGGGAATGCCCGAAGCGGTGCTGCAGCCGGCGCCGGTCAGCACGAACAGGCGTTGGGCACGGTCGATGAAGTCGGTGAGCGGCAGGGTCATGGCAGCCAGATGGGGGCGCGCGGGCGCCCCCGCAAGCACGGGCTCAGGCCGCCGGCGCGCCGGGAAGCTGCGGCACGGTCACCGGGTGACCATCCTCGCCCAGGGCAATCATCACGAAGTGGCCGCGGGTGCACAGCTTGCGCTCGCCGCTGTGCAGGTCCTCGGCGATCAGCTCCACCTCGACCTTCATCGAGCTGCGACCGACCTCGACGATGCGGCCGATGGTCTCCACCATCTGGCCGATGCGGATCGGCAGCTTGAAATCGACCTGGTCGCTGCGCGCGGTCACCACGGTGCGGCGCGAGTAGCGGGCGGCGGCCAGGAAGGCCGCCTTGTCCATCCATGCCAGTGCCTGGCCACCGAACAGGGTGCCCATGTGGTTGGTGTGGTTGGGGAAGACGATTTCGGCCATGCGCACTTCGGTCGGCGGCACGGTCTCGGGAATGGGGGTCATGGGGGCGGTTCGGGTGTGGGGTAAGACGGATTTTAAGGCAGGTGGCGTGCAGGCGGCGCTACACTTCGGCACCCCCACTGCGTGAACCCACCATGCCCGCGACGTCCGACCTGCTGGCCTTCGCCCTTGTCTCGCTGGCCATGGTGCTGACACCCGGGCCGAACATGATCTACGTGATCTCGCGCTCGATCTGCCAGGGCCGCGTGGCTGGGCTGATCTCGCTGGGCGGGGTGGCGCTGGGCTTCGTCTTCTACATGCTGTGCGCGGCGCTGGGCATCACCGCGCTGCTGATGACCGTGCCGTTCGCCTACGACGCGCTGCGCATCGGCGGCGCGCTGTACCTGCTGTACCTGGCCTGGCAGGCACTGAAGCCGGGCGGCCGTTCGCCGTTCGCGGTGCGCGACCTGCCGGTGGATGGCCCGCGCAAGCTGTTTGCGATGGGCTTCCTGACCAACGTACTGAACCCCAAGGTGGCGGTGATGTACCTGTCCCTGCTGCCGCAGTTCCTGCACCCTGACAGCGAAGGCGGCGTGCTGATGCAGTCGCTGGTGCTGGGTTCCACCCAGCTGCTGGTCAGCGTGAGCGTGAACGGCATCATCGCGATGATGGCCGGCAGCATTGCCGGCTTCCTGGCTGCCCGTCCCACTTGGCAGGCGGTGCAGCGGTGGTTCATGGGCACGGTGCTGGCCGGGCTGGCCGTGCGCATGGCGGTGGACGGGCGGCGGTAGCGCCGGGCCATGCCCTGCGGAATGCGCACGGCACCCTGAAAACCTTCCGCGCTGCGCGCTCGCCGGGCATGATCCCGGCCCTACCGCACAAACGAAAAACCCCGGCGTTGGCCGGGGTTTCTCGCGACAGACCTGACCGGTTCGATCAGAAGTTCATGTCGAAGGCGACTTCGCCCTTCACGCCCACCTGGTAGGCCGAGGCGCGGCGTTCGAAGAAGTTGGTCAGTTCCTGCACGTCCTGCAATTCCATGAAGCTCAGCGGGTTGCGCACGTTGTACTTGCGCTCCATGCCCAGGCGATGGAAATGGTTGTCGGCGCAGTGCTGCAGGTACTGGCGCATGTCACGGGTGGAAATGCCCGCCACGCCACCGGACAGCACGTCCTCGGCGAACTGCACTTCGCACTCGATGGCTTCGGCCAGCATGTCATAGACATCCTGCTTCATCTTGTCGTCGAACAGGTCCGGCTCTTCCTCGCGGATCACATCCACGCACTCGAAGGCGAATTCCATGTGCGCGCTTTCGTCGCGGAACACCCAGTTGGTGCCCGAGGCCAGGCCGTTGAGCAGGCCGCGCGAACGGAAGTAGTACACGTAGGCGAAGGCGGCGAAGAAGAACAGGCCCTCGATGCACGCAGCGAAACAGATCTGGTTGAGCAGGAACTGGCGGCGCTCGTCGCGGGTCTCGATGCGCTTCAGGTCCTGGATCGAGTCGATCCACTTGAAGCAGAAATCGGCCTTTTTCTTGATCGAGTCGATGTTCTCCACCGCGGCGAAGGCTTTGACGCGCTCGTCCGGATCCGGCAGGTAGTTGTCCAGCAGGGTCAGGTAGAACTGCACGTGCAGCGCTTCTTCATACAGCTGGCGCGACAGGTACATGCGCGCTTCGGGCGCGTTCAAGTGCTGGTACAGGTTCAGCACCAGGTTGTTGGACACGATCGAATCGCCGGTGGCGAAGAACGCGACCAGGCGGTGGATCAGGTGGCGCTCGCCCGGCGACATCTTGCTGTGCAGGTCGCTGATGTCGATCTGGAAGTTGATCTCTTCCACCGTCCAGGTGTTCTTGATCGCATTCCGGTACATGTCATAGAACTGCGGGTAGCGCATCGGGCGCAGGGTCAGTTCAAAACCGGGATCGAGCAGCATCTGCTTGGGCTTGTCGGCCATGGGTGTTTCCTTGAATTCCTGGGAAAGCGGCCGGGCATGGCCCGGCGCTACCGTGGGTGTTTTTCCGCAGCCGAGCATGGCTCGGCTCTACAGGTGCGAGGTGCCGGCGGGGCCGGCACGGCGCGTATTACTGGCAGGCCTCGCAGGCTTCCGGGTTCTCCAGCGAGCAGGCGATGGCCTCTTCCGGGCTGAACACCTTTTCCGGCGCAACACTGGCCACGTGGCTGACGGTGGTCTTGGCGATCTTGGTGGCCGGACGCGAACGCAGGTAGTAGGTGGTCTTGATGCCCTGCTTCCAGGCGTACATGTACATGGACGACATCGCGCCGATGCTCGGGCTCTCCATGAACAGGTTGAGCGAGGCGGACTGGTCGATGAAGGCGCCACGGTCGGCGGCCATGTCGATCAGCGAACGCATCGGCAGTTCCCATGCGGTGCGGTAGACGTGGCGCAGCGTTTCCGGAATCTGGCTGATGCCTTGGATCGAGCCGTCGGCCAGCTTGATCGCATCGCGCATTTCCGGGGTCCAGTGGCCCAGCTTCTTCAGCTCGTTCACCAGGTAGCGGTTCACCTGCAGGAAGTCACCGGACAGGGTCTCGCGCTTGAACAGGTTGGACACCTGCGGTTCCACGCACTCGTAGCAGCCGGCGATGGAGGCGATGGTGGCGGTCGGGGCGATCGCGATCATCAGCGAGTTGCGCAGGCCGTGTTCCTTGATGCGCTCACGCAGGGCATCCCAGCGTGCGGCATCTTCCGGCACCACGTTCCAGGCATCGAACTGCAGCTCGCCGCTGGCCGCACGGGTGTCGGCGAAGGACGGATGCTTGCCACGTTCCTGGGCCAGTTCCACCGAGGTTTCCAGCGCGTGGAAGTAGATGGTCTCGGCGATCTTCTTCGACAACGCGCGGGCTTCGGCGCCATCGAACGGCAGGCGCTTGCGGAAGAACACGTCCTGCAGGCCCATGCAGCCCAGGCCAACCGGGCGCCAGCGCAGGTTGCCGCGGCGTGCCGATTCGATCGGGTAGAAGTTCAGGTCGATCACGCGGTCCAGCTGGCGCACGGCCAGGCGCACGGTGTCGGCCAGCTTGTCGAAATCGAACTCGCCGTTGCCGTCGAAGTGGTTGCCCAGGTTGATCGAACCCAGGTTGCACACCGCGGTCTCTTCGGCCGAGGTGACTTCCAGGATTTCGGTGCACAGGTTGGACAGGTGGATAACGTTGCCGGCGCGCAGGGTCTGGTTGCTGGCGCGGTTGCACTTGTCCTTGAAGGTCATCCAGCCGTTGCCGGTCTCGGCCAGGGTGCGCATCATCCGCGAGTACAGCTTGCGTGCGGAGATGGTGCGGTTGGCCTTGCCCTGTGCTTCGGCCTGCAGGTAGGCAGCCTCGAAGGCCTCACCGAACAGGTCGGTGAACTCGGGCACCACGCGCGGATCGAACAGCGACCATTCCTGGTCCGACTCGACACGCTTCATGAACAGGTCCGGGATCCAGTTGGCCAGGTTCAGGTTGTGCGCACGGCGCGATTCGTCGCCGGTGTTGTCACGCAGCTCGAGGAAGTCCTCGATGTCGGCGTGCCAGGTTTCCAGGTACACACAGGCCGCGCCCTTGCGCTTGCCGCCCTGGTTCACCGCAGCCACCGACGAATCCATGGTCTTCAGCCACGGCACGATGCCGTTGGAATGGCCGTTGGTCGACTTGATCAGCGAGCCACGCGAACGCACGCGGGTGTAGCTGACGCCGATGCCGCCGGAGAACTTGGACAGTTGGGCGATGTCGCCGTACTTGGAATAGATCGATTCCAGCGAATCCTGCGGCGAGTCCAGCAGGAAGCACGAGGACAGCTGCTCGTGGGTGGTGCCGGAGTTGAACAGGGTCGGGCTGGACGGCAGGTAGTCCAGGTTGCCCATGCGCTTGTACAGCGCCAGGGTTTCCGGCACGTCTTCGCTCAGCGCGCTGGCGATGCGCAGGAAGAACTGCTGCGGGGTCTCGATCACCTTGCGGGTGTGCGGATGACGCAGCAGGTAGCGGTCGTACAGGGTACGCAGGCCGAAGTAATCGAAGTTCAGGTCCAGCGAGATGTCGATGGCATCGTTGAGCTTGCGTGCGTTGGTCTGCACGAAGTTCAGCAGGCGATCGTTGATCAGGCCCACTTCGTGGCCACGACCCACCGACTGCGAGAACGCGTGGATTTCCTGGTTGGACACTTCCTTGGCGATGAAGTTGGCCAACAGGCGCGCGGCCAGGCGGCCGTACTCGGGTTCTTCGCCGATCAGCAGCGCCGCGGTGCGGATGGACAGTTCGTCCAGCTCCTGGGTGGTGGCGCCGTTGTACAGGCCGGAAATGGTGCGGGTGGCCACGCGCATCGGATCGACGGCGTGCAGGCCTTCAGAGGAACGCTGCACCGCGCGGACGATCTTGTTCAGATCCACCAGTTCGGTCGTGCCATTGCGCTTGGTCACACTCATCGCGTTGGACGTCGGCGGCGACGTCAACAGGAATTCGCTTTCCTTCTCGATGGTGGCGCTGGTCTCGGTGGTCACGGCGTGTGTCCTCTTGGCGTGATGGATGGTGGCTCGGTGCATCGGATGACGCGGCCCGGGACGTGACACCCCAGGGTGGCAGACCGGTGTCGCAGGAATTGAGACCTGCGCCTGTGGCTGCTGCTGGCAGTGCTGACCGGTGCCGCTGCGGGCATGGAGGGCGTATCACCGGAGGGTCCGGCGATCCATTCCATGGACCCGGCGGCTTGGGGTCCCCACAACCGACAGCCACAAGATAGTGGGGGTAGTTGGGTCCGTCAACGCCAAATGTAGTGAAATTCGGCAATCCCTTGCGCCGCAAGGATCGTGCCATCGGCGCCCGGTTTGGACGCTTTGGACCTGCTGGATCGGGCTGCGCAGTCAAGCCCGAAAAGCGTCGTGGTGGCGGTAATCAGCACCCCACCAGCGGAACAATGACAGCTTCACATGACAGGGCTGCGCAGGCGAGGGACAACTCTGTGGATAGGTGGTGGGCAGCCGGTGGGAATCCGGTGGACGGGATGACTTCCGGCCGGTGACGCCCACGCGCTGGCGGCGGATGCTGGTCCTCCGGTTCCGGAGAAGGATGTTCCGATGCGCCTGCGCTTGCCCGCCCTGGCCCTGTTGCCTGCCCTGTTCATTGCTCCGGCGCTGGCCTCCGATGGGCCGGACCTGCGCTCGGACCAGTGCGGCATCCATACCGACTACGACGTACTGGTGGACAGCGGCGGCATCTGGCTGCGGCATGGCCCGCAGGCACCACATGAGGTGGTGTTCCACGACGGCGAGCTGAGCCTGGACGGCAGGATGGTGACGGTCAGTGCCGCCGACGTCGCGCGCCTGCGGCAGATGGAGGCCGGCGCCCGCCAGCTGATGCCGGCCGCCACCGCGCTGGCCCACGAAGTCTCGGGGGTCACCTTCGATGCGCTGGACGCCGCCTTCGAGGCCATCACCGGCAAGTCCCACAACCGCCAGATGCGTGCGATGCGCGGCGAGATGCAGACCTGGATCGACGCCAGCCTGGGCCGCGGCTATTGGGAACAGGAGTCCTTCGGCGATGGCTTCGACGCGCATATCGACCAGATGGCCGAGACGATGGCCGCGTCGATGACCCGCAGCGTTCTGTGGCAGGTGTTCACCGGTCGCGCCGGGGCCATGGAGCGCCGCGCCGACCGTCTCGACGCAGAGGTCGACCGCCGCATGGAAGCGCGCGGCCAGCAGCTGGAGGCCAAGGCGATGGCACTGTGCCCGCTGGTGCAGTCGCTGGCGGATGCTCACGACGCGCTGGAGGTGCGCTACCAGGGACAGCCGCTGCGGCTGCTGGAGCGGGGTGAGAGTGTACGGGTGGAGCACGGCACCGGTTCGGGGCTGCATGTGTCGGCCGGGCCGGATGAGCGGCCGCAGGGGGATGCGCTGGCGCCAACCCGGTAGCCACCGCAGCCGGTAGTGCCGGCCGCTGGCCGGCAGCCTATGACCTGCGGACGCATCGTGCGGATGCCGGCCAGCGGCCGGCACTACCCCTCACGCCCGGTGCGGGGTACCCAGGTACTCGGCGCTCTGCATTTCGATCAGGCGCGAGGCCGTACGCTCGAACGCGCCCTGCAGGCGGGTACCGGTGTACAGCTCGACCGGCGAGGTGCTGGCGGTGCAGACCAGGTTGACGTGGCGGTCGTACAGCTCGTCGATCAGGTTGACGAAGCGGCGCGCGGCATCCTCGTTCAGGCGATCGAAGGCCGGAATGCCGCCCAGCAGCACGGTGTTGAACTCGTGCGCGATCTCGATGTAATCCGACGGCCCACGCGGGCCTTCACACAAGGCGGCGAAGTCGAACCAGGCAATGCTCTTGCCACGCGCGCGCACCGGGATCTTGCGGCTCTCGATCTCGATGTTGCCCGCCTTGGCCGGTTGGCCGCCGCTCAGTTCTGCCCAGCGCGTGGCCAGCCAGTCGTCGCTGTCAGCGGCCAGCGGCGCGCGGTACACCGGCGAACGGGTCAGCGCGCGCATCCGGTAGTCCTCGGTGCCCTCGGCGTACAACTCCACGCAGTAGCGCTGCAGCAGGCCGATGGCCGGCATGAAACTCTCGCGCTGCAGGCCATTGAGGTACAGGTTTTCCACCGCCGTGTTGGAGGTGGTGACCAGGGTCACGCCCTCGGCGAACATCCGCTCCAGCAGGCGCGCCAGCAGCATGGCATCGCCGATGTCGGTGACGAAGAATTCGTCCAATACCAGCACGCGCAGGTTGCTGCGCCATTCCTGGGCGATCTTCGCCAGCGGGTCGCTCTGGCCCTGGTGCTCGCGCAGGCGCTCGTGGACGCTGCGCATGAAGCGATGGAAGTGGGTGCGGTACTTCTGCTTGATCGGCAGGCCGTCGTAGAACAGGTCCACCAGGAAGGTCTTGCCGCGGCCGACGCCGCCCCAGAAATACAGGCCCTTGACCGGCTCGGGTTTCTTCCAGAACGAGGACAGGCGGTCCAGCCAGCCATCCTCGGCGCTGTCCACCAGGGCCAGGTGGATCCTGTCCAGCTCGGCCAGGGCCGCATGCTGGGCCGGGTCGTTCTGCCAATCGCCGCGTTCCACCCCGGCCGCATAGCGCTGCGTCGGGGTCAGTTCCACCTCGCTCATGCCGCCGTGCCCAGCCAATGCTTGACGCCGTGGGTGAGCGCGCCGCGCAGGTCGATCAGCTTGCGGTGGAAGAAGTGGCTGGTGTCCGGCATGCGCACCAGCTCATGCGGCGCATCAAGGGTGTCCAGCCACTGGTAGACAGCCTGCGGGTCAACGATTTCATCCTGCTCGCCCTGGATCACCAGCCAGCGCGCCGGCGGCGCGATGCCGCCGAAGTCCCAACGGCCCGCCGGCGGCGCTATCGAGATCAGCGCTTCGGGCTGCAGTTCGGCGGCGGCCTTCAGCGAAACGAACGCGCCGAAGCTGAAGCCGGCCAGCCACAGGCGATCGTCGGGACGCTGCTGGCGGACCCAGGCGGTAACGGCCTTCAGATCCTCCTGCTCGCCCACGCCATGGTCGAATTCACCGGCAGAACCACCGACGCTGCGGAAGTTGAAGCGCACCGTGGCGATGCCCAGCTCGCGCAGGGTGGTGGCGGTCATGGTGACCACTTTGTTGTGCAGGGTGCCGCCTTCGGTAGACAGCGGATGGCAGATGATGGCCACGATCGGCTGCACCGGCACATCGGCCTTGGGCAGGTCGATGAGCACTTCCAGCGGGCCAACCGGGCCCTCCAGTGCGATGCAGGCGGTTTCGCCGGGGGCGACGGGGAACGAGGGCTTGTGCATGGCACCATGATAGCGTCCCCCGCCGCTGCCCTGTGCCCGCCCCATGCTCTACCTGTCCCTGGCCGTGATCTGCAGTGTGCTGGTTTCGGTGTTGTTGAAGCTCGCTGGCCGTCGCCAGTTGGATGTTGCGCAGATGGTGACCTGGAACTATCTGGTCGCCGCGACGATGACGGCGGTGGTGCTGCAGCCGCCGCTGGATGCCTTGCGCGCACCGCATGCGCCGTGGGTTTCACTGCTGGCGCTGGCGGTGGTGCTGCCCTCGATCTTCCTGGTACTCGGCCGCGCGGTAGCGGTGGCCGGCATCGTCCGCAGTGACGTGGCGCAGCGGTTGTCGCTGCTGCTGTCGCTGGCGGCGGCATTCCTGTTCTTCGGGCAGACCGCCACGCCGTGGAAGCTGGTCGGGCTGGGCCTGGGCCTGCTGGCGATGGTGGCTATCAGCCTGCGTCCACGCGGCCCGGCAGTGGCCACTTCCGCCGGCGGCTGGGGCTGGTTGCTGGGCGTGTGGGCCGGCTTTGCAGTGGTGGATGTGCTGCTGAAGCAGGTGGCGTTGTCGGGCACGCCGTCGATGGCGGCGGTGCTGGCCAGTTTCAGCGTGGCCTTCGTGCTGATGCTGGCGCTGCAGTTGTGGCGGCATTTCAGTGGGCGCAGCCGCCTGGCCTGGCGCAACCTGGGGGCCGGCGCGCTGCTGGGCCTGCTCAACGGCGGCAACATCCTGTTCTACGTGCATGCGCACCAGTCGATGCCGGAAAGCCCGGCCACCGTGTTCGCCGGCATGAACATCGGCGTGGTGGTGCTGGGTGCGCTGGTGGGCGTGTTCGCCTTCGGCGAGGCGACCACGCGCTGGAACCGTGCCGGCCTGGCGCTGGCGGTGCTGGCGATTGGTTTGATCGCCTGGGGGTAAGTGATGCCTGGGGTCAGAGCCCATTCCGTGGGAATGGGCTCCGACCCCGGCGGTGTCGAGCGACGTCCTGGGGTCGGATCCCATTCCCACAGAATGGGCTCTGACCCCGGCGCCGGGTCATCTGTCGAAGCCCAGCAGCAGCGGGTCGTGGTCGGAGCTGCGCCACGGGCCCTGCACGTTGCGGCCCTGGTAGCCGCTGGCGTCCTGCTCGTCGGCGTTGCTGTGCCACTCGGCAGCGCAACGCAGGCGCTTGGCCATCGTCGGGCTGAGCAGCGCGTGATCGAGGCGACCGGTATAGCCGTTGTAGACGTAGCTGTAGGGCTGTTCGACCTTGGCTACCTTGAAGGCGTCCTGCCAGCCCAGGTCATGCAGGGTGCGGATCGGATCTTCCATGGCGTAGGCGTTGAAGTCGCCCATCAGCATCACGTCCTTCACCTTCATGCGCGCGGCTTCGGCCTGCACCCAGGTGTTGAGCTGCCTGGCCGATTCCACACGCGTGGCGTTCCAGCAGCCCTGCCCGTCATTGCGGTCGGCGTCGGCGCCGCTGGCCTCGCGGCAGCCCTTGGACTTGAAGTGGTTGGCGACCACCATGAATGGTGCGCCCTTGCCCTGGAACGCCTGTGCCAGCGGCGCACGGCTGTGTTCGACGAAGGGACCGTCGAGCTTGGTCAGCGGCTTGCCGAGCGGTTTGAATTCGCTTTTGCGGTAAATGATGCCGACGCGGATCGGATTGCTGCCGGGGCCTTCACCGGCATCGACGAACGCCCACTGCTTGTTGGCCGCGAGACCGACATTGAGTGCGTTTACCAGTTCAGCGATGGCCGACTGCGGGCCGTAGCCGTCGTTCTCCAGTTCCATCAGCGCGGCGATATCGGCGCCCAGCGCGTTGACGGTGGCGACCAGCTTGCCGACCTGCGCCTTGTGCTCGTCCAGCGTGCGCGCGCCGCGTAGGGTCGGGAAGCCACCGCCCTGGCCGTCGCCGTTGAAGAAGTTCTCCAGGTTGAAGGCGGCGATATGCAGGCTGCCGGGCACGCTCGGCACGGCCGGCCGCTGCAGTTCCGGCAGCTTCAATGTGCCATCCACCTGCAGGCTGGGGCGACCCTGCGCATCCACACGCACGGTGCCTTCCACGTTGCGCAGCTGCATGCCGGTACGCAGCACCGGGTTGCCCGGCAGATACGCGACGCTGGTCGGGTCACGCGCATCGCTGCCGTCGTCCAGCACCAAGCGGCGGCGTTGGTTGTCGGCCATCACCTGTTCGATACCGGCGCTGCCGGGCACGGCCACTTCGGTCGGCTGCCAGAGGCGGCCATCGAAGGCGACGGTGAGCTGGCCGAAGCGCTCCAGGCCATCGGTGCCGGCCAGCGTGAGCGGCGCAGCGATGCGCACGTGCTGGCCTTCCAAGGCACGCCAGTCGGCCGGCGCGGCGGCCAGGGTGACGGTGGCCGGGCTGCGCAGCGCGGGCGCCGAGGTCGGCGCAACCTGCGGCTGAGCCTGGGCGAAAGCGGATGCCGGCATCAGCAGGGACAGGGCGAGGGCGAGGGAACGGCGGCGCATCGACAGACGACTCCACGGAAGAGGCGCACAGACTAACCCTGAAATGCGAAACCCCGCCTGCGCGGCGGGGTTTCGGCCTTGGTGGGCAAAGGTAGTGCCGGCCGCCGGCACCAGCGGGTGCCGCAGAACCCGTTATTTCAGATTGCCCAGCATCCAGTCCACGGTGGCGTGGATCTGCTCCTCGGTGAGCGCCGGGTTGCCGCCCTTGGGCGGCATGATGCCGCCATCCGGGCCGGTGTAGCCCTCGATGGCGTGCTTGTAGAGGGTGTCCTTGCCCTGCGCCAGGCGCTTGTCCCAGTGCGAGTGGTCCAGCGTCGGCGCCATGCCCACGCCGGTGGTATGGCAGGCGGTGCACAGGTTGTCGAAGATCACCTTGCCGTCCTTGGTACCGCCGTAGGCCACCTGCGAGGCGGCCTTGGCCAGCGCGGCGGCATGCGCTGCAGCCTGCGCGGCCGCGCCGGTGCTGCCGGCATACACCGCGCCGGTAGGCGAAATGCGCTGTTCGGTGCGTTTGGCGGCGGTAGGCGACACCTCGGGCGGAATCCGGGTGTGGATGAACGCGGCCAGGAGGATCAGACCGAGGGTGATGGCCATCAACAGCGCGATCACCATGGAGAAGCGTTTCAGGAACTCCAGATCGTAATTCCGCACTCTTCGTTACCCCTGGCTGATAGTCGTTGGACCACGGCTGAGCGACTGCGTGATGGGCCGAGTATAGAACGCACTTTGCGTGCGACAACAGGCGTCAAGGCTGGTGCGGCGCAGCATATGGAGAGGGGTCAGATCCCTTTTGCAACGCAAAAGGGATCTGACCCCGCAAGGATGCCGGCCAGCGGCCGGCACTACCGGATGACGGGGGCGCCAACAGCCCGCAGGCAGAAACTGCAGATGGCCTCGACCAGTGCGCCTTCGTCGCGGTGGGCTTCACGGCTGGGCGCGGTCGGCCCGACCATCGCTTCGGTGAAGGCACCCACCAGGCAGGCGGCGGCAGCGTGCGCGTCCTGCGCCGGCAGCTCACCGGCCGCCACGCCTTCCTCCACCAGCCGCAGGAACACGTCACCGAAGGCACGGCGGCCGCGCATGCGCTCGGCTTCAACGTCCGGGTCCACCGGCTCGACGATGAAGGCGTGGGCCAGGCCAGGGCCAGCCAGGGCTCGGCGGACAAAGGCGGTGATGGCCTGCCGCAGGCGCACGCTGGCCGGCTCCGGAGCACCGGCGATGCGCTCCATGATCGCCACCTCGTGGGCCACGGCGGCGTTGAGCACTTCCACGAACAGCTCAGCCTTGGACGGGAAGTGGCGGTAGATCAAGCCGGTGGAGACCCCGGCCTGGGTTGCCACGGCGGTAACCGGCGCGTTGCGCCAGCCGCCGGTGGCGACCAGTTCGCGGGTGGCCAGCAGGATCCGTTCACGGGCCCCGGCCAGGCGTTCTTCCATCAATGCTGAGCGTTTATAGGCCATGTTCTGAGTCTAGTTTCAATTTTTGAATTTGTATTCACTTCTTACCCGAACCCCGCTACGCTGGGGTCCAATCGCCCGCGCGGGCTGCTGCTGTGAACAGCTGCCCGCTTCCCCTTCCGGGTGCGTCCATTCCCCACCTTCCCTCGTGGAGCCATCGCAATGCACGTACCATCCCTGAACTTCGACCTCGGCGAAGATATCGACCTGCTGCGCCAGAGCGTGGCCCATTTTGCCGCTGCCGAGATCGCGCCGCTCGCGGCCGAGACCGATGCGACCAACCAGTTCCCGTTGGCACTATGGCCCAAGCTGGGCGAGCAGGGCCTGCTGGGCCTGACCGTGGAAGAAGAATACGGCGGCACCGGCATGGGCTACCTGGCCCACGTGGTGGCGATGGAAGAAGTCTCGCGTGCTTCCGGTGGCATCGGCCTGTCCTACGGCGCGCATTCGAACCTGTGCGTGAACCAGCTGCGCAAGAACGGCACCGAGGCGCAGAAGCAGCGCTTCCTGCCGGACCTGTGCAGCGGCGCAAAGATCGGTGCGCTGGCGATGAGCGAACCCGGCGCGGGTTCGGACGTGGTGTCGATGAAGCTGCGCGCGGACAAGCGCGGTGACCGCTACGTGCTCAACGGCAACAAGATGTGGATCACCAACGGCCCCGACGCCGACGTGCTGGTGGTGTACGCCAAGACCGATGTCGAGGCCGGTGCCAAGGGCATCACCGCCTTCCTGGTCGAGAAGGGCATGAAGGGCTTCTCCACCGCGCAGAAGCTGGACAAGCTGGGCATGCGCTCCTCGCCCACCTGCGAACTGGTTTTCCAGGACTGCGAGATTCCGGAAGAGAACGTGCTGGGCGCGGTCGGTGGCGGCGTGCGCGTGCTGATGTCCGGCCTGGACTACGAGCGCGTGGTGCTGTCCGGTGGCCCGCTGGGCCTGATGGCTGCAGCGATGGACGTGGTGATGCCGTACGTGCACGAACGCCACCAGTTCGGTGAGCCGATCGGCAGCTTC
Source organism: Xylariaceae sp. X187 (assembly GCA_028637585.1). Taxonomy (NCBI): domain Eukaryota; kingdom Fungi; phylum Ascomycota; class Sordariomycetes; order Xylariales; family Xylariaceae; species Xylariaceae sp. X187. Next base: position 117,647 of record JAJIZN010000004.1, read on the forward strand.
CAGCTGATCCAGGCCAAGATCGCCGACATGTACGTGGGCCTGGGTGCCTGCCGCGCCTATGTGTATGCCGTGGCACGCGCCTGCGACCAGGGCCGTACCACCCGCCAGGATGCGGCCGGCGCGATCCTGTACGCCGCCGAGAAGGCGACCTGGCTGACCGGCCAGGCGATCCAGATCCTCGGCGGCAACGGCTACATCAATGAGTACCCGACCGGCCGTTTGTGGCGCGACGCCAAGCTGTATGAAATCGGCGCCGGCACGTCGGAGATCCGCCGCATGCTGATCGGCCGCGAACTGTTCCAGCGCACCCTGTAAGGCACCCCATGAGCATCCTAGGCAGCCAGCTGCAACCGGGCAGCGATACGTTTGAAAGCAACCGCGCGGCGATGCAGGCCGTAGTCGACGACCTGCACGCCACCCTCGCCCGCACCGCGCTTGGCGGCAGCGAAGCGGCGCGCGCCAAGCACACCGCACGCGGCAAGCTGCTGGTGCGCGACCGCATCGATGCCCTGCTCGACCCCGGCAGCGCGTTCCTGGAAATCGCGCCGCTGGCCGCGCACGGCATGTATGACGACGCCGTGCCCGCCGCTGGCGTGGTTGCGGGCATCGGCCGCGTGAGTGGCGTGGAGTGCGTGATCGTGGCCAACGACGCCACGGTCAAGGGCGGCACCTACTACCCGGTGACGGTGAAGAAGCATCTGCGCGCGCAGGAAATCGCCGAGCAGAACCACCTGCCGTGCATCTACCTGGTCGATTCCGGTGGCGCCTTCCTGCCGCTGCAGGATGAGGTGTTCCCCGACCGCGACCACTTCGGTCGCATCTTCTACAACCAGGCCAACCTCTCCGCGCAGGGCATTCCGCAGATCGCCTGTGTGATGGGCAGCTGCACCGCCGGTGGCGCCTACGTGCCGGCGATGAGCGACGAGACGGTGATCGTGCGCGAGCAGGGCACGATCTTCCTCGGTGGCCCGCCGCTGGTGAAGGCAGCCACCGGTGAAGTGGTGACGGCCGAAGAGCTGGGCGGTGCCGACGTGCATACGCGCATTTCCGGCGTGGCCGACCACATGGCCGACAACGACCTGCAGGCACTGGCACGGGTACGCGCGATCATCGCGCAGCTCAACTGGCGCAAGCCCGTGGCAGCGATGGCGCTGCAGCCGGTGGAAGAACCGCTGCTGCCGGCGCACGAACTGTACGGGGTGATCCCGGCCGATACGCGCAAGCCCTACGACGTGCGCGAAGTGATCGCGCGGCTGGTCGACGGCTCGCGTTTCGACGAGTTCAAGCCGCGCTATGGCGCCACGCTGGTGACCGGCTTCGCCCATCTGCATGGCTATCCGATCGGCATCATCGCCAACAACGGCATCCTGTTTTCCGAGTCCGCACTGAAGGGTGCGCACTTCATCGAGCTGTGCACCCAGCGCAACATCCCGCTGGTGTTCCTGCAGAACATCACCGGCTTCATGGTCGGCCGCAAGTACGAACAGGGCGGCATCGCCAAGGACGGCGCCAAGCTGGTGATGGCGGTGGCCTGCGCCAAGGTGCCCAAGTTCACCGTGGTGATCGGCGGCTCGTTCGGTGCCGGCAACTACGGCATGTGCGGCCGCGCGTACTCGCCCAACTTCCTGTGGATGTGGCCCAACGCACGCATCGGCGTGATGGGCGGCGAACAGGCGGCCAGCGTGCTGGCCACGGTCAAGCGTGATGGCATCGAAGCCAAGGGCGGGCAGTGGCCGGGCGAGGAAGAGGACGCGTTCAAGGCACCGATCCGCGACCAGTTCGAACAGCAGGGCCACCCGTATTACGCCAGTGCGCGGCTGTGGGACGACGGTGTGATCGATCCGGTCGATACCCGCCGGGTATTGGCCCTGGCCCTGTCAGCCAGCCTCAACGCTCCCCCGCAGCAGACGCGCTTCGGCGTGTTCCGCATGTGACCTGTGCCATGACCGAGTCTGTTGCCATGTTCAGCAAAGTCCTGATCGCCAACCGCGGCGAGATCGCCTGCCGCGTCATCGCCACCTGCCGTCGCCTCGGCATCGCCACCGTGGCGGTGTATTCCGATGCGGACCGCAATGCGCGCCATGTGCGCCTGGCCGACGAAGCCATCCACATCGGCCCGGCCGCCGCGCGCGAGAGCTATCTGCGCAGTGATGCCATCCTCGATGCCGCACGCCGCACCGGCGCGCAGGCCATCCATCCCGGCTACGGCTTCCTCTCCGAGAACGCCGACTTCGCCGATGCCTGCGTCGCGGCGGGAATCACCTTCATCGGCCCGCCCGCCAGTGCGATCCGCGCGATGGGCGACAAGAGCGCGGCCAAGGCCTTGATGGCCAAGGCTGGCGTGCCGCTGACGCCGGGCTACCACGGCGACCAGCAGGCGCCGGAGTTCCTGCGCACCCAGGCCGATGGCATTGGTTACCCGGTGCTGATCAAGGCCAGCGCCGGCGGCGGCGGCAAGGGCATGCGCAAGGTCGAGCGCAGCGAGGACTTCGTCGATGCGCTGGCCAGCTGCCAGCGTGAGGCGGCCTCGGCGTTCGGCAACGACCACGTGCTGGTCGAGAAGTATGTCGAGCGCCCGCGCCATATCGAGATCCAGGTGTTCGGCGGTGGTCATGGCGAGGCCGTGTATCTGTTCGAGCGTGACTGCTCGGTGCAGCGCCGCCACCAGAAGGTGCTGGAAGAAGCACCGGCTCCGGGCATGAGCGCCGACCGGCGCGCAGCGATGGGCAAGGCCGCCGTCGATGCCGCGCGCGCGGTGGGCTACGTCGGTGCGGGTACGGTGGAGTTCATTGCCGGCCCAGACGGCGATTTCTACTTCATGGAAATGAACACCCGCCTGCAGGTCGAACACCCGGTCACCGAGTTCATCACCGGTACCGACCTGGTGGAGTGGCAGCTGCGCGTGGCCGCCGGCCAGCCGCTGCCCAAGCGCCAGGACGAACTGACCATCCACGGCCATGCGCTCGAAGCGCGCTTGTACGCCGAAGATGCCGACCGTGGCTTCCTGCCGTCCACCGGCACCCTGCGCCGCCTGCGCCTGCCGACCCCGTCGGCGAACGTACGGGTGGACACCGGTGTGGAGGAAGGCGACAGCATCACCCCGTACTACGATCCCATGATTGCCAAGCTGATCGTCTGGGACGTGGACCGCGACGCCGCGCTGCGGCGCATGAGCCAGGCCCTGGCCGACTGCCAGGTGGTGGGCGTGACCACCAATGCCGGCTTCCTGCGCCGCCTGCTGCACACCGATTCGTTCGCCAACGCAAAGCTGGATACCGCGCTGATCGAGCGTGAGCAGGCCGCACTGGCGATGACCGGTGACGGTGAGCAGGCGCTGTGGGAACTGGCAGCGATCGCCGCGGTAGCAAGCACACCGGCCGCTGCCGCCGATGTGCGCGACCCGCATTCGCCGTGGCAGACACAGGATGGCTGGCGCCTGGGCGTGCCTGCCGCGCGCGTGGTGCCGCTGCAGCAGGGAGAGCGGGCGCACACGCTGAAGGTGTGGGCCATGGCCGACGGCTGGCGCGTGCAGTGCGATGACGCCGCGCCGAAACAGGTCGTCGGCCATGCCGATGGCCACACCCTGTTGGTGCAACTGGACGACCGTCGCTGGCGGTTGCAGCTGCAGCGCGACGGCGACCAGCTGTACCTGTTCGGCAGCGATGGTCAGCACCGCTTCACCCTGCACGACCCGGTGGGCGAATCGGAACAGGCCAGCGCCGACGCCGGCAGCCTGCTGGCACCGATGCCCGGCAAAATCGTGGCAACGCTGGTGGCGGCAGGCACGCAGGTGAAGCGCGGCACCCCGTTGGTGGTGCTGGAAGCGATGAAGATGGAGCACACCCTGCAGGCACCGGCCGATGGCACGGTGAAGGGTTATCGCGCCAAGGCCGGTGACCAGGTGGGGGATGGTGCGGTGCTGGTGGATTTCGAAGCGGCGTGATGCCGTCCGGTCACGCGTTGTCGATCAACGCGTGACCGGCCACACCTGGCCAAGCGGGTCCAGTTCGGCCGTCACCCGCTCGGCTGCACGCCAGCCCACGCCACAGACCGCCAGTACGCCCTCGGCCATCGGCTGCAGGCCCAGCGCCCGCTCGGCCTCGACCTCGTTGATCGCTGCGGTGACGAATGCGCCCAGCCCCTGCGCGGTTGCCGCGCTGTAGATCGCCTGCGATACGTGGCCAGCATCCAGAGTGAGCGCGCGATAGGCCTTGGCATGGCCACGGTACTTCCAGAACATGCGCTCGAAGCGGCACACCAGGATCAGCTGCACCGGGGCGTTGGCGAACCAGTGCTGACCGGCCAGCAGGCGTTGGCAGAAGCTGTCCAGGTCGCCGGGCGGCACCGCTATCGGGCCCAGTTCGTGTGCGGTGGCATGGTAGTGATAGAGGCCCGGCGGCAGTCCTTCCACATTGCGCGCCACTACATACGCTTCCAATGGATGCAGGCTGCCGGCCGATGGAATGTTCTTCTTGAGGAAGCGCACACCGGGTTCGGTTTCCACCTGCGCCTGCGCCATCAGCACCTGCTGCAGCAGCCGGGCCAGCATCGGCAACGGCACGGCGCGCGCACCATCGAAGTTGCGGCAGGTCGCACGCGCCTGCAGCTGCGCCTGCATCGGGTCGTCGTCACAGCGTGGCAAGGGCCGTGCACCGGGCAGCCGAGCCGGCGCTTCAGCGGGCGGCGTGCCGAAGCTGCGCACCAGGTCCTGCGCGGTCATAAGCTGGCTGCGCTCCATGTCGCCGACACTGTCCACGCCATCCCATCGCGAATGCTGGTAGTGCAGCGCCGATAGCGGCCACCATTGGCTGTCACGTACCTGCTGTTCGACCGCTGCTGCCTCGGCATGCACCGGATCATCGCTGACCAGCAGGCCCTGCTCCAGCAGCGACAGCACGCGTTGCCGTGCCTGCGGCTCTGCCGGTAGTGGCTGCCACTGCTCCGCGCTGCACTGGAGCAGCCACAGGCAGCTGACCGCATCGACCGTGCGTGGCGCCGGCAGATGCGCGGCGCGTACCTGCAAGGATTGTTCGAAGCCAACGCCACTGCCGCCGGCAAGCAGCGCATCCAGGTCGAAACGCGCCCGCTCCAGCGGTTCGACGATCATCGTCCTGCAGCGACGGAAGTTCATTCGATGCGCATCCGGAAGCGTGGGTGGCCGGCGATGATAGCGTGGTGGCTGATACGCACCATCAATTCCCGCTGCGCCCAGCCGATACTGTTTTTTTCCCCTCCCTGCCGGTAGTGAACCATGTCCCGTTCTCCTCTTTCCCCTGAAGTGGTCCAGACCCTGCTCAAGCACCTGGCCAGCGACGATGCCTTCCGCAGCGCGTTTGCCGCCGACCCGGCGAAGGCCTTGATTACGCTGGGCGCAGATGCTGACAGCGTTGCCGCCTGCAACACGCCGCTGGACTCGCTGGGCGGCAAGGAGGAATTTGCCCAGGCGGCGGCGCTGCTGAGCGAGCGCCTGGCCGCCACGGGACCGTTCAAGGTGCCCTTCATGTTCGAAAGCGGCCTGAAGGGACTGCAGGACTGATCCGCCCTCAGGGTGCTCCTGCCTGCTGCGGGCTGGCCGCATCGGCCAGCCGCCGCGCATCGGCCACATTCAATGGCAGCAGGACCAGGGCACCGGCGTCTTCGGCGAAGGCCAGGCCCGTGCGCTGGCGCAACCAGCGCTCCCGGCGCTGCACGGCCAGATCGCGGCCGAGCGCGCGATCGATATCCAGCTGCAGTACATGCCACTGGTACAGCGTGCCGTTGGCCAGCGGCTTCAACAGTGCCGAAGCGGCCTCTGCATTGCCGGCATCCAGCTCACCACGCGCGCGAAGCAGCAGCCATAGTTCCTGCAGCCGCGGGTCAGTACTGCGTTCAACCAGCGCCTGCAGTGCAGGCCGGCGGGAGCGCAGCTCGGCGTCCAGGCCGGCGCGCTGCAAGTGGTAGGCCACCGACAGCGCAATGAAAGCGCGATGGCGCGGTGCGGCGCCGACACCCTCATCGACTGCCGCCAGGGTGCGGTCCAGCAATCGTGCGTACTGCAGCCGGGACCCGCTGCCGTCGGCCTGTGCAGTCCATGCCAGCGACTGCAGGGCCAGGATGTCGCACAGCTCCGGCACATCGGCACACTGCTTCACGGCCTGCGTCATCTCAGCGGCCGCATCATTGGCCCGCCCCTGCAGAGCGAGGAGCCCGCTGTACTCCATGCGTGCGCCGAGCCCGCGCGACGTGATGGCTTCACTGCGTTCGTGCGCCTTCTGTACCTCCCCATCCAGCAGCAGCGCGACCGCCTCCAGCATGTCGCCGTGCCAGTTCGGCAACGCGCCTGCTTCCTTGAACGCAGCGACGGCGGCCTTGACCTCGCCACGCGCAAGCTGGGTGCGGCCAACGAAGGACAGGACCAGCGCGCGATGCGTCTGATGGCGTTCCAGCAGCGGCATCATGTCGGCCAGCGCGCCGTCATAGTCGCCATAGGCAAACAGGGCCATCGCGTGATTCATCCAGCCGGCCGGATCGTCCGGATACAGCTGGGTCAGCATCCGCCACTTTTCCGCACTGCGCTGCGGGGGTGCACCACTGAAATCCGCACCCCAGGCGTCCAGGTACAGCTGGTCGCGCGCGCTCAAGCGCGTGCGCCCCGACACCGCCTGGCGGTACAGTTCGCCAGCCGCCGACACGTTGCCCATGGCGTACTGCAGCCGCATCTGCCCGATGTAGGCAAAGGTGAACTGGGGATCCAGGCGAGTGGCCTGCTGGAAGAACAGCAACGCTTCGTCGAAACGCTCCTGCGCCAACGCATCGCTGCCCTTGGCATAGGCATGCAGCGCATCAAGATTGGCGGTGGCCACCGTTGGCAGTGGTTTCTGCTCGCGGCTGACATCGTGCAGCGCCTCACCCAGGTCGCTGCGCAGTGCCTTCACCACGGTATCGGTGGAAGCCAGGATCGAATCCAGGCCATTGCCATCGGCGAAATGCGTGTACACCGTCTGCCCACTTCGTGGGTCCACGACCTCCACACCCACCCGCACCTTGCCGTTGAGTTCGAGCACGTTGGGCATCAGCACCGCGCGCGCGCCATCGCGCAACGCGACCTCGATCGCCAGTGCGCGGTCCAGCCGTGCATTGGCCGGGCGCTGCATCAACTGCAGGGTGTCACGCACCTTCAGTTCGCTGAGAATGTTGACGAAGCGCGACTGCCCCAGGCTGATGTAGAGCGCCTGTTCCAGGCTGGAATCCAGCTGCGGATAGGCCGTGCTGTTGCTGACCGCCGCCAGGATCACCCAGTCGCGCTCGGCGAACGCGATCGCCGGCGCTGGCCGCAACAGCGCCCACATCACCACGGCCAGCGTCACCGCCAGCGTCGCCTCTGTCAGCAGCGCAGCGGGGCGACGCCACAGCGGCAGATCCCGCCAGGCCTTGTCACCCGAGCGCGGCCGGCGCAGCGGCGCGCGGCCCCGGATGCCGACTTCGAACACCTGCTGGCGTTCGCCGATGCCCTTGAAGCGCCAAAGGCCATGATCCTTCCAACGCAGTTCGTCCGCCGTCCAAGGCAACTCGCTGCCGGCCCGCCGCGCCATCTGTTCGGCCGCTGAGGACAGCAGCACCTGTCCAGGCCACGCCAGCTGCATCAAACGCGCGGCCATGGGCTTGGCCAGGCCCTCAACCTCCACCGGTTTTGCGCCGTGGGCGACGGCCTCGGCACTGTTGTCCCACAACAGCACGTCACCGACGTGCAGGCCGGCGCGCGCACGCAGCACGATGCCGCGCTCGTGGCCCATCGCGTCGACGGCGTTCTGGTAGGAAATCGCAAAACCAATGCCATCGATGGGGCGCTCAAACAGAACGAACAATCCATCGGACCGATCGATCAGCTGGCCGTTCCAGTGCTGCTGCAGCCCCAGGACCAGGCGGTCATGCTGCTGGAAGAATTCGGCGGCGGCGACATCGCCGATACGCTCCACCAGCTGCAGCGAATCGCACAGGTCGGTAAAAAGCAGCGCCCGCAGTTGGGCGTTATGCGGGGTCGACGTTCCGTTGTCGCCATTCATCGCCTGGATCTCCGCTCATTGTCCATCCGGACCATCGGTCCACCGCAGGCAGTTGCCGCCTGCGCGCTTGGCTTGGTACAGCGCACGATCGGCGCGAGCGTACCACTCGCTCCAGTCCGCGTCAGGGGCCAGCAGGCTGGCCCCGATGCTGGCCAGGCTGACGTGCGGGGTGCCATGGCTGCGCTCCAGCAGGCCGTGCACCGCGCTGAGGATGAACTCGGCAGCGTGCTGCACGATCTCGGTACTGCCCCGACGCAGGATCAGGCAGAACTCATCTCCGCCCAGGCGGCACGCCAAATCATGCTCACCGGCCATCGAGCGCAGGATGTTGCCCATGCTCTGCAGCACCCGGTCACCGGCCTGATGGCCATGGCGGTCGTTGATCTGCTTGAACCGGTCGCAGTCGATCAGCAGCAGCGCCTGCGGCAATCCTTCTTCCTGCGTGCGGCATTCCTGCAGGTACAGGGCCAGGCCGCGGCGGTTGTGCAGACCGGTCAGTTCGTCGGTGCGCACCAGCTCACGCGTGTGGGTCAGCTGGTGGGTGGTGATGTACAGATTGTCCAGCGCGGCTTCCAGGTCATGGTTGCGCCGCCGCAGCTGGCTGATCAGAGCCTGCTCGTTGGTCAGAACGCGCAGGATCGTGCGCCGCAGGAAGTAGGCCACCAGGCCCGGGTCGGACTCGACCAGGCGGTGGAAATCCGCCGGCCCCAGTTCCAGCACGTGGCAGTCGGCCATCACCCGCGCGCTGGCGCTGCGGGGATGGTCGCCCATCAACAGGCCGAGCTCACCGAAGAACTCATGCCGCCCGAGCGTCTTGAGCACCAGGTCCTCGCCGAAATCCAGCTCGATCAGGCCTTCGAGGATGATATACATGCACTCGCCGCGATGGCCGCGCTGGAACAGCCACTGGCCCGCCTGCAGCCTGCAGGGCTGGGCAAACCGGGCGAACAGGGCAACCTCTTCTTCGGAGAGCAGCGCATGCACGATCTCGGCCATCGCCACCTTGGCGATACCGGTTGTCGTGTCGATGTTCTCGGCCGCACCCCTGCCGGTCATTCCCTGCACCCAGCGTCCCCTGGTGAGCCGCGGAGCATATCAGTGAATCAAACTGTGCGCCGCTTCTCATTTTTGTGAAGATGCAGCGCTCCGCTTCATCCGTAGGGAAATGCCCCATTCACGCGTGTTGGCGGCAGAAGGAAAGCAAGCCATATCAATATCTTGGCGACGCCGCGACGCCAATTGTCGCAGCGGCCACAGATACAACGACGCCGGCAGATCCCCCGATCTGCCGGCGTCGTCTGGCCCTTCCCTGGCCACCCTGATCGGATCCGCGGCCCTGGTAGAGCCGGCCGCTGGCCGGCTGCCACGCAGCGCCCGGAGCATCGTGTGGTTGCCGGCCAGCGGCCGGCCCTACCGGATCACGCGGCGCGTTCGCTGCGCCCGCCGTGGAACTGCTCTTCTTCGGTCGAGCCGGTCAGCGCGGTGGTCGAGGACTGCCCCTGCTGGATCGCCTGGGTCACCGCATCGAAGTAGCCGGTGCCGACCTCGCGCTGGTGCTTGACCGCGGTGAAGCCGCGCTCGGCCGCTTCGAACTCGGCCTCCTGCAACTCCACGAAGGCGCTCATCTGCCGACGCGCATAGCCGTGGGCCAGGTTGAACATGCCGTAGTTCAGTGCATGGAAGCCGGCCAGGGTGATGAACTGGAACTTGTAGCCATAGCTGCCCAGCTCCTTCTGGAACTTGGCGATGGTGGCGTCGTCCAGATTCTTCTTCCAGTTGAAGCTGGGCGAGCAGTTGTAGGCCAGCAGCTTGCCCGGAAACTTCGCGTGGATCGCCTCGGCGAATTTCCGTGCGAATTCCAGATCCGGCTTGCCGGTCTCGCACCACACCAGGTCGGCATAGGGCGCGTATGCCAAGCCACGGCTGATGGCCTGGTCCAGGCCGTTGCGGGTCTTGTAGAAGCCTTCCACGGTGCGCTCACCGGTGGCGAACGGCGTGTCGTTCGCATCGATGTCGCTGGTCAGCAGATCGGCGGCTTCGGCATCGGTACGCGCCACCAGCAGGGTCGGCACACCCAGCACATCGGCCGCCAGTCGCGCGGCGTTGAGCTTCTCGATCGCCTCGCGGGTCGGCACCAGCACCTTGCCACCCATGTGGCCGCACTTCTTCACCGAAGCCAGCTGGTCTTCGAAGTGCACACCGGCCGCACCGGCTTCGATCATCGCCTTCATCAGTTCGAAGGCGTTGAGCACGCCACCGAATCCAGCCTCGGCGTCGGCCACGATCGGCTGCAGGAAGTCGATGTCATCCTTGCCTTCGGCATGGTGCAGCTGGTCGGCACGTAGCAGCGTGTTGTTGATGCGCTTGACCACTGCCGGCACCGAATCGGCCGGATACAGCGACTGGTCCGGGTACATCTGCCCGGCCAGGTTGGCATCGGCCGCCACCTGCCAGCCGGACAGGTAGATCGCCTTCAGCCCGGCCTTCACCTGCTGCATGGCCTGGTTGCCGGTCAGCGCGCCGAGCGCGTTGACGAAGTCGCGCTCATGCAGCGATTTCCACAGCTTTTCCGCGCCCAGCCGGGCCAGCGAATGCTCGATATGGACGGTGCCACGCAGGCGTACCACGTCGGCGGCGCTGTAGTTGCGCTGGATGCCTTCCCAGCGCGGATTGGTGTCCCAGTCGTGCTGGATCTGTTCGGCAGTGGGCAGCGTGCTCATGTCTATCTCCAGTTCGGTTCGTGCGGATGCAGCGGGGAAGGAAACGGCGGGGAAAGTGGCATGCAGCGATCAGTCGATGCGCGCGTACGCCGGCAGGGTCAGGAAGTCGGTCAGTTCATTGCTGCGGCTCAGCTCGGCCAGCAGGGTGATGGCTTCTTCGATACGGCCGCCACCGGGCAGCGCCGAGGTATCGCCGAGGCGCGCCGGCAGCTGTGCCAGGGTGGTATCGAGCAGCGCCAGGTCGATGGCGGTGCCGTCGTCCAGCTGCTGGCCCGGCGTGTGCAGCCACTGCCACAGCTGGCTGCGGCTGATCTCGGCAGTGGCTGCGTCCTCCATCAGGTGGTGGATCGGCACGCAGCCGTTTCCATCCAGCCACGCTGCCAGGTAGCGCACGCAGACTTCGACATTGCCTTCGAAGCCAGCGCGGGTGATCGTGCCCGGCGGACGCGCGATCAGTTCGTCGCGGCCCACGCGCACGTCCTGGCGCAACACGTGGTGCTGGTTGGGCGTGGGCATGTGTTCGTCGAAGATCGCCATCGCCACCGGAATCAGCGCCGGGTGCGCGACCCACGTGCCATCGTGGCCGGCGCTCACTTCGCGCAGCTTGTCGGCACGCACCCGTGCCATCGCCTGCTCGTTGGCGGCCGCATCGTTGTTGATCGGAATCTGCGCGGCCATGCCACCCATCGCATGTGCGCCACGGCGATGACAGGTCTGGATCAGCAGTTCCGAATACGCCTTCAGGAACGGCTGCGTCATGGTCACCTGGCCACGCTCGGGCAGCACGCGGTCAGCGTGGCGGCGGAAGGTCTTCAGGTACGAGAAGATGTAATCCCAGCGCCCGCAGTTGAGGCCGACGATGCGATCGCGCAGCGCGTGCAGGATCTCATCCATTTCAAAAACTGCCGGCAGCGTTTCGATCAGCACGGTCACCTTGATCTGCCCGTGCGGCAGGCCGAGCATGCCTTCGATGTGCGACAGCGCGGTCTCCCACAGCGCCGCCTCTTCCATGCTCTGCAGCTTGGGCAGATAGAAGTACGGGCCGCGATCCCTGGACTGCAGCGCGCGCGCATTGTGGAAGGCGAACACCGCCGCATCGAACAGGCCGCCGGCCAGGAACTGGCCATCGACGCGCACATGCTTTTCGTCCAGGTGCCAGCCGCGCGGACGCACGATCAGCACCGCCTGCTCGTCGTAGGGGCGCAGCGCATAGTGCTTGGCCGCCTTGCCGTTGGACGCCGGTGCGGTGTACTGCAGGTCGCCGCGCACCGCGGCAGCCAGCGACTGCTGACCGGCCAGCAGGTTGCGCCAGGTCGGCGAGGTCGAATCCTCGAAGTCGGCCATGAACACCTTGGCGCCGGAGTTCAGCGCGTTGATGACCATCTTCGGGTCGGTCGGCCCGGTGATCTCGACGCGGCGGTCCTGCAGCGCGGCCGGCAGCGGCGCCACGGTCCAGTCACCGCTGCGGATCGCGGTGGTGTCCTGGCGGAAGTCCGGCAGGCCACCCTGGTCGAAGAACGCCTGGCGCTCGCGGCGGACCTGCAGCCGCGCCTGCCGGCCGGGTTCCACTGCCCGGTGCAGGGACACCAGCAGGGCCAGCAGCGGCGCCGGCAGCACGGTGGCCTGGCCCGCCACCTGGGTCGCCAGGGCGATGCCCGGCGTGGCCTTGGCAGCGGTGGAGGGAACAGCGGAAGCGACGGCGGACATGGGAAGACTCCAGCGTGGGGGAACGACTCCACCGTGCCGCCGCAGCCCTGTATTTGGCAAAACAGTTTTTGCAATGCTTTACATAAGTTGTGCTAATACTTGTGACGCCATGACTACGCGCCCCTCGCCAAGCCCTCGTTTTTCCTACAAATCCGATCGGCTGAAGCCGCTGCGTGCGTTCTGTCAGACCGTGCGTCTGGGCTCGGTCTCACGGGCGGCTGAGGCGCTTTTCGTCAGCCAACCGGCCATCAGCCTGCAGTTGCAGGCGCTGGAGCGCGAGCTGGGGGTGCCCCTGTTCGAGCGCAGCGGCCGGCGCCTGGTGCCCAGCCGTGAGGGCCAGCTGCTGTATGAAATGGCGCAGCCGCTGGTGGAAAGCCTGGACGGCCTGGAAGCACGCTTCCGCGACAAGGTGCGCGGTCTGGACGCGGGCGAGCTGAACATCGCCGCCAACAGTTCGACCATCCTGTACCTGCTGCCGAAGATCGTCGAACGCTTCCGCCAGCATTACCCCGACGTACGCCTGACCCTGCACAACGCCATCAGCGCCGACGGCACCGACCTGTTGCGCGAGGATGCCGCAGACCTGGCGATCGGCTCGATGACCGATGTGCCGGCCGACCTCAGCTACGCCCCGGCCTACCGTTTCGAGCAGGTGCTGATCGCCCCGCATGACCATCCGCTAGCCAGCGGTGGCGAGCTGGAACTGGCCGACATCGCCCGTTACCCGCTGGTGCTGCCGCCAAAGCGGCAGATCACTTACCGGCTGGTCGACCAGGTGTTCCAGCGCCACCGCATCGCCTACACCGTTGCGCTGGAAGTGGGTGGCTGGGAAGTGATCAAGCAGTACGTGGCGATGGGCATGGGCATTTCCATCGTGCCGGCGCTGTGCCTGAACGATGCCGACTACGAGCGGTTGGCCGCACGCTCGATGAAGCGTTGGTTCCCCGAGCGCAGTTACGGGGTGATCGTGCGCCGCGGCAAGGCGTTGTCGGCGCAGGCGCGGGCGTTTGTCGAGCTGATCCAGCCGGAGCTGTTCAGTCCGCGCGATTACGACCAGAGCGGGCATTCGGAGCGGTAAGGGGTTCTCGGCAGGGCTGCGCCCTGCACCTGCCGAATCAACGGCAACGGCAACATCAACGGCAACAGCGGGGATTCCGTGGGATGGCGGGGTAGGTCCGGTTGCGGGGGACGCCGTGAACCCATCCATGGGGGCTTGGCCGCGGCATCCATGCCGCGGACACCCCCGCAACCGGACCCACCCCGCCTCTGACAGATTCCTGCGATCTGTCGGGGTCGGATCCCGTTGCTACGCAACGGGCTCTGACCCCTGCCTCGTTCTGTGCTGCTGTTGGTGGGTGTCGACCTTGGTCGACACGGTAGATCCACGCCATGCGTGGATGGGGACTCGTGGGGTCGGGCTGGATAGACTGCATGCATGTCCATCGAACTCCGCCATCTGCGTTACTTCCTTGCTGTTGCCGACACCCTGCACTTCGGCCAGGCGGCCGAGCGGTTGGGGATGTCACAGCCGCCGCTCAGCCAGCAGATCCGGCAGCTGGAGGAGCTGATCGGTGCGCGGTTGTTCGTGCGCAGCCATCGACGCGTGCAGCTGACGCCTGCGGGAGAACTGCTGCAGGAACGTGCGCGCGGCATCGTGCAGCAGGTGGAATCGGCGGTGGATGAAGTGCAGCGCGCGCAGCGTGGCGAGCAGGGTGAGCTGCGTATCGGCTTGACCCGGGCCACGCCGTTGTCGCCGCAGATTCCACGTTCGATCCTGCAGTATCGACAGCAGTATCCGCAGGTGCGGCTGCAGCTGAGCGAGATGAACACCCTGCAGCAGATCGATGCGCTGCTCGATGGCTCGCTGGACGTGGGCATCATCCGCAAGCGCACGCTACCGGCCGAGCTGGTGGCGCACAGCCTGTTCGTCGATCCACTGGCGTTGATCGTGCATGCCGATCACCCTGCCCTGCGTCGCCTGTCGAAAGGCGGCACGCTGGCGTTGCGGGATCTGGCGCAGGAACCGTTCGTGGCATTCCGCCGCAGCGCCGGGGCGGGCATCCATGACCACATGATCGCGTTGTGTGCGGCGGCGGGTTTCACGCCACGCATCGTGCAGGAAGCCGGTGAGGCTTCGACGTTGATCAGTCTGGCTGCTGCGGGACTGGGTGCGGCGATCCTGCCTTCGTCGTGCGACCACATCCGGGTGGAGGGTGCGCGCTTCGTGCCGCTGGCCGATGCTGGCGCGCATTCGGAAGTGCAGCTGGCGTGGCGCCGCGAGGGCGTGACGCCGTTGATCCGCAATTTCGCCGGGCTGCTGCGCGAGGCGTTTGCCGAAGAATGAGGTGCATCGCACCCGGTAGTGGCCAACCTTGGTTGGCCCAGGGGCACAACGCCGACCAAGGTCGGCATCTACCAGAGCAGGATCAGGCCGTCACCGGCTGCGGGGCGCGCTGCTGCAGCGCCCAGACGATGCCACCGCCGATCACGGTCAGCAGCGCGGCGAACGCGCACACGCCCAGCCAGTCCCACGCGGCGTAGGCCAGGCCGCCCACGCCGCCCAGCACGCTCGAACCCAGGTAATAGGCGAACAGGTACAGCGCTGAGGCTTCCGCACGCATCGAACCGGCGCGGCTGCCGACCCAGCTGCTGGCCACAGAATGGCCACCGAAGAAGCCGAATGTCACCAGCGCGATGCCCACGGCCATCGCCGACAGCCACGGCATCGCCAGCAGCACGATGCCGGCGGCGATCAGGCCGAAGGAGATCGACAGGATGCGACCGCGCCCATAGCGCGTAGCCTGCTGGCCCATCCACGCCGAACTGAAGGTACCGACGAGGTACACGCTGAAGATCAACCCGACCACCGTCTGGCTAAGGTGGTACGGCGGCGCCAGCAGGTGGTAGCCGAGGTAGTTGTAGAGGGTGACGAACACGCCCATCAGCACGAACGAGGTGGCGAACAACCACGGCAGGCCAGGGTCGGCGAACAGCGTGCGCCAGCGCGCGGGCAACTGGCGCAGGCCACTACGGCTCGCCTGGAAGTGGCGCGACGGCGGCAGCTGCAGCCACAGCAGCACGGTGCTGGCGACGGCGATGATCGAGACCACGCCGATGCCCCAGCGCCAGCCCCAATGGTCGGCGATGATGCCCGCCAGCAGGCGCCCGCTCATGCCACCGATGGCATTGCCGCCGATGTACAGGCCCATCGCCAGGCCCAGCGCGCGGCTGTCCATCTCTTCCACCAGATAGGTCATCGCCACCGCTGGTACGCCGCTCAGCGCCAGCCCCAGCAGGGTGCGCAGCACCAGCAGGGTGGACCAGTCATCGACCAGTGCCGTGCACAGCGACAACGTGGCCGAGGCCAGCAATGCAACGATCATCAACGGACGCCGGCCGACTGCATCGGACAGCAGGCCGGCCAGCAGCATGGCTACGGCCAAGGTGCCGGTGGTCAGCGACAGCGACATCGCACTGCCCGCAGCGGACACACCGAAGTGGCGGCTGAACTCGGGCAGCAGCGGCTGCACCGTATACAGCAGGCCGAAGGTCGAAAAGCCGGCCAGGAACAGCGCCAGCGCGGTGCGGCGGAAGGCCGGCGTTCCCTGCTGGATGCGGGTGTCGGCGGGAGCGTGGTCAGTACGGGGACGGTCGGCAAGGGCCGCCGGAGTTTCGCCAGTCATGGGGGCGGTGGGCCGTGGGGGCGGCCGGAATGGAGGGGACGGGCCTCAGACTAGGCCCGTCCATCCAGTCGATCCATAACCTGATAGGTCAGGATTGATACTCCTGGCATATCGATTCAGCTTACAGCCGCTGCCACTCGAAGCCGTCGCCACGGCGGTAATAGACCGCCACTGCACGGCCGTAGATCTTGTCCGCATCGACGAAGCCGAAGAAGCGCCCATCGAAGCTGTTGCCGCGATGGTCGCCCAGCACCAGCACCTTGCCGGCGGGCACTTCCAGATCAGCGATGTCCGGGCCACCACCCCTGTCCAGGTCGAGGCTGGCGCGGCGCTCACCGAAGGCTTCGGTGTCGGCCAGGTCAGCGATCTGCAGCGGCTGGCCGTTGATGCTCAGGTGGCCATCGTGCAGTTGCACGTGGTCGCCGGCCACGGCGGCGACGCGCTTGATCAGGCGGGTGCCGTCGGCCGGTGAATCGAACACGGCCACCTCACCACGCTGCGGCGTGCCGGTACCCAGCAGTTCCTTGCTGGTGAACGGCAGGCGCAGGCCGTAAGCGCGCATGTCCACCACCACCCGGTCGCCCGGTTGCAGCGTCGGCTGCATCGAACCGCTGGGCACGACGTAGTGGTTGGCGAGGGTGTCGCGGGCGGCCGCGAGCAGGCCCAGCATCACCAGCAGGGGCAGTGCCTCTTTCTTCAGCCAGGTGAGCGCGCGCTCTGGGAACGGCGGACGGGCTACAGCATCCATGTCAGGCTCCGGGTGGGTGGTATCGGCATCAGACCACATCCGGACCGAAGAGGTTCCCGCGCCCGCATCCTGTAGAGCCGAGCCCATGCTCGGCTTGCTCGACGCTACGGAACGGCAGCCGAGCATGGGCTCGGCGCTACAGGAGGGGTTACGCAGGTTTTACGCCCGGGCACGGCACGGGGCATCGCACCTTTACGGCCACCACGCGCATCGTGTGCCTACCGCGCCGCAGGGCGCTTTGCGCAAGGTGTTGTATGACCCTCCTGGTGATCCGGCATGCGTCGCCGTCGGTGCCGCGTCCGCTGCTGCCGGCCGAGTTGTCCGGCCATCCGGTGCTGTGCACCGACTGCGCCAGCCTGGCCGATGTGCGCCATTGCCTGTGCCAGCCGCAGGCGCGCAGCGCGGACTGGGTGCTGCTTGATGTCGGCGTGGCCGACGAGGCGCAGTGGTGTGCCGAGGGCGGTGCGTTGCAGGCGGCGTTGGACGGTCTGCCGGCGGAGTACATCGAACTGCAGTCGCCGCATCAGCCCGGTCTGGAAGCGCGCCTGCGCCTGCAGCATGGCCCGGCCGCCGTGGTGGTCGACCAGCGCAGCCAGCAGGCGGGTTATCCGCTGTCGTTGGCCATCGTCGGCCGCCGCCTGGCACGGGAGGGCTGAGTCATGTCGATCTTCATCATCCGTGGCCCGGAAGCGGCTGGCGCGTTGATCCGTACTGCCGCACCGCTGCCGGCGCCGGTACTGAAATCACTGGTGCACCGTGCGATCGATGCGGGCACCAGCGTGGCAATCCGTGCCTGCGGTTCGGAACAGGAACTGCTGGACGCGCTGCGCGTGGCCGACCACAGCCGTGGCGAGGTGACACTGCTGGATCCTGGCGCATGTGCCGACAGCCTGCGCCTGCAGCGGCTGCTGCCGTACCTGCACAACGCCTACGTGGAAGTGCATGACGACGGTGCGGTGGCCGAGCCGTGCCTGCCGCCTGGTGTGGGTCAGCGATTGGGGATCGCGGCCGGATATGGTGCGCAGAGCTATGTGCTGGCGCTGGACATCGCGCTGGATCACCTGGGGTTGGCCGAGCAGGCGAACCGGGTGCATGTAGGGACGTGATGCGCTTCTGTAGAGCCGAGCCATGCTCGACTCGCTTTCCGCCTTTGTAGAGCCGAGCCCATGCTCGGCTGCCTTTCCAGAAAACATCAGCCGAGCATGGCTCGGCTCTACACAAAGAAAAACGGCGGGGTTGCCCCCGCCGTTTTTCTTTCGTACTTCAGCCCGCGCTTACTTCAGGCCGCGGAACTTCAACAGCGGTTCCACCGACGGGTCCTTGCCGCGGAAATCGCGGTACAGGGTCGACAGTTCCACGCTGTTGCCGCGCGAGAGGATCTTGTCGCGGAATTCCTGACCGTTGGCGGCGGTCAGGCCACCGTGTTCGGTGAACCACTGGTAGGCGTCATGGTCCAGTACTTCCGCCCAGAAGTAGGCGTAGTAGCCGGCCGAGTAACCGCCACCCCAGATGTGGTCGAAGTAGGTGGTGCGGTAACGCGGCGGCACCTGCGGCAGGTCGACCTTGAACTTCTTCAGCGCGCTGGCTTCGAAGGCACCGACGTCCTGCAGCGGGGCATCGGCCTTCTGCGTGTGCCAGGCCAGGTCGAGCAGTGCGGCCGACAGGTACTCGGTGGTCGCATAGCCCTGGTTGAAGCTGCGTGCCTTGAGGATCTTGTCGACCAGTTCCTGCGGCATCGCTTCGCCGGTCTTGTAGTGCTTGGCGTAGTTGGCGAACACCTTCGGGTCCAGCGCCCAGTGTTCGTTGAACTGCGACGGGAACTCGACGAAGTCGCGCGAGGTGGCGGTGCCGGCGATCGACGGATACTTCACGTTCGAGAACATGCCGTGCAGTGCATGGCCGAACTCATGGAACAGGGTGGTGACGTCGTCGAAGCTGATCAGCGCAGGCTGGCCAGCGGCCGGCTTGGTGAAGTTGCAGACGTTGTAGACCACCGGCTTGGCACCAGTCAGGCCGTCCTGTTCAACGAAGACGTCCATCCAGGCGCCACCGGACTTGCTGTCACGCTTGAAGTAGTCGGTGTAGAACAGAGCCAGCGAGGTGCCGTCCTTGTCGAACACTTCGTACACCTTCATGTCCGGGTTGTAGGTCGGAATGTCGGTGCGCGGCTTGAAGGTGATGCCGTACAGCTGGGTGGCGGCGTAGAAGACGCCGTTCTGCAACACGTTGTCCAGCTCGAAGTACGGCTTGATCTGCGACTCGTCCAGATCGTACTTGGCCTTGCGCACCTGCTCGGCGTAGAAGTCCCAATCCGAGGCAGCCACCTGGAAACCACCCTTCTGGGTGTCGATCACCTTCTGGATCTCGCCGGCTTCGGCACGCGCCTTGGCAGTGGCGGCAGGCACGGTGTCGGTCAGCAGCTTCAGCGCGGCCGCCGGGGTCTTGGCCATCTGGTCGCCCAGCTGGTAGTCGGCGAAGGTATCGAAGCTGAGCAGCTTGGCCTTCTGCGCACGCAGCTGGGCCAGGCGCTGCACGGTCTGCCGGGTGTCGTTGGCATCGCCGCGCTCGGCACGGGTTTCCGACGCCTTCAGCACGGCCGCGCGCTGGTCGCGGTCGGTCAGCGAGCCGAGCACCGGCTGCTGGGTGGTGTTCTGCAGCGGCAGCAGGAACTTGCCGTCCAGCTTGCGGTCCTTGGCGGCGGCAGCGGCATTGTTGACCGCGTCGTCGTCCAGGCCGGCCAGCTTGGCCTTGTCGTCCACCACGACCGCGGCAGCGGCGGTTGCAGCCACCAGACGGGTGTGGAACTGCGTGGACAGCGTGGTTTCTTCCACGTTGAGCTTGCGCAGGCTTGCCTTGTCGGCGTCGGACAGCTGTGCGCCCGAGCGCACCAGACCGTCGTAGTAATGCTCGACCAGGCGCTTCTGCACCGGATCCAGGCCCAGCGTCTCGCGCTGGTCGTACAGCGACTTCACCCGCGCGAACAGCTTCGGATCGAGGTTGATCTCGTCCTGGTGCGCGGCCAGCTTCGGCGCTACTTCTTCCTGGATCTTCTGGCGGGCATCGTTGGTATCGGCCTGCACCAGCCCGAAGAAGATGCGCGACACGCGAGTCAGGGTCTCACCGCTGCGCTCCATCGCCACGATGGTGTTGTCGAAGGTGGCCGGCTCGGCGCTGTCGGCGATCTTGCGCACGTCAGCCAGATGCAGGCGCATGCCTTCTTCGAAGGCCGGCAGGTAATCGCTGTCCTTGATCTTGTCGAACGGCGGCGCCTGGAACGGCAGGCTGCTGGCGGCCAGCAGCGGGTTGGTGGAGGCTTCGGCCGGCTGCTGGGCCGGTGCATTCTGGGCTTCGGACACGGGGGTGGACTCCTTGCCGGAACAGGCCGCCAGCGCCAGGCTGATGGCGGCGGCCAGGACTACGGTACGCGACATGTAAAACGCTCCTTGGGCAGACGGTACGGGATGGCAGCCGTCCACCCTACTCCTGTCACGGTCGCCCGGCATGTGCCGGACGTGGCGTCTACGCTGCCGGCAGCGACCGGCTCAGACCGTGCCGCGGGTCTTGCCGATCCAGGGCCGGTACCACTCGCGGATCGTCGCCATGTCGGCCATGTCGTCACCGCTGGGGTGGAACAGCGGACCGATGCCGATGATCTTCTCGGGGTAGTGGAAATAGGCCGCCAGGATCGGCACGTCGGCCATCCGCGCGATCTTCAGGAAGCCGGCCTTCCATTCCTTGACGGCCTTGCGGGTGCCTTCCGGAGTGATCGCGAACCACATCTTCTCGTTGTTGCGCAGCAGGTCCACGGCTTGGCCCACGGTGCCCTGCGGCGAGCTGCGGTCCAGCGGGATCACGCCGAGCTTGTTGAGCAGCGGCCCCAGCGGCCACCAGAACAGCGAGGCCTTGCCGAGTACCTTCACCTGCATGCCCAGCGCGATCTTGGCGGCCATGCCCCAGAAGCCGTCCCAGTTGGACGAATGCGGAGCGATGATGAAGACCACTTTCGGCACATCCGGCAGGGTGCCGGTCACTTTCCAGCCACCCATGCGCAGCGTGCAGCGCGCCAGCCAGCGCAGGAAACGGTTGGGTCTGACCTGCGGCATGTTCGGCGGAATGGCCGGCAGCAACGGCGTCGGGTTGTTCAAGCAATCACTCCCAGTCACGTGATGAGCGCCCGCGCTTGATCTGCGCGCGCCCGCGTTTGGCGTCCAGACGACGCAGTTTCGACCCGAAGGTCGGCTTGGTGGCCTTGCGTGGTTTGGGCACGCTCAGCCCGGCCTGGATGAAGGCCGCCAGCCGCTCGCGCGCATCCTCGCGATTGCGATCCTGGGTCCGGAAACGTTGCGCGTCGATGACCAGCACGCCTTCGCCGGTCATGCGCCGGTCGCGTCGCGCCAGCAGGCGCTCGCGCAACGGTTCGGGCAACGAGGGCGAACCGGCCACGTCGAAACGCAGTTCCACCGCGGTGGAGACCTTGTTGACGTTCTGGCCACCGGCACCACTGGCACGCACGAAACGCTCGACGATCTCGCCGTCGGGGATTTCAAGCTGCGCGCTGATGGTGACCGGTCCGTTGCCCATCCGCGCATTGTAGCGGCAGGCGCGTTGCCGTGGCTGCCATCGCGCGCCGTATGCCGCCGATCAGGCACCGAACACGCCGCCTTCGCCTTTGCCGGGGGTATGCTTGCCGTCCCGTGTACTGCAGGACGCTCCGCATGATCCGCTTGGTTCCCTCCGTGTTGCGCCGCGCAACCCTGCTGCTGGCGCTGGCCGCAGCAAGCGCGCCGGTGCTGGCCGCAGCCCCCACTGATGGCGACATCAACCGCCTGCTGTCGGCCTCGCGTGCGCAGAGCATGATCGACACCATGCTGCCGCAGATCGAAGCGATGCAGCAGCAGCAGTTCCAGCAGGTCGCCGCACAGCGCCAGCTCAACGGCCAGCAGCAGGAACAGCTGCAGCGCATCCAGGCGCGTACCAGCCAGACCCTGCGCCAGGCACTGTCGTGGCAGCAGCTGCGGCCGATGTACGTGGACCTGTACAAGAAGACCTTCAGCAAGGAAGACGTGCTGGCCATGGCCGAGTTCTACGAGAGCCCGGCCGGCCAGAGCCTGCTCGACAAGACCCCGGCACTGATGCAGAACGTGATGGTGGCGATCCAGACGCGCATGCAGCCGCTGTTCGCCGATCTGCAGAAGGATCTGGAAGTGATCGTCAACGAGCCGGAAAAAAAGTGAGGTAGTGCCGGCCGCTGGCCGGCACCCCGGATTTCCGTAGCGCCCGAGCCCATGCTCGGGCGGCGGCGCGCAGCGCCGGGAAGCGCAGCCGAGCGTGGGCTCGGCTCTACAGGCCCTGGCTCCAGCCGAACAGGTCCAGCGCCTTCTGGAACTCACCATCAACCGGGGCGCGCACGTCCACCGTGCCGCCATCCGGATGCGGGAAGCGCAGCCGCTCGGCATGCAGCAGCATGCGGTGCACACCCTGCATGCGGAAGTTGCGGTTGTGCCGGCCATCACCATGGCTGGTATCGCCGATCAGGTGGTGTGACAGGTGCTTCAGATGCCGGCGGATCTGCCGGAAGCGCCCCGTCTGCGGCTGGCAGCGCAGCAGCGCGTAGCGCGAACTGGCGAACTCCCCCACCGGCACCGACAGTTCGCCGGCAGCGAGGCGCTGGAAGTCGGTCACCGCTGGCTTCTTCACCGGCTTGCCCGGACCGCCGTCCAGATCATGGTCGACCTGCCAGGCGTCCTCGGCAGGCCAACCGCGGCAGATCGCCAGATAGTCCTTGCTCACCTCGCCGCCCATCAGCGCCTTGCCCAGCATGCTGGCGGCGTCGCGGTCGAAGGCCAGCAGCAGGCAGCCGCTGGTGGCGCGATCCAGGCGGTGGACCAGGAAGATCGGCCGACCCAGCTGCTCACGCAGGCGATCGGCGAGGAAATCATCTTCGCCACGGGCCAGCTTGCTGTCGTGGACCATCAGCCCGGCCGGCTTGTTGACCACGGCCAGGCGTTCATCCAGGTGCAGCAGCTGCAGGGGCGCGGTTTCAATCTCGACCGCAGCGAGGGTGTCAGGTTCGGTACTCACCGCGCAATTATAAAGGCCTGCCCTCTGTAGAGCCGAGCCCACGCTCGGCTGCTCCGCGCGACCGGCAATAGCGTGCCAACCAAGGTTGGCACCTACCTGTAAAGCGGTCAGGCGTTGCGCAGCGCCAGCAGTTCGCCGTTACCCACCGGCACCAGGCTGGTGGTGAACGCCGCGTCGGCGGCCAGCAGGGCGCGCAGCGGCTCCATCTCAGCGGCATGCGAGGTGGCGTTGTCGACCACCAGCAGACCGCCGGGGCGCAGTACACGGCGCAGCTGCGGCCACCAGCCTGCGTACTGCCCGCGATCCGAATCCAGGAACAGCAGGTCGATGCAGCCATCGGCCGCCTGCGCCAGCCACTGCCCGGCATCATCGTGGACCAGTTCGATGCGCTCACCCAATCCGCTGCGGGCGAAATTCGCACGGGCCATCGCCACCTTGTCGGCGGCGAACTCCAGCGTGGTCACCCTGCCATCAATGGCAGCAGCGGCCTCGGCCAGCCACAGCGTGGAATAGCCATTGGACGTGCCGATCTCCAGCACGCGACGGGCATTACCGAAACGCACCAGCACCGACAGCAGTTCGCCGGTATCGGCTGTGATGTTGAGCATGCGCCGGCCACGATCAGTTTCGCGCGCATCGTTGTCACTACCGAACTGCGCCAGCTCCTGTCTGAGCGCGCTCAGCGCATCACTCATCGCCACCACGCACGCGCCAGTGCGAAAACGCCAACGGTACCGGATACCCAGCTCCATGCCGGCACGTCGCCCCAGTACCAGCCCGGCGGCTGCAGCACGTACATCAATGCGGCAATCGCCAGTAGACCAACGCCAGTGATCGCCCCGACCGCGCGCTTCTGCAGCCGCTGCAGGCTGGCATCGAGCGCGACCAGATCGCGCGAGCGCATCGCCAGTTCATGCCGGCCTTCCACCTGCTGGGTCAGCCAGGCGTGCACCAAGCGCGGCATGTCCGGCGCATGGGTCATGATTTCCGGCAGGCGCTTGCCGATCTCGCGCACCACGCGGCGCGGGCTGTAGCGCTCGCGCAGGATCTTCGCCAGCACCGGCTTGGCCACGGCCCAGATGTCGATCTGCGGATCGAGCTGGCGACCGACGCCCTCGATGTTGAGCAGGGTCTTCTGCAGCAGGATCAACTGCGGCTGCAGGGTCAACTGGTAGCGCTGGGCCACGCGGAACAACTTCATCAGCACTTCGGCCAGCGAGATCTGCGACAGCGGGCGGGTGAAGTACGGCTCGCACACCGAGCGCACCGCCGCTTCCAGATCATCGATGCGCACGTTGTCGGGCATCCAGCGCGCCTGCACGTGCAGTTCGGCGATGCGGCGATAGTCGCGGTTGAAGATGGCCATGAAATTCTCGGCCAGGTAGTACTGATCTTCCTGCGAGAGCTGGCCCATGATGCCGAAATCCAACGCGATGAAGCGCGGGTTGTCGCGGCGTGCCGGATCGATGTCGACCCAGATGTTGCCGGCGTGCGCGTCGGCATGGAAGAAGTTGTCGCGGAACACCTGGGTGTAGAACACCCGCACCCCCTTGGCGGCCAGCGCCTTGCGGTCGATGCCGGCTTTGTCCAGTGCCGCGATGTCATCGGAGGGAATGCCCCAAACGCGCTCCAGGGTCAGTGCACGCTCGGCGGTGTGGCTCCAGATCACTTCCGGCACGTACAGGTCGTCGCTGTTTTCCCAGAAGCGGCGCAGCACGCTGGCATTGGCGCCCTCGCGCTGCAGGTCCAGCTCGGCGGCCAGGGTGTTCTCGACCTCGGCCACCACTTCACGCGGACGGATCTTGTCGGCACGCGGATGGGTGCGCTCGACCAGCGTTGCCAGCGAGTTGAGCAGGGCGATGTCGGCGTCGATCTGCTTCTCGATGCCCGGGCGCAGCACCTTGACCACCACCTGGCGGCCATCGGCCAGGGTAGCCGCGTGCACCTGCGCGATCGAGGCCGAGGCCAGCGGTTCGGTATCGAAACTGGCGAAGGCTTCGCTGACCGGCAGGCCGAGCGCTTCCTCGACGATGCGGCGCGCCGCGTCGCCGTCGAAGGGCTTTACCCGGTCCTGCAGCAGGGTCAGCTCATTGGCCACATCCGGCGGCACCAGATCGCGGCGGGTCGACAGGATCTGCCCGAACTTGACGAAGATCGGCCCCAGGTCCTGCAGCGCCAGGCGCAGGCGCGCACCCCGCGACTGTGCGGCGATGTCGGCTGAAGCGCGCGGCACGAACGGCTTGGCCAGGCGCAGCCAGCGCTCTGCAGGCGTGTCCTGCAGCAGGTCATCAAGGCGGTAACGCAGGATCACCCGGCCGATGCGGCTGGCCCGCAGCAGCGCCTTCATGCGGCACCCCGCAGACGCTGCACGCGTGCGCCGAGGCGCTCGACATCATCGCGCAGCACGTCCACGTCGTCGTGGAAGGCATCCAGTTCGGCACGTGGCACCACGTCGCGCGATTCCTCGGTGATGAATTCAGCGGCGCTGTGGGCCAGATCGATCGCGCCCTGGCGCGCATGCTGCAGGGCACTGCGCAGGGTGTTGGCCACCTGCACGCCCAGCACGTCGCCGAACACGCTGACGAACGGCTGCTGCCAGTCCGGATCGAAGCCCTTGGCCAGCTGCTGCAGGCGGCGCGCCAGTTCCGCGTCGCCGGCCACGCGCACGCGGCCCTTGCCGTTGTCAGCGCCATGGCGGGCGCGCGCCAGCAGCGGCAGCTGCGCCAGCACACCGGCCAGGCTGCTGCGCACGGCCAGGTCGGCTTCCTGCGCATCCACCGGGCCCACCCGCAACTGGGTGCCGTCCACGCTGATGCGCATCGCCAGCGGCGGTGCGTCCAGGGTCAGGTCGATATGGCGACCGTCGAGGCTGGCCAGTGCGTGGCGGGTATCCGGATCCAGCGCCAGCGCGCGGTTCAGGGCGATCTGCAGCGCGCGGCCAGCGACCGGCTTGAGGGACTTGAGCAGGGAAAGAGCCATGTGCGCATTCTACCTGCGTGGGTGGTGAGCTTGGGCCCGCGGTAGTGCCGGCCGCTGGCCGGCAACCTCAGCAGCGCCAACGTCAACGTCAACGTCAGAAGCGGTCTGCTGAGGGAGTCGGGGTGGGAGGGGCAGGCGGGACACGCCGTAAACCCATCCATGGGGGCTCGTAGGCGCCATCCATGGCGCCTGCGGTCCCGCCTGCCCCTCCCACCCCGACGTCGACAGTTCCCCGCGATCTGTCGGAACGGCACGGGGTCGGCTGCTGTTGGTGGGTGTCGACCTTGGTCGACACAGTAGATCCACGCCATGCGTGGATGACACGCGCGACTGGATTTCTGGTTCATCTGTGCCTCACGCGGAGGGCAGATGAAGGTTCATGCTATGGGGCCACTCAACGCACAGGACATCGCACTTCCATGGCACGGACCCGGGTCGGCATCATCTTCGGTGGCAGGTCTTCCGAACACGAAGTTTCGCTGCAGTCGGCGAAGAACATTCTCGATGCGCTGGATCGGGAGCGCTTCGAGCCGGTGCTGGTCGGCATCGACAAGCAGGGCCAGTGGCACCTGAGCCAGCCGGATACCTTCCTGCTCAATGCGGATGATCCGGCGCGCATCGCCCTGCATGCTTCCGGTACCGCGTTGGCGGTGCTGCCCGGCACCGAGCAGGCGCAGCTGCAGCCGACCGATGCGGGCAGTGCGCTGGGGCAGATCGACGTGGTGTTGCCGATCGTGCACGGCCCGCTGGGCGAGGACGGTGCGCTGCAGGGGCTGCTGCGCATGGCCAACCTGCCCTTCGTCGGTTCGCCGGTGCTGGGCTCTGCGGTGGCCATGGACAAGGACGTGACCAAGCGCCTGCTGCGTGATGCGGGCCTGCAGGTGGCGCCTTGGGTGTGCATCCGTCGCCATGAAGCCGATGTGGTCGATGTCGCGGCGCTGATCGAAGTGCTTGGCCTGCCGCTGTTCGTCAAGCCGGCCAACCAGGGCTCATCGGTGGGCGTGAGCAAGGTCAAGGATGCAGAGGGTTTCGCTGCGGCATTGCAGACCGCGCTGCGCTACGACCACAAGGTCCTGGTGGAGTCGGCCGTAGTCGGCCGCGAGATCGAATGTGCGGTGCTCGGCAATGAGCGGCCGCAGGCCAGCATTTGTGGCGAGGTCGTACTGCACGACGAGTTCTATGCCTACGACACCAAGTACATCAACGAAGACGGTGCTGAAGTGGTGGTGCCGGCCGCAATCGATGCGGCAACGCAGGCGCGTATCCAGCAGATCGCGTTGCAGGCCTATCAGGCGCTGGAGTGCGCCGGCATGGCGCGGGTCGATGTGTTCCTCACCGCCGATGGCCAGATCGTCATCAACGAAGTGAACACCCTGCCCGGCTTCACCCGCATCAGCATGTATCCGAAGCTGTGGGGTGCCAGTGGCGTGGACTACACCACGCTGATCACCCGCCTGATTGAACTGGCGCTGGAACGCCACGAAGCTGATCGCGGATTGCATAGCGCGGTGCGTTGACCGCGCTTCGGTAGTGCCGGCCGCTGGCCGGCAACCCCGGGTTGTCGAGGTTGCCGGCCAGCGGCCGGCACTACCGCTCAAGCGGTCATGTGCGCTTGCGGAACATCGAGATCACGGCCAGCACCAGGAACACCACGAACAGGATCCAGGCAATGTTGCTGGCGGCACCGGCAATGCCGGAGAAACCGAGCACGGCGGCGATGATGGCGATGACAAAGAAGATGACGGCGTAATGCAGCATGGTGCTCCTCGCAGGTGGTCGGCCGTGGGTGGCGTTGTGTCCATCCTGCGCATCTGCCGGTGTGCAACCGGTGATGGCGATCTCTGCGCGTAATGAAGGCTTCAGCGCGGTGATGCCGCCGTCATGATGCCGCCTTCAGCCGTCGCAGTCCTTCTTCGATGCTGACCTGCGGCACGTAGCCGAAATCACGACGTGCCGGCTCCATGCTGTACCAGTGCGGCGTGCACAGCTGCTCGGCCAGGAAGCGCGTCAGCGGCGGCTCGCCACGCAGGCGCAGCAGCGGCCACAGCCGCTCGCAGATCGCGCCGATGCGATACGCCGTCCTGAAGCTGATCGCCTTCTCCACGGTTGGAGCACCCACCGCCTGCAGCAGCTTGTTGACCAGCTCGCGCATCGGCAGCGGCTCGCCATTGGAAATGAAGTACGCCTTGCCGGCGCAGGCCGCGCCCGGTGCCAGCGCCTCGAAGGCGAGGAAATGCGCCAGCGCGGCGTTGTCGATGTAGGTGGTGTCGACCTTGTTGTTGCCATCGCCCACCAGACGCAGGCGGCCAGCGCGTGCACGCTCGGCCAGGCGCGGCACCAGCTGCTGGTCACCCGGGCCCCAGATCAACCGCGGGCGCAATGCCACGGTTGCCAGGGTCGCGTCGTTGGCGGCCAGCACCCGCTGTTCGGCAATGGCCTTGGTCGCTGCATACGGCGCCTGGAAGTCCTCGCCATACGGCACTTCGTCCGCACCCAGGCCTTCCACCGGGTGCGTGGCGCGATGGGTCACGCTGGGCGTGGAGGTGTAGACCAGCTTGCCGATGCCATGGGCGCGGCAGGCCGCGATGACGTTGTCGGTACCGACCACGTTGGCCTGGTGGTAGCTGTCATAGCTGCCCCAGGCGCCGGCCTTGGCACCGTTGTGGAACACCGCATCGACGCCGGCCACTGCATGCAGCACCGCCTGCGGGTCGGCCAGGTCGCCGCGGATCTGGCCCACACCCAGCGCCTGCAGTTCCGGGTAGTGGCTGCGGTTGAACGCCAGCACCTGGTGGCCACGCTCGACCAGGCCACGGCACAGCGCCTGGCCAAGGAAACCACCACCACCGGTGACCAGGATCTTCATGCGCGCTTCTCCAGTTCGGCGCGGGCCCAGACGGCGAGCTTCTCGCGACCGATCTTGGCGTTGTGACGGATATCGACGGGGAACGCCGGATGCATCAGCACGTGTTCCAGCTTCATCTCGGGCAGACGCGCAGCGGCCGTGGCCTGCAGCGCCTCGCGCAACGCAGGGCTGTCCGACTGGCCACGCTGCAGCTCCACGCACAGCACCGGCACCTGCGCACCGGCTGCGCCGACGCCGACCAACGCCGTGCGTGCCACCCCGGGCACGGTGTTGAACACCGGCTCGACCTGTTCGGTGTACAGCGGCCCGTGCGCGGTTTCCACGCGATGGGTCTTGCGGCCACAGAACCACAGCCGCCCCTGCGCATCGAAGTAGCCGACATCGCCCATCCGATGCACGATGCGGACGCTGCCATCGGCCAGCGTTTCGCGGATCTTCGCCGCCGCCGTCGCCTGCGGGCGGTTGAAATAACTGTCGGTGGCGGTCGGCCCGGCCACGGTGATCTCACCGACTTCGCCCACGGCCAGCACGCGCGCCTGCGACCAGTCCGGCAGCGGCGCGTCGTCGATGGCGATGATGCGTACCTCGTTCGGTGCGACCACGCTGCCGACGCAGGTGCCGGCACCGCCCTCGGTGGCCGCACGCGTACGCTCCAGCTCGCGCCCCTCCACCACTGCCACCGGCAGGCACTCGGTGGCGCCATACGGTGTCCAGAACTGCGCATCGGCCGGCAGCAGGCTGCGGATGGTGGCGACCACGTCCGGCGGCACCGGCGCACCGGCGGAGGTCACCCGGGTCACCGACGGCAGCGGCCGCCCATGCCGCGCCAGCACCCGCATCAGCGCAGGCGAGCCGAACAGCTGGGTCACGCCGAAACGCTGGATGGCGTCATGCAGGCGCGCCGGGTCGGCCTGTGCCGGCCGGGTCGGGTCCATGTCCGGAATCACCGAGGTCAGGCCAAGCGCGGGATCGAACAGGGCAAACGGCGGGAAGGTCGGCAGGTCCACCCCACCCGCCTCCATGCCGAAGGCGCTGCCCAGCAGCTCGATCTGGCCGACGAAGTGGCGGTGGCGGTAAACCACGCCCTTGGGCACGCCGGTGGAGCCACTGGTGAACAGGATCGCCGCCGTGTCCTCGCCATCGGTGTCGGCCAGCATCGCGCCACTGTGGGCGCCGGCACGCTCCAGCGCGGCCAGGGTGGTACCGCCCCAGCCCAGCCGGCGGCCGACCGTGACCAGGCGGGTCGCTGAAGGCGCCCAGCGCAGCGCCAGCCGCGCCACGTGGGCCAGCGGGATGCCGATGAAGGCCTGCGGCTGCGCCTCGTCCAGGCACTGCTTCAGCGCGCGCTTGTCGATGCCCGGATCGACCAGCACCGGCACCGCGCCCAGCTTGAACAGGGCGAACATCAACAGGAAGAACTCCGGCGACGGCCGCACCATCACCACCGTGCGCACCCCACGGCCGATCCCGTAGCCGGCCAGGCCAGCCGCCATCGCGTCGCTGCGGGCGTCCAGCTGGCGGTAATCCAGGGTCACGTCGTAGGCCGCCATGCCGTTGCCGGCGCCGCGGCGGCCGGGGCAGCGGATGGCGATCTGGTCGGGGCGTTCACGCGCCAGCTCGGGCAGCCGCGCGGCGATGTTGCAGGATCGGTTCATCCGTTCATTGTCGCCGCTTACGGAATTTCTTGCGCGGCGGCCGCCAGCGTGGAAAATCCGCATCCTCGTCCCTTCCCCGATGCCGCCCGAGGCGGCTTGCCCATGCAACATCCCTGCATGACCTGCGGCGCCTGCTGCACCCAGTACCGCGTGGCCTTCCACTGGATGGAATCGGACGAGGTCACCCCCGGCGGCGTGCCGCACCAGCTCACCGAGGTGCTCGACCCGCATCGCCTGTGCATGCGCGGCACCCATTCCAAGCCGGTGCGCTGCGTGGCGCTGGATGCGCAGATCGGCGTCTATTCGCGCTGCACGATCCACCCCAACAGGCCCAGCGTGTGCCGCGAGGTGGACGCGTCGTGGGAGTACGGCAAGGCCAGCGCGCAGTGCGACAAGGCGCGCATCGCCTATGGCCTGGATCCGCTGACCCTGGCCGACTGGCGCTGGCGCGATGGCGCGGACAACGACGACGACCACCCGGACGACAACGGCAACAGCCCGTCGCCGCAGGCCCCGATCGCCGCATGAGAGGCGGGGTCGGATCCGTTTCCGGTACCGGAACGGCTCTGACCCCGGATACAACAACGCCGGGCATGGCCCGGCGCTACCGAAGGGATCCGTAACAGACGGGGTCAGAGCCCTCTCTGCGAGAGGGATCCGACCCCGGATCCGATCAGATCGGGTTCTTGTCCAGGAACGCGCGGATCTCCGGCACCAGCACTTCATGCTTGTCTTCCAGCACGTAGTGCCCGGCATCCTCGAACGCGTGCACCTGCGCCTTCGGCAACGCCGCCTGGAAGCCCTTCAGGAAGTGGTGGTCGAACACGAAATCGCGCAGGCCCCAGCCGAGGAAGGCAGGGCGATCGGCAAAGGACGGCAGCGCCTTGCCGGCGCGCTCCAGCAGTGACCACGCCTTGTCGGCCGGCGACAGCGGGATGTCCTGCATGAAGCGGATGGTGCTGATGCGGTTGGCGTAACTGTTGTACGGCGACACGTAGGCGCGGCGCACGTCGGCCGGCATCTTCCGCTCCACGCCCAGCCACGACGCACCGGAGGAGAACGCATTGAAGGTGCGGATGATCCACTCGCCGATCTTCCAGTGCCGCCCCAGCGCGATCTGCCACGGCATCTTCTTCGCCGCCGGCATCGGGAACGCGGCAGTGTTGAGCACCACCAGGCGCTTGACCTGATCGTGGTGCGACAGCGCCCAGCCGAAGCCGATCATGCCACCCCAGTCGTGCACGGCCAGGGTCACCGGGCCGGTGATGCCCAGATGCTTCAGCAGCGCATCCAGATCATCCACGCGCGACTGCAGCGTGTACTCGTAGCGGCTGTCGTCGGGCTTGTCCGACAGGCCCATGCCGATATGGTCCGGCACGATGCAGCGGTATTTGTCGGACAGGCCGGCCACCAGCGTGCGCCAGTAATAGCTCCACGACGGGTTGCCGTGCACCATCACCACCACCTCGCCGTTGCGCGGGCCTTCGTCGAGATAGTTCATCGACAGGCCGGGGCGAACCTCGAAACGCTGCGGGTGGGCGGGGTAACCGGGAAGATCGCGCATGCGGAGCACCTTGGAAGAATCGCGGCGCAGTGTAGAGCCGAGCCGATACTCGGCTGCTCTCCGGTCAGGCCGCAGAAGAACCGCGCTGCGCGCGTGAGCCGAGCGTGGGCTCGGCTCTACAGGGAGTCTGGCAGAAGGGTCTTACCAGACCACTTCGGCCATCGAGCAGTTCAGGCCCGAGCCGATGCCCAGAAGCGCGATGCGATCGCCCTTCTTCAGCTTGCCCAGCTGCTTGAGCTTGCTCAGCACGATCGGCACCGAGGCCGGACCGATGTTGCCGTGCTCGCCGAAGATGGTCATGACCTTCTTCGGGTCGATGCCGAAATTCTTGATGAACGCAGCGGTGTGCGGCTGGCTGACCTGGTGGATTACGAACTGGTCCAGCTCTTCCACCGCCCAGCCCAGTGCGATCTTGGCGGCGGCAAAGGTCTTCTGGGCCAGCTTGATGCCCTCGATCAGCAGCATGCGGGTGTCGGTGACCATGCGGTCCAGGTTGCCCAGGCACAGCTGGTTCCACTCGGTGGCCGAGCGGGTCACGCCGCCCTTGTAGCGCGGTGCGTCGGGCACCAGCTCCGAACGGGCCATCACCATCGCAGCCGCACCGGAACCGGTGGTCAGCGCCGCCAGTTCGTTGCGGAAGTCGTCGGCGGTGACGTCCGGCGCGGTCATCCGCTCCAGGGTCTTTTCGTACACCAGGTTGGCGGTCTCGCCATCCACGACCAGCGCGTAGTCGATCTCACCGCGCTCGAGCATGCGCGCCGCGATGTCCATGCCGTTGATGAAGGCCAGGCAGGCATTGGCGACGTCGAAGGTCATGCATTCGTCGCTGACACCAAGGTTGCCGGACACGATGGAAGCAGTGGACGGCTCCAGGTAGTCACGGCTGACCGAGGTGTTGATCAACAGGCCCACCTGCGTCGCATCGATGCCTGCGTCTTCCAGTGCCTTGCGGCCGGCCATGGTGGCCGCGTCGGACGCCAGCACGCCGTTGTCCCACAGGCGGCGTGCGTGGATGCCGGCGATGTCACCGAGGACATCGGTACGGATACCAAGGCGATCCAGCGTCGGCTGCAGCCGTTCGTTGATTTCCTTGGTCGTCAGCGTGTGCGGCGCATCAACGTGAGCCAGGCCGGCAATCGAGACATTCTTGAAGAGCATCGAGGTTAGCGCCAAGGCTCAGGCAAAGGGGGCGCTATTCTATAACCCCCCGGGCCTTCACCGCATCTTTACGAATTCAGCCTTGGCCGTATGGTGAGGGATTCAGCGCGGCGGGCACTGGAAAGCGGCGAAGCGCTGGCTGCCATCGGCGGGCGCGGCAGCGGCCTGCACGGCGTTGGCGCCGGTGGTCGGGGCTTCATTGCGGGCCAGGGTTTCCAGCTCTTCCTGCACCCGCAGCGGGTTGCGGTTGTAGAAACCGACCTTGCTCTTCACGGTCACCACCACTTCGCCCTTGGAGATGCACCCGGCCGGTACCGGGCCTGCCGGCAGCACGCGGGTCGCCTTGCCGGCCGGTTCGATCGGCACCCAGGTGCAGGCGGTGACGGTAAGCAACAGGGACGACAGCAGCAGAACGCGCATGGGCAGGATCCTGGAAGGGAATGTCAGGAGTGTGCCTGAACCGTCTGAATCAGGGATAGCCGGGGCGGGGTCGGATCCCCCGCAGGGGGTTCTGACCCCAGAGCACGACGGGGTCGGAGCCCTCCCGAGGGGAGGGATCCGACCCTGGCCGGCGCATTGCCTTATTTCTTGACCGGGTTGCCTTCGGCATCGATCACGGTCACTTCGCCCAGGTTCAAGGCGCGTACGGCCGCTTCGGTCTGCTTGAGATCACCCACCACCACCCAGGTCAGCGCCTGCGGCTTGATCTCCGCCGCCGCCTGCTGCACCTGTGCCGGGGTCATCGCTTCGATCTCGGCCTTGCGGCGCAGCACGTAGTCGTCCGGACGCTTGAACTGCACGATCGTGCCGATGGTCGCGGCCACCGCGCTGGCAGTCTCGTAGGCGCCGGGCAGGCTCAGGGTCTGGATGTTGCGGATGCGCGCCACTTCAGCGTCGGTCGCCGGCTTGCTGCCGTTGGCGAACTCGGCAATCTCCTTGCGCATTTCCGCCATGGCCGGGCCGGTCTTGTCGATCTGCACCGGTGCCATCGCCATCCACGGGCGCTGGCCCACGGTGTTGCTGGCGCTGGTGCGGGCACCGTAGGACCAGTGCTTGTCCTCGCGCAGGTTCATGTTCAGGCGCGAGGTGAAGTCGCCACCGATCACACCGTTGGCGATGTCGAAGCGGGTCGAGCTGGCGTCGCTGGACGGCGGCACGACCTGGCCGGCGAACAGGTTGGCCTGCACCGCGCCCGGCTGGTCGATCAGGAACACGCGCGGGCTCTTCGGCAGCGCCACGGCGGTGGTGGCCTTGATCGTCGGCGCATCACCGGTGGCCTTCCAGTCACCCAGCTGCTTGTCCAGCAGCGGCACGATCTCGGCCAGGGTGGTATCACCCACCACGATCAGGGTGCCGTCCTGCGGACGCAGCCAGTCGCGGTGGAAGTCGACCAGATCCTCGCGGCCCAGGCTGCTGATCGCCGCTTCGTCACCGCTGCCGGTGAACGGGATCGCGTAGGGGTGGCCCTTGCCGTAAAGCAGCGGCGGCAGCACGCGCATCGCCACCGCACCCGGGTTGACCTTCTCCTGCTGGATCCCGGCGATCCACGTCGCCTTGACCCGGTCGATCTCGCTCTGCTCGAAGCGCGGCTCGCGCAGCAGGCTGGCATACAGCGCCAGCGACGGCACCAGGTTCTCCTTCAGCGCGGACAGTTCCACGTCCACCGAATCCAGGCCGGCGGATGCATCGAGGTCCGCACCCAGCGCATCGGCCGCATCGGCGAAGGCCAGCGAACCCAGCTTGCCGGCGCCTTCGGTCATCAGGCTCATGGTGAAGTTGGCGGTGCCCGGCTTGCGGCCCTGGTCAGCGGTGAAGCCGCCCGGGAACTGGTAGCTGAACTGCACCACCGGAATTTCATGGCGCTCGGCCAGCACCACCTGGGTGCCGTTCTTCAGCGTGGCGCGCTGCAGTGCCGGGAACTTCAACTGCGGGAACTCGCGGGTCTGCGGCACGCCGGCCTTGCGGTCCACCTGCTCGGGCAGGGTGCTGTACTTGCTGTCCACGGCCGGCACGTTGAACGGCTTCGGTGCCTGCGAAGGATCTTCCTTCAGCGCAACGCGTTCACCCGGCTCGACCACCAGGGTGTGGCTGCCCTTGTCCAGCCACTGCGCGCCCAGGCGCTTGAGGTCGGCAGCAGTGGCCTTGTCGATGTTGGCCAGCGAGGTGCGGAAGCAGCCCGGGTCGCCGGTGTACACCGTGCATTCGGCCAGCGCGTCGGCCTTGCCGCCGAAGCCGCCGATGCGCTCGATACCGCGGATGAAACCGGCACGGGAGCCGGTCTTGGCGCGTGCCAGCTCTTCGGCGGTCGGGCCGTCCTTGAGCAGGCGTTCGATTTCCTCATCGATGATCTTTTCGACCTTGGCCGGATCCTGGCCCTGCTTCACCGTGGCCATGACCATGAAGTTGGAACCCAGCTGCGAGGCGTAGGCGCCGGCGCTGATGTTGTCCACCAGCTTGTCCTGGTGCTGCAGGCGCTGGCTCAGGCGCGAAGACTTGGCGCCGCCGAGCACGTAGGCCAGCAGCTGCAGCTGGTCGACGTCGGTGGTGCCGACCTGGGCCACGTTCCAGGCGCGGTAGATGCGCGCCTGCGGCACCTTGTCGGTCATCACCTCGCGGGTGTCGGCCGGGCGCTTGGCAACGTCCACCTTCGGCTGCGCCATGCTCGGGCCGGCCGGGATGCTGCCGAAGTACTTGGCGGCCTTTTCCTTGGCCGTGGCCAGATCGATGTCACCGGCCAGCACCAGCACTGCGTTGTTCGGGCCGTACCAGGTGCGGAACCAGGTCTTGACGTCATCCAGCGAGGCGGCGTTGAGATCGTTCATCGAGCCGATCACGCTGTGGTGGTACGGGTGGCCCACCGGGTACAGCGCGCGGTTGAGCTGTTCCCACACCTGGCCATAGGGCTGGTTCTCGCCCTGGCGCTTCTCGTTCTGCACCACGCCACGCTGCTCGTCCAGCGCGGCCTGGTCGATCGCACCAACCAGATGGCCCATGCGGTCCGATTCCATCCACAGCGCCATGTCCAGCGCGGTGGTCGGCACGTTCTCGAAGTAATTGGTGCGGTCGGTATTGGTAGTGCCGTTCTGGCCGGTGGCACCCACCTGCTTGAAGGGCTCGAAGTACTCGCCGTCGTGGTTCTCGCTGCTCTGGAACATCAGGTGTTCAAACAGATGCGCGAAGCCGGTACGGCCGGCGGGCTCGTCCTTGCTGCCGACGTGGTACCAGATGTTGACCGCAACGATCGGTGCCTTGCGATCGGTATGCACCACCACGCGCAGGCCGTTGGGCAGGGTGAACTGCTCGAACGGGATATCGACCTTGCTGGTCGCAGCCGGCTTGGCCGCCAGCGCGTAGGTCGGCGCAAGCGTGCCGAGAGCAGTACTGAGAGCAACAGCGAGCAGCGCGGCGCGCGGGCGCAGGGTGAGCGACATATCCGGGTCCTTGGTCACGTAGGTGAATCCCGATCCTAGCGCGGGCGTGCCACCACCGGTATCGGCCACCAGTCACTGGGGGTGATCGGCCACATCGGCCATCGCGATCGGCTTTTGGGGGTCACGAACGGCGGTGATTCACGTCCGGACAGTGTCCGCGGCACCCCGAATGGACAGGTGTCCGCTTAGCGGACACTTTTCAGAAGCCATAAAACCCTTATGAATCAATGAGTAAAAGTTGGCACGGGGATTGCTTTGTACTTCCTGCGCCAGCAAGGGCCTCAGACAAAAGCTGACTGAAGGCTGAACAAAAGCAGGAAATCGAAAATTCCGCTTGCATCCCCAGAACTGGTGTTCTACCTTACTACCACACCACTGCTCACCAACACTAAACAGGCCCCGTCATGAACGCCAAGACCATTGCCATCGCCATCGCCCTGATCGCCGGCACCGCGGTTGTTTCGTCGGTGCAGGCCTCCGAATCCATCAAGACCCTGTCCACCGTGCAGGTCCGCCCGGCCGCCGACCAGCTGGTCCAGCAGGCCTGGGAACAGACCAGCGGCATCCGCACCCTGGCCACCGTTGAAGTGCGCCCGAGCAGCGACCAGCTGGCCGAGCGCGACGGCTTCATCGCCGCCCCGGTCGCCGCAGCGCTGCCGATCACCACCCTGGCCTCGGTTGAAGTGCGCCCGAGCCTGGAGCAGCGTGTCGCCCTGGCTGCCGAGCAGGAAGCCCAGCGCTACGCCGCCACCCTGGCCGCCGCCGCCACCAGCGTCGCCAACCAGGTGATCGTCAACCTGCCGGCCCTGCAGGTGCGTCCGAGCGCCGCCCAGCTGCAGGCCTTCGCTGCCGAAACCGCCCAGGTCCTGCTGCGCCCGTAAGCGACGTCCGCCCTGCCCATCGCAGGGCGTGCGTCGTAAAGGCGACGGCCGTCGCAGGTACACTGCGCCGATGAATGCCGCGCCCCAGTTCCACGTGATCCTGTTCCAACCGGAAATCCCGCCCAACACGGGCAATGTGATCCGGCTCTGCGCCAACACCGGCGCGCAGCTGCACCTGGTCGAGCCGCTCGGCTTCGCACTGGAAGACAAGCAGCTCAAGCGCGCCGGCCTGGACTACCACGAGTACTCGCGCCTGCAGGTGCATCCAGACCTGGACACTGCGCTGGCACGGATCGCACCGAAGCGGTTGTTCGCCCTGAGTACGCGTGCCAGCGTCCGCTATGACAGCGTGGCGTTCGAAGACGGTGATGCCTTCCTGTTCGGCCCGGAAAGTCGTGGCCTGCCGCAGGACGTGCTCGATGCCCTGCCCGATGGTCGCCGCCTGCGCCTGCCGATGCAGCCGGACAACCGCAGCCTCAACCTGTCAAACACCGTTGCGGTGGTGATGTACGAAGCGTGGCGCCAGCACGGGTTTGCCGGCGGCCAGTAGATCCACGCCATGCGTGGATGCTCATGCTGTGGCGCCGCTCCCTCGTCAACGGCGCTCCAGCATCTGGGCCCGGCCCATCGAGAAGGACCAGTCCTCCTCGGCCGTGGTGCTGATGATGACCATGACGTCTTCAGGTCGCACGCCCGGACTGGCCGCCAGCCGCTCCACCAGCCGCGCATAGAACGCCTGCTTGCGTTCGGTAGTGCGTACGCGGCCCGCCGTAACGTGGATCAGCACGAAGCCTTCGCTGCGTGGCCCGCCGAAGTATTCCGGGTCGTAGACCAGTTCTCCGGGGGCGCATTGATGAAAAACCTGGAAGCAGTCGTGCGATGGCACGTCGAACGCTTCTTCGAGGGACTGCTGCAGACTGCGGGAAAACGCGGCCAGCCACTGGGCAGACTGACCGTGGTGCAGGCTGATACGGGCGTAGGGCATGACTGAATTCCTCAGGGAGAAGGAGCGATGGCGGCCAGCGCATCGGCGGCCGATACCGCTGCCGGCCAGCCTGCGTAGAACGCCAGATGGGTGATCAGTTCCCCCAGCTCCTCACGTTGCACGCCGTTATCCAATGCACGATGCAGATGGCCGGGCAGCTGGGCCGGCCGGTACAACGCCAGCAACGCAGCAACGGTGACCAGGCTGCGGTCACGGGGGGAGAGGCCTGGCCGCTGCCAGACATCGCCGAACAGCACCTGTTCGGTCAGTTCAACAAGCTTGGGAACAGTGGTCGCCAACGGGCGTACGGGCGCCATGGAATCGCAACGTTGCATGGTCTGAAGGGCCTTGGAAGGAACGAGCAGCACCGTAGCAAGAGGTTCCGATCCCGAAAATCAGAATTATTTTGACCATTGATCCTTGTTTGATGGACACTCCTGCCATGGCCCGCCTGCACTTTGATCTGGACGTACTGCGCAGCTTCGTCACCGGTGTGGAGTTGGGCAGTTTCGCGCTGGCAGCCCAACAGCTCCATCTGTCCACATCTGCCATCAGCGCGCAGGTGAAGCGGCTGCAGGAACAGGTGGGCGAACCCCTGTTGCAGCGTACCGGCCGCAGGTTGGTGCCAACGGCTCGCGGTGAAGCCCTGCTGGGCTACGCGCGACGCCTGCTGGAACTGAACGACGAGGCGGTTGCCGCTGTGCGCGGGCGCGCCCTGCAGGGCGTCGTGCGGGTGGGTCTGGCTGAGGATTTCGGTGCGTCGCTGCTGCCGACCATCCTCGCCCGGTTTGCCCGCGCCCACCCTCAGGTGCGTATCGATGCACGGGTGGGCCGCAATGCCACCCTGCTCGATGCGCTGGCCCACGATGCCTTGGACCTCGCACTGGTCTGGGACGATGACAGCGGATGGCCGCATGCCCAGCCGCTCGGGCGACTGCCACAGCTGTGGATCGGCAGCGCCGGTGCCGATGCCGCGTCCACCGGTCCGCTGCCCCTGGCCGTACTGGAAGCGCCCTGCCTGATGCGCCAACAGGCCTGTGCAGCGCTGGACCATGCCGGGCTTGCGTGGCGTGAAGCATTCACCAGCAGCAGCATGGCGGCCATCTGGGCAGCGGTTGCTGCAGGGCTGGGCGTTACAGTGCGTACCGCAGCAGGCCTGCCGGCCGGCCTGCAGGTACGCCATGACCTGCCCGCACTTCCTGCCATCGATCTCCTGCTTTGCCGCAGCCAGGCCCGGCCGCCTGCTGCGGTACGGCAATTGGCCACCATCATCGAAAACGCGGTACAGGCGTCATTGCCAGGCATGACCGCATACGGGGCCGCGGAATAGATCCACACCCTGCGTGGAAGGTGGTTGCATGCGCCCGCCATGCCAACCAAGGTTGGCATCTACCCGGTGGATCCACGCCATGCACGGACGCCGTTCGCGTAAAGCAGTCGGCACCCACCCTGTGCCCAGTAGATCCACGCCATGCGTGGATGCCCTTCGCGGGTAACCCCAGTGCCAACCAAGGTTGGCACCTACCATTCGCCCGGGTAGATCCACGCCATGCGTGGATGGTTGTTGCCCGCCTCGCTCAGAACGCGTTGATGCCGGTCAGCTCACGCCCGATCACCAGCTGGTGCACGGTCTCGGTGCCTTCATAGGTGATCACCGATTCCAGGTTCAGCGCATGGCGGATCGCTACGTGCTCGGTGGTGATGCCGGCGCCGCCCAGCAGGTCGCGGCATTCGCGGGCGATGTCGATCGCCATGCGGCAGTTGTTCCACTTGGCCAGGCTGACCTGCTGCGGTTGCACCTGCCCGGCTTCCTTCAGTCGGCCGAGCTGCAACGCCAGCAGCTGCGCCATGGTGATGCGCCGGGCCATGTCGGCCAGCTTGATCTGCGCGCTCTGCGTGGCCGCCAGCGGACGGCCGAACAGCACGCGCTCCTTGGCATACCCCAGCGCTTCATCCAGGCAGGCGATGGCCGAGCCGATCGGGCCCCAGCTGATGCCGAAACGCGCCTGGGTCAGGCAGCCCAGCGGCCCCTTCAGCCCCTTAACGTTCGGCAGGCGGTGGCTGTCGGGCACGCGTACGTCGTCGAAGAACAGCGCGCCGGTCAGCGACGCGCGCAGGCTCATCTTGTGCTTGATCTCCTGCGTGGTGAAGCCGGGCATGCCCTTCTCCAGCACGAAGCCCTGGATGCCGTCCTCGGTCTGTGCCCAGACGATGGCCAGGTCGGCCACCGGCCCGCTGGTGATCCACATCTTGCTGCCGTTGATGCGCCAGTCGCTGCCATCGCGCACCGCGCGGGTCTTCATGCTGGCCGGGTCGGAACCACCATGTGCCTCGGTCAGGCCGAAGCAGCCGATCAATTCGCCGCGCGCCATCGCCGGCAGCCACTGCCGTCGCTGTTCTTCACTGCCGTACGCGTAGATGGGATACATGCACAGCGAGCTCTGCACCGACACGAAGCTGCGCAGGCCCGAATCACCGCGCTCCAGCTCCTGGCAGATCAGCCCGTAACTGACCGCGCCCAGGTCACCGCCGCCGTACTCGGCCGGCAGCGTGGCGCCGAGCAGACCCAGCGAAGCGATCTCCGGCACCAGCTCCGACGGGAACCGCGCCTGGTCGAAGGCATCGCCGATGATCGGCAGCACGCGCTCGTTGGTGAAGCGGGCCACGCTCTCCTGTACCGCGCGCTCTTCCTCGCTGAGCAGGGAACGGACATCGAACAGGTCGTACGGATCCAAAGCCATGGCACTCACACGCAGTCGGGACCTGGCCATTGTCGGTCATCCGGGTGGGTTTGGTATGCCGGTAGCGGCCGACCTTGGTCGGCGCTGGGGTTTCCGCGGACGCCAACCAAGGTGGGCGGCTACCAGAGCGCGAGAGCGACTGCATTACGCTGCATTGCAGCAATGGCGGTGTGAACATCGCCGATCTAGCTCGATCACGCGCAGCCCGGTACCCTGACAACATTCAAACAACCGTTTCGCCCGTGGCTGCACGCGCGATTCCCAGGCAACCGCCGGTGGCCCCGATGCCGGCACTACCCACGAGTCATGCAATCGATGAGTGCTGAAGCCAACGCCCTGCCCCCGCGTGAAGTCATGGAATTCGACGTGGTCATCGTCGGTGCCGGCCCGGCCGGCCTGGCCACCGCGATCCGCCTGCGCCAACGCGCGATTGAAGCCGGTCGTGAGCTGTCGGTCTGTGTTCTGGAAAAGGGCTCCGAGCCCGGCGCGCACGTGCTGTCCGGTGCGGTGATGGACCCGCGCGCGCTGACCGAACTGTTCCCGGACTGGGCCGAGCGCGGCGCACCGTTGAAGCAGAAGGTCACCCGCGACGAGTTCCTGTTCCTCAGCGAGACCGGCGCGCGCACCACCCCGCACGCGCTGCTGCCCGAGTGCTTCCACAACGAAGGCAACTACATCATCAGCCTGGGCGAGGTCACCCGCTGGCTGGCGCAGCAGGCCGAGGCGCTGGAAGTGGCGATCTTCCCCGGCTTCGCCGCCGCTGAAGTGCTGTACGGCGACGACGGCGCGGTGATCGGCGTCGCCACCGGCGATATGGGCATCGAAAAGGACGGCAGCATCGGCCCGGCCTTCGAACGCGGCATGGCGCTGCAGGCGAAGTACACCGTGTTTGCCGAAGGCGCGCGCGGCCATCTCGGCCGCCAGCTGATCAGCCGTTTCAAGCTGGACGAAGGCAAGGACCCGCAGGCCTACGGCATCGGCATCAAGGAACTGTGGCAGATCGACCCGGCCAAGCATGAGCCGGGCCTGGTGGTGCACGCTGCTGGCTGGCCGCTGGATACCGACACCTACGGCGGTGCGTTCCTGTATCACGCCGACGGTGGCAAGGTCGCCATCGGCTACGTGGTCGGCCTGGATTACAGGAACCCGTGGCTGAGCCCGTTTGAGGAGTTCCAGCGCTTCAAGACCCATCCGTCGATCCGCAAGCACCTGGAAGGTGGCACCCGCATCGGCTACGGCGCGCGTGCGATCACTGCTGGCGGCCTGATGTCGCTGCCGAAGACCGTGTTCCCCGGCGGTGCACTGGTCGGCTGCGAGGCCGGCTACCTCAACGTCAGCCGCATCAAGGGCAGCCACGCGGCGATCAAGACCGGCATGCTGTGCGCTGATGCCGCCTTCGACGCGCTGGTGGCCGATCGCCAGCACGACGAGCTCAGCGCCTACCCGGCTGCCTTTGAAACCAGCTGGCTGCACGACGAACTGAAGCTGTCGAAGAACTTCAAGCAGTGGTTCAAGAAGGGCCAGACCGTGGCCACGCTGATGACCGGCATCGAGCAGTGGCTGCTGCCGAAGCTGGGCGTGCGCAATCCGCCGTGGACCCTGCGCCACAGCATTCCGGACCATGCCTGCCTGGAGCCGGCATCGAAGCACACGCGCATTGCCTATCCGAAGCCCGATGGTGTGCTGACCTTCGACCGCCTCAGCTCGGTGTTCCTCAGCAGCACCAACCACGACGAGAACCAGCCCAGCCACCTGACGCTGAAGGATGCGAGCATCCCGGTGAAGGTGAACCTGGCCGAGTACGCTGGCCCGGAAGCACGCTACTGCCCGGCGGGCGTGTACGAGTTCGTCGGTGACGGCAACGATGCGCGGCTGCAGATCAACGCGCAGAACTGCGTGCACTGCAAGACCTGCGACATCAAGGACCCGACCCAGAACATCGTCTGGGTGACCCCGCAGGGCGGCGGCGGACCTAACTATTCCGGCATGTGACCGGTGATGGGGCTGCGACCGCCGGTCGCAGCCCCACGTTGCGTGCGACCGTTATCCTGCCCGCCATGCGCGCCTTTCATCTGCTTCTTGTCGTTGCCATGACCCTGGCCGCCAGCGCGTGCCAGCGCCAGCCGGCTGTGCCCAGCACGCCGGAACAGGCACGCCAGCAGGCGATGCAGCAGGCGTTCGAACTGTGCGCGGGCTGCCACACCGTCAAGGCAGGCGGCATCCATCGCTTCGGTCCCAACCTGCATGGGGTGATCGGCCGCCGTGCGGGCAGCCTGCCCGACTACGGATATTCACAGGGCATGCGTCGCGCCGACTTCGTGTGGAGTGCGCAGACCCTGGACACCTTCCTGCAGTCGCCCACCCACCTGGTGCCCGGCACGCGCATGTACAACGCATTCCCCAGCGCGGAGCGTCGCGCGCTGGTGATCGCCTACCTGCAGGAGCACGCGGCTCAGTGAGCCAGGCGCTGCAGCTGTTGCTGCAGATGCGCGACGAACTGCCCGGCGTCAGCGATCGCCGCTGCGATCTCCGCATCGCCTGCGGCCTGCAACCGTTCCACCAGCGCGTTGGCGCGATCGGCCAGGCCACGTGCTCCCACCGCGCCCAGCGCGCCGGCCTGCCGATGCAGGTGCAGCGCGGCTGTCACCCGGTCGCCTTCGTGCAGCGCGCGCTGCAGGACCGCGATGTCCTCGTCACTGGCCTTCCGTAGGCTGTCGCGCAGCTGCTGGGCGATCTCGCGCGAACCGAAGCGACGTTGCAAGGTTGCCAGGTCGGGTAGTCCCTCGTCGCCACCTGGCTCATCGTCGCTGTCCACGGCAGTCTGGTCATCCTCCGCCCCGTCGGCGCGCGGCAGCCAGCGCAGCAACGCCTGCCGCAGGGTCGCCAACGACAACGGCTTGGCCAGCATGTCGTCCATGCCGGCCTCGCGGCAGCGGCGTGCGTCGTCGTCAAGCACGCTGGCGGTCAGCGCCAGCACCGGCATCCGCGGTTGGCCGTTGCGGCCCTCGCGCTCACGCAGCAGGCGGGTGAAGCCGAAGCCATCCAGCACCGGCATGCGGCAATCGGTGATGACCAGATCGAAGGATTCC
Organism: Xylariaceae sp. X187; assembly: GCA_028637585.1. Lineage (NCBI taxonomy): Eukaryota > Fungi > Ascomycota > Sordariomycetes > Xylariales > Xylariaceae > Xylariaceae sp. X187. Next base: position 161,977 of record JAJIZN010000004.1, read on the forward strand.
TCAGCCAGCCGGTCCAGTGCCTGCTGCCCGTCATCGACCAGCACATGCGGCACGCCCAGCTGCTGCATGCGCCAAGCCATCATCGCCTGGTTGGTGGGATGGTCTTCAATGACCATCACCCGTGCCTGGCGCAGATCAGGGGGCAGCAGCGCGATCTGCTGATGCTCGGCCTGCAGCGCCATCACATCCTCGCTGCGTGCCTCCACCAGCGACAGCAGCACCTCGACCCGCGTCCCTTCGCCCAGCGTGCTTTCCAGCTTCAGTTCGCCGTCCATCTTCTGCACCAGGCGCCGGCAGATGCTCAGGCCCAGCCCGGTGCCCCCATGGTCGCGCTGGATGTACGCACCGGCCTGGGTGAAGGGTTCGAACAGGGTCGGCAACTGCTCGGGAGCAATGCCGATGCCGGTATCGGTGACGCTCAGGCGCAGCGGCTGGCTGCCATCCTCCGCAGTAGGCCCCAGCACCTCCAGCTGCAGCCGCACCGAGCCCTTCAAGGTGAACTTGATGGCATTGCTGAGCAGGTTGAACACGATCTGGCGCAGGCGCACGCCATCCACTTCATGGGCCTGGGCCAGGTGTTCGTCGATGTCCAGCTGCAGGTCCAGGCCCCGCGCCGTGGCCTGCAGCAACAACAACCGATGGACGCCTTCCAGCAGGGGCCGCACCGGCAGCGGTACCGGCTCCAGCCGCAGCGCGCCCGCTTCCATCCGCGAATAGTCGAGGATGTCGTCCAGGATCTGCCGCAGCATCTGCGCCGAGTCTTCGATCACGCCGAGGATGCGTTGCTGCTCGGCATCCAGCGGCGAATGCGCCAGCACTTCCAGCATGCCCAGCACACCGCTCATCGGCGTGCGGATTTCATGGCTCATCGTGGCCAGGAAGCGCGATTTCGCCGCCGCCGCCTGTTCGGCTTCGACCATCGCCGCAGCCAGCGCGTCAGCCTGCGCGCGCGCCTGGCTCACGTCCACCCAGTAGCCACTCCAGGTCACCGCGCCCGCTTCCGTTGAATACGGGTGTGCCTGGCTGCGCACCCAGCAGGGCGCGCTTCCGTCGCGATGGATACGGAACTCGAAGGAAAGCGGTGCAAAGTTGCGCGCCGCCAGCTCCATCGCGTGCAGCACCTTTTCACGGTCCTCGGCATCGATGCAGGCCAGCAGCGCCTGTCCATCCGCCTCCGCCTGCTGCCGGCTGATGCCGAACATCGACTGCACATCGCCGGCAATGAAGGGGAAGCTCAAGGTGCCGTCCGCTTCGCGGCGGGCCTGGTAGACGATGGCAGGCAGGTTGTCGGTCACCTCGGCCAGGCGCTGCTCCAGCTCACGGCGGCTGGCCACTTCGCGGCGCAACCGCCAGTGCCCCAGCCCGTGCACCGCCACCGCAGTGGCCAGCACCAGCAGCAGCGGAAGACCCCAGCGCAGCAGCGTGCCCCAGTCCACTCCACCGCGATATTCCACTGACAGCCAGTCGCCGCGCAGGGCTTCGCGGCGGCGGGGCCCCATCTGCAGCAGCAGGCGGTCGAAGGTGGTGGCCAGGGCCGCATGGCGGCGCTCCACCGCCAGTGTCAGCTGGTCATTGAACCCGGCTGGCGCGGCCAGCTGCAGGCGTCCCGGAAAGCGGGTGCGCAGCAGCTGGTCGACCAGCGCCAGGTTGCCCACGTAGGCGTCGGCCTCACCATCGGCAAGGCGTTGCAGGGCCTGTTCGGCACTGCGCGCGGCGACGATCTTCACCAGCGGCGCCTGCTGCTGCACATAGCCGCGGATGCGCTCCGGATCGGACAGCAGCACGCGTTTTCCGTCCAGGTCCGACAGGCCCAGCATCGACGGACTGTCAGTGCGGGTGACGATCACATTGGGCACGGTGATGAAGGGCTGGCTGAACACCCATTCCGGCCCCAGGTAGCGCGAATCGGCAGGAATGCCGATCACCGCCTGCAGTTCCCCGCGACGCGCCTTCTCGCGCACCTCGTACCAGTCATGGCTGTTTTCAACCTGCAGGTTGGCGCCGGCCTGCAGCAGGCGCTGCAGGTATTCGTTGGTCAGGCCACTGGGCTTGCCATTCCTGTCGGCAAATGACAGGGGAGCTGCGTTGGGCGCAAAGCCGATCTTCAGCGGCTGCTGCAGCACGCGTTTCTCGGCTTGGCTCAATGCCAGCTGCGCCGACGCCGACCACTGCGGCGGTGGCAGCCAGCGCTTCGCGAGCGCGTCGCGCTGGGCTTCGCTGACGGCGGCAAGCGCCAGATCCAGTGCTTCGGACAACGGCTGTTTGCTGTTGGGCACCCCGAAATGCAACTGCTCCGGGGGCAGATCGCTGGGCCGCAGCAATGCCACACCCTTCAGCCCAGCGGCGGCAATCAGTTCCGTTGCCACATAGGCATTGCCGATGAAGATGTCGGCCTTGTCGTCTCTGACCATACGCAAGGCGGTCAGCGTGTTGTCTGCGACAAGTTGTCGTGCCCTGGGGAACCGCGCACGCACCTGCGGCCCGGTCATGAAGTCCTGCTCGACCACGACGCGCAGCCCATCCAGATCCGGTGCCTCCGAAGCACGCAGGTCCTGAGGACGTCCGACCATGGCCAGCGGTGCCTCGGCATAGGCGGCGGTGTAGACCATGCAACGGGTACGCTCGGCGCTGAGCGCGATGTTCATTACCACGTCGATCTCGCCGCGGCATGCCGCATCCAGCACCGAGGGCCAGTCCGGAAAACGGCGCGCCTCGATTTTCAGTCCGAGCTGCCGGGCCGAAAGCGTCAGGTAGTCCGGGCCGAGGCCCACCTGCTTCCCGTCCTGGATCGACTCAAAAGGAGGCCAGCCACTGTCATACTGTCCAACAACGACAACAGGATGTGCGGCCAGGTACTCGCGCTGCAGGGGGCTGAGCGGCAAAGGTCCCGGCACGGACGCAGGCTGGGCCAGCGCCGGCAGAGCCAGCAGGGTCGTCAACAGGACCAGTCCACGAGCCGCCCAGCTGCGCATCTGCAACGATCTCCTGGAAGTCCTGCCAGGGACCGCGACAGTCGCGGTCCGGCGTGCCGGTGGCCATACTAGAGCATGACCTTGCGCATCATCATCGCAGACGATCACCCCGTGGTCCGCATCGGTACCCGCGCCGTCATCGAGTCCAGTGGCGTTGGCAGAGTCGTTGGCGAGGCCGACAACGCCCAGGCGCTGATGACCCTGTTGACCACCCAGCCCTGCGACCTGCTGGTCACCGACTATTCGATGCCCGGCAGCCCTCAGGCCGATGGCTTCGCCATGATCGGCATGATCCGCCGCCGCCATCCCGACCTGCCGGTGCTCATGCTCAGTGTCTCCAACAACCTGGCGATCCTGCGCATGGTGCTCGACAGCGGCGTGCTCGGCCTGGTCGACAAGAGTTCGTCGATGGATGAACTGCCGCAGGCGATCCAGGCGGTCTATCGCGGCCAGTCCTACATCAGCCGCAGCCTGCGCGAACGGGTGGAAGAAGCCGGCAGCTGGCGCATGCGCGAGGGCGACGGCAAGCCATTGTCGCCGCGCGAAGTGGAGGTGCTGCGCCTGCTCGGCACCGGCATGACGGTGAAGGAAATCTCGCTGCAGCTGCACAAGAGCGTCAGCACGATCAGCCGCCAGAAGGGCGATGCCATGCTCAAGCTGGGGCTGAAGGGCGACGCGGAGTTGTTCGACTACCTGCGCGACGGCAGGATCTGAGACGCCGTTCACGGCGCTGCGGGGACACGCCCGCTGCCACCCCCTGTGATCGCCGTCGCATCTATGCCATCATCGGCGCCGATGCGCTCTCCTATGCGAGGTCGAAGGAATCGACCGGCTCATCACGACGTTCCCCCTCATCGAGGGTGGGGCGTGTTCTGCGTTGGCCTTCCTGCCCGACGCCCGCAAACCATGGAGAGGTGCATGAAGATCCTTCCGGAATCCCGCTTGGCCCGTGTCCGCCCACGTCTGTGTGCGACGTTCGCCGGCCTGCTCGTTGCGCTGCTTGCCAGCGCCTGCACCCCCTCGACTTCGACCGCGTCACCACAGGGCGCCACCGCGCCACGACAGGATGTTGCCCCGATGCAGAGCTCCGCCACACCCGCCACCACGGCCACCGCCACGCCTCCCGATGCCGGCAGCGTGCTGTATTTCATCTACGACGTCGACGGCGATGGTGCCGTTTCGTATGAAGTAGCCAATGGCAGTGTCGCCACCTTCTGGTTCGGCCATGCCTTCGAAGTGGCCGGCACCCGCTATTACACCGGCTTTGCCTGGAACACGCCGCAGAAGTACGGCAAGCCTGGCGAAGAGGATGTCGGTCCGGACAGCCAGGTCACGCTGACCGAGGCCACCTTCACCCTGACCGGCGACAAGCCGGATCGGCCGTGGGTGTTCAAGGGCGCCGAACCGTGGATCGGCACCGTCGGCGCCAACGGCACCGCGCCGGACATCGACAGCAAGCGCAAGCCGCTGGAGTACCGCACCCCGGCCGGCAAGCTGGTGCTGGCGGTACCGACCAGCACCTTCGCCACCGGCACCAGCATCGAAAGCTACGCCGTGCTGGTGTTCAACCCGGACTACGAGAAATCTGAAGACGGCCAGGTCTGGGCCAGCCTGGGCACGGTGATCACCGGCGAAGACAATTCGGCCGCCTGCGACGACGGCCAGGTGATGCCGTGCGTCAGCAACCAGGGCGTTCTGGCCTTCAACGCCGTCGCCGGCAGCGACCTGCCCAGCATCAGTGTCACCGCCACCGGCACCACCATTTCCGGCCCGGGCCAGACCCGCGCGCTGGGTGCGGCCGATGCACGCCAGTACCACTACGACGCCGCCCGCAAGGCCTACGTCGAAAAGTAAGACGCAACACTCCGCAGCACCTGTTGACCGACATGTTGAAGACTCACGGATGAGTCCGGTTGGCGTATCGCGGCAAAGGCCGCTCCATCAACCCCAGAGGAAGTGTCATGGCACAACGTGACTACAGCAAAAAGGAAGTTCTCGACATCATCGAGCAGGTTGCACAGCGCAAGGGCATCGCCAGCGAGGACTTCCTGCGCTTTGCCCACATCGAGACCGGTGGCCGCTTCAACGAACGCGCGCACAACGACAAGACCGATGCCAAGGGCCTGTTCCAGTTCCTGCCGTCGTCGGCCAAGCAGTACGGTCTGACCGGCCACGAGTACGACCCGACCCGCAACACCGAAGCGGCAGCGGAGATGTTCAAGCGCAACCTGGTGGACATGGAAAAGCGCCATGACCGTACCGGCCACCCGTACCTGTCCGGTGATGACAAGCCGAGCGGCCTGGACCTGTATCTGGCACACCAGCAGGGTGCGGCCGGCTACGGTTCGATCCAGACCGCGATCGCCACCGGCACGTTCGGCGTCGTGCGCGACGGCCACGGCGATCCGATCGACATGCGCCCGCGCATCATGGGCCAGATCGGTGGTGACGTGGAAGCGTTGACCGGGCATACGCGCACCGAGATGCGCACGATGAATGATCGTGACCTGGCCAGCACCTTCGCCCAGTACTACGACCGCAAGTACGACGCGATCAGCATCCCGGAAAAGAACATCGCGCCGATCACCGAGGCCCAGGCACGCCCGGCGCCGGTGCAGAGCGCACCGACGCAGACCGTAACCCCGGCCGCGCAGGCAGCCGTCGCCGCCGGTGCCGCAGCCATCGCCGCCACTGCCACGGCTGCCGCAGCCAAGCCGGATGCACCGGGCATTTCGCTGGATGCGGCGTACAACGCGGGCGTGAAGTACGACAACGTCAAGTACGCGATCAACATCGAATCCAGCCAGTACTACCGTGGCAACGGCGTCACCGGCAAGAACGTCGACCAGGGTTACATCGACTGCTCCGGCTGGGTCGGCACGATGCTCAACAAAACCCAGGACGAGATCAACCAGAAGGCCGGCCACGCGGTGTTCGCCGACGCCGACAAGATCAAGCTGGGCTTCGCCGGCTCCGGCGGTATCGTGCATGACGCCTACAAGGACTCGGGCGTGCTGCTCAAGCGCGACGACATCCTCAAGCCGGATGCACTGAAGGAAGGCATGGTGATCGGCCTGGATACGGCCAAGACCAAGCACGAGCACTGGAATGGCATCGACCACATCGTGATGGTGGTGCGCGACCCGAACACCGACAAACTGCTGATCAGCCAATCCACCGGCAAGCTGGGTGTGCACACGATGCCGGTGGAGGATTACCTCAAGCAGGTGAAGGACCACCCGAACTGGAAGCTGTTCGCCTCCGATCCGCTGCACCAGGCACGCGACCTGCTGGAAAACCGCAGCCAGACGCACGAGCAGGCGCAGGCCAAGAGCGCGTCCGAGCCGAAGCCGGCAGCGCAGGAAAAGCCGCAGACCAGCAACGAACTGCATAAGCAGGGTGCGCACGGCGAAGGTGTGCGCAGGGCGCAGGAACAGCTGGGCCACCTGGGATATGTGGGCGCCGACGGCAAACCGCTGGTCGAAGATGGAAAGTTCGGTCGCAACACCGAGGCTGCCGTGCGCCAGCTGCAGAAGGACAACGGCCTGGCGGTGGACGGCATCATCGGCCCGAAGACGCTGGATGCGATCAAGGACGCGCGCGAGCGCCCGCTGCTCAATGACGAGCGCCATCCGCAGAACCCGATGTACAACCAGGCCGTGAAGGGCATGGAAGGCCTGCCGGCAGGCACCTTCAAGGACCGCCATGCACTGGAAGCCGCCGCCGCTGCACTGACCAAGGAAGCGCAGGCCAGCGGCATGCAGCGCATCGATTCGGTGGTGCCCAGCACCAACGGCGAGCGCATGTTTGCCGTACAGGGCTCCGCCGGCGACCCGGCCGCCTGCCGCGCGGCGGTGGAAACCCGTGCTGCCAGCGAGCAGAGCATGGCCCTAAGCAGTGGTGCGGTGCACGGTGCACCGAATGTCCTGCAGCAGCAGGACGCCCAGCAGGAGCAGGTGAAGCAGGCCCAGCGCGCCATGGGCCACTGAGCCAGGCCGGGGGATACCAAGGGAAGGGGCCGCCTACTGCGGCCCTTTTCCTTTCTGGCAGCTGAGCGGCTGCAGCGCTTTCAGCCTCGCTTCATGCCGCCTGACGCTAGATGAATGCGCAAGCCGCACGGGGATCGCGCGCAATGTTCCGGCAATGTCCGGGCACCAGCGTGATCCCTACGGCAGCCGGGGCGCCCAGCGCCCTCCCTGCCCACCGTGGCATGCACCTCACAGGAGAACCCAACATGCTCAGCACTTCCGCACTCAGCTTCCGTGGTCTGGCGATGGCCCTGGCACTTCTTGCCGGCGTGGCCGTGGTCAGTGATGCCAGCGCGATGTCGAGGAAGGACAAGCGCACCGTGGTCGGTGCCGTCGTCGGCGGCGTGGCGGGTCACCTGATCTCCAACGGCGACCCGGCCGCCACTGTCGGCGGCGCGGTTGCCGGCGGCGCCATCGGCAACCTGACCACCTCCGACCGCCATGATCGTCGCTACGACGGGCGCTATGACCGCCGTTACGACCGTGGCTACGACCGTCGTTATGACCGGGGCTACAACCGCGGTTATGGCTACGACCGCCGCGATGACCGTCGCTGGCAGCGCGAGCGCCATGACAACCGTTACTACCACGACCGCGGCCGCCATCGCGGCTGGTAAGCGCGCCGGCCACAGGCCGCACGTGGCGTCCCTGACGGGCGGGTCGATGACCCGCCCGTTTGCGTCTGTGGCGTCCATGGCGTTGAATGCGCAGCCTTGGATGTTCCATTACTCACCAGCGGCCGTGGCATGACTTCTTCCCCCCATCGCGTGCAGGGCCTCAACAACGACGAGGTCGTCGCCGACTGGCCGGCGATCGACGCGCAGGAGATCACCTGGCTGCGTGGCCACTTTCCGCAGCTGGGCGCGGACAGCACGCTGCGCTGGCACAGCCCGCGTCCGTTGTCGGCCGCGGCCATCGTCGACGGCACCGGCGGTCCGGTCTTCATCAAGCGCCACCACCACAGTGTGCGCAGCGCTGGAAGCCTGGAAGAAGAACACCGTTTCATCGCGCATCTGGCAACTGCCGGCATGCCGGTGGTGCAGGTGCTGGCCAGCAACGACGGCCGCACCGCACTCGAACACGGCCCGTGGACCTACGAACTGCATGCGGTGGGCGCCGGCAAGGACCTGTATCGCGAACTGCCGTCATGGTCACCACTGACCGACATCGCCCAGGCACACCAGGCAGGAAGAATGCTGGCCACGCTGCACCGCGCGGCCGCCAGCTACCACGCCCCGCAGCGCAGTACCCATCTGCTGGTGGCACGCGACGACCTGATCCGCGCCGATGACCCGATCGCCGCGCTGAAGGCCGACCTCGGCAACCGCCCCGGGTTGGCCCGCTACCTGGCGCGCATTCCCTGGGAAGAACAGCTGCGCCGCGATGTGCTGCCGTGGCACCACGGCCTGGCCGCGCGCCTGCAGGACGAACCACGGCTGTGGGCGCACAACGACTGGCACGTCTCCAACCTGCTGTGGAACGACGACGGCACGATTGCCACGGTGCTCGATTTCGGCCTGGCCTCGCCGACCAGCGCGCTGTTCGACCTGGCCACCGCGATCGAACGCAACGCAGTGGCCTGGCTGCAACTGGAGCGCGGCACCGACGCGGTACGCATCGATATCGCCCTGGCCCTGCTGGACGGCTACCGGCAGGAATTGCCGCTGTCGCCCACGCGCGTGCACCTGCTGGCCGACCTGCTGCCGATGGTGCATTTCGACTTCGCTCTGTCCGAAGTGGAGTACTTCGAGGGCGTTACCGGCTCCACTGCGAATGCCGACGTCGCCTGGCAGCCGTTCATGCTCGGGCATCCGGCCTGGTTCGCCACGGCCCCCGGCCAAGCCCTGCTGGCGGCCCTGCACGCCGCCGCGTAAGCCGCGAGCCACCCAACACGCTGGGTACCCGGTAGATCGACGCCATGCGTTGATGACGCGCTCGGGCGGGGTCAGATCCGTTTCCGCTGGAAAGGGATCTGACCCCGGCTGAAGGGAGGTAGCTCGCAAATCCGTACCATTTGTAGTGAAATGGTCACCTGAAGCGGGGGTGCCTGGATTTGCCAGGCTGAGAGAGTCCCTTGGAACCTGATCCGGTTTGCACCGGCGTAGGGAGCTTTGAGCCGCAGCCACACCCCCGTCATGGGCCGGTGCACCTGCGCGCCGTCGCTTCGTCTCCCTTGTTGTCTGAAGACGAATCGAATGAACCGCTGCCTGCGCCCCACTCTGCTCGCCCTTGCCCTCTGCGCTGCCCTGCCGCTGTACGCCAGCGAGGCAGGCACCGACGCCGTTGATGCTCCGCCGTCCTCGCCCACCGATCTGGCGGCAGTGCGCGTGCAGGCCGGCAAGCCGGCCACCGACACCTCGCGCGTCAACGCATTCGGTGGCGGCTCCTGGAAGGACACCCCCGCCTCGGTCAACGTGCTGGAGCGCGACTACCTTGACCGTCGCCAGGTACGTTCGCTGTCCGAGCTGGCCAGCAATGACGCCTCACTGGGCGATGCCTATGCGCCGGTGGGCTACTACCAGAACATCGCCATCCGCGGCTTCGCGCTGGATGCGGCCACCGGCTACCGCTTCAACGGCATGTCCATCGCCGGCGAACAGCGCTTGGCGCTGGAGAACATCCAGGAAGTGCAGATCCTGAAGGGCGAAGCGGGCCTGGCGGCTGGCGTGATGGCGCCCGGCGGCATCATCAACTACGTGGGCAAGCGCCCGGCGGAAGTGCGCACGGTCACCCTGGGCACCGATTCGGAAGGCTCGCGCTATGCGGCCGTGGATGTCGGCCACTGGCTGACCCCGCGCTTCGGCGTCCGCTTCAATGCCGCCTGGGATGCCAGTGATTCCTACGTCGAGCATGCCGACGGTCGCCGCAACTTCTATTCGCTGGCCACCGACTGGCTGATCGGCGAACACGGCAAGCTGGAAGTGGATGCCAACTACCAGACCAGCTCGCAGCGCTCGGTGTCCGGCTTCCAGCTGCTGGGCGCGCGCGACCTGCCGCGCGGCGTCGACCGCGAGCGCCTGCTCGGCTACCAGCCGTGGCAGCGGCCGGTGGACATCGCCAGCACCAACATCACCGCCCTGCACACCTACGACTTCAACGACGCCTGGCAGTCGCGGCTGTCGATCGGCCACAGCCGCTCGGTGATCGATGACAACGTCGCCTTCGCCTACGGCTGCTACTACACCGCAGGGTGCGCAGACGGCAGCGTGCCGGGCAACTATTTCGCCCCCAACGGCGACTACGACATCTACGACTACCGCAGCCCGGATGACACCCGCCGCAACCAGCAGGCGCGTGCCGAACTGCGTGGCAGCTTCAGCACCGGCAGTGTCGACCACCAGCTGAGCATCGGCGCGGACTACTTCCGCCGCACCGTCGACAAGCGCCCCAGCGTCAACGAGTACGTCGGCACCAGCAACATCCACGATGCGCAGGTGCCGGTGTTCGAGCCCTCACCGAAGATGCCGGGCCCCTCCGCACGACGCCTGGACAGCCGCCAGACCGCGTTCTTCGCGCTGGACCGGATGAGCTTCGGCGATGACTGGCAGTGGCTGGCGGGCGGCCGCTTCGTGCGCCTCGACGAGCGCGCCTACGACAAGCGCGGCACGCCGCAGCGCCACAGCCGCCTGTCGCGCTTCCTGCCGCAGACCGCGCTGGTGTGGAAGGCCACCGACCAGCTCAACGCCTACGCCAGCTATGTGCGCGGCATTTCGCTGGGCCAGGAAGCACCGTTCTGGACGTCCAACGCCGATACCTTCCTGCCGTCGATGCAGTCGCGCCAGCTGGAAGTGGGTGTGAAGTACGTGCCGGTCGACGCCCTCACCCTGGGCGCCGCGGTGTTCCGCACCACCCAGCCCTACCAGTACGCAAAGCCGGACGGCAGCGATGCCGGCTACACCTTCGTCGAAGAAGGCCAGCAGACCCATACCGGACTGGAACTGACCGCCAACGGCCAACTGACCGACGCGCTGCAGATCGTCGCCAGCGCCAGCGTGCTGCAGGCGCGCGCCCGCGATACCGGCACCCCGGCCTATGAAGGCCATCAGCTGGTGAACGTGCCAAAGGTGCGCGCCAGCGTGCACCTGGCCTACGCGCTGCCGTTCGTTGAAGGCCTGGATGTGACCGGTGGCTGGCGCTATGCCGCCGCCAACGTCGCCCGCGCCGATGGCGGTGTACGCGCACCGGACTATTCGGTGTTCGACGCCGGCCTGCGCTTCCGGCATCGCCTGCACGACCGCGCGGTCAGCTGGAACCTGTCGGTGGACAACCTGTTCAACCGCTTCTATTGGCGCGACACCGGCAGCAGCGGCGGTGACTACTACCTGTTCCCGGGTGCGCCGCGACAGGCTCGCCTGTCGGTGACGTTCGCGCTGTGAGCGGCGTCGCGCTCGAGTGGACCGCGGCCCTCTTCAGCATCCTCGGGGTGTGGTTGATGGCAAAGCGGCGGCTGGCCGCGTGGCCGGTCGGCCTGCTGTCGGTCGCGCTGTATGGCGCAGTGTTCGCCGAGGCCAGGCTGTACTCGGACACGCTGCTGCAGGTCGCCTTCGGCGGTTTCCTGGTCTACGGCTGGATCAACTGGCGTCAGCACGCGGCCGATGAAGGCAGCATCCGCATCGTGCCGCTGGCGCGCGGCACGATGCTGCGCGACCTCGCCATCGGCCTGTGTGGCGGCGTCGCGCTTGGTGCCGGCATGCACACCTTCACCGATGCGGCGCTGCCGTGGCTGGACGCGATGCTGACCGCGTTGAGCCTGGTCGGGCAGTGGTGGCAGGCACGCCGACACGCCGCCTGCTGGTGGGTGTGGATCGTGGTGGACGTGGTCTACGTGGGCGCGTACCTGTTCAAGTCACTGCACGTGACCGCTGCGTTGTACGTGTTCTTCCTGGGCCTGGCATTGTTCGGGCTGCGGGCGTGGCGCGCCGCCGCACGGGAACCGCAGCTGGCAACGCGGTAGAGCCACGCCATGCGTGGCTGGCGGGCCCGGTAGACGCCAACCTTGGTTGGCGCGCTCCCGCCGACCAAGGTCGGCATCCATCAGGATCATCCACGCATGGCGTGGATCTACGGGTAGTCGCCAACCTTGGTTGGCGCTCACGTGCCGACCAAGGTCGGCATCTACCAAACGCAGCCACGCATGGCGCGGCTCTACTTGGGTTGCAGCACCAGCCCCAACCGCAGCGGCTGGCGCATGTCCTTCGGCGGTGCCGCCGGCAACGCCGTGGCCTGCAGCGTCGCGCGCAGATCGGCATCCACCTGGACATCACCTAGGCTGTCGAATTCCAGTTTCGAGATGGCGCCATCGCGGGCGATCCACACGCTCACCACCAGCGGTGTCGGCGTATCGGGATGCTCCTGCAGCCAGGCCAGCAGGCGCTGGGCGCGTGGATCCTGTTCCTGCTGAAGGCGCTGCTGCAGTTCGCCGCTGACGGAGGCGGCATAGGCCATCCAATGCGCAGGCGCGTCCTGTGCGGACACGCTGGCGCTCCCCAGCGCCAGCAGGCCCAGCAACCATGCCAACGGGCGCCAACCGCGGCGCGTGGTGCGCCTGTTGCCTGCAGAATCCATCACCAACGCCTCCACTGCCGTACAACGCGTCATGGTCGGCGCTGTAGATGACAGGCAGATGGCGGACGCCGCAGTAGAGCCACGCGTGGCGTGGCTCTACTCCCCCAGGTCGGCCAGCACCTTGCGCGAGGGGGCGAAGAAGGTGACGCCGGTGGTCGCGGTGGAGAAATCGAGAATGCGGTCGTGCAGCGGCGCGGGATTGCCGATGAACATCCGCTCCAGCATCTTCTCGATCACCCACAGCCGGCGCGTGTAGCCGATGAAGTAGGTGCCGTACTCGCCGCGCCCCGGGTTGGCGAAGGGCATGTTGTCGCGCAGGATCTCGTGCTCGCCGTCGGCATCCTCGATGGTGCACAGCGTCTTGTGCGACTTCTGCGCGTCGGCCGGCGCGTCGTCCAGCTCCATGTTGTCGTGCTTGGTGCGGCCGATGATCGCTTCCTGCGCTTCGGTCTTCTGCGCACGCCAGGCATCGAGGTTATGCAGGTACTTCTGCACCACTACGTAGCTGCCACCGGCATGGTCGGGATCTTCGTCGCCGACGATGGTCGCCTCCGGCAGCGACAGACCCTCCGGGTTGGCGGTGCCGTCGACGAAATCGAGCAGGTCGCGGCCATCGAAGTAGCGGAAACCGGCCACGTCATCCACCGCTTCCACGGCATCACCGAAGGCCAGCAGCAGGTTCTTCTCGAACGCGACGATCAGGTCCATCGTGCGCGCACGGATGTGGTACAGCAGGTCGCCCGGCGTGGACACCGCCGTATGGGCAGCACCCTTCACTTCCTGGAACGGCTTCAACTCGCGCGGCGGCGTGCTGCCCACCAGTGGCGCCCACACGCGGTGGCCGATGGCCACGTTGCAGGTGAAGGTGCGCTCGATCTCGCGGATGGCAGTGTTCTTGATCAGGTCATCGGTACTGGCCAGCACCTCGCGCACTTTCGCCAGCGACGCCTCATCGTCCTTCACCGTCAGCACCAGGAACGCAGCCGAATGGGTCAGCGGCGCGGTGATCTGCTGCGGCTCGTTGTCGAGCGTGTGGTTGAGGGCGGTGATGGGGGCGGGCTGGGCGTTCACGGCAGTTCCTGCTGGCTTGAGGCGGGCGCATCGCATGGGGCGATGTGCGGGCGATCATAGCGGAACGATCCTGCCGACGACGGAGCGGTTCTCAGTTCGCGGCGAGCGTGAGCCATTCGCCGGCAAGCGCGCGTGCGCTCTTTTCGCTGTCGGTGACCGAACGCTCCGGTTGCTGCAGCCACCACTCCCCCTGCCACTGCGGCTGCATGTGTCCGCGCAGGAAACGCTCAACGCGGAAGCCCTGCCCGACAGCATGGATGCAGGCCAACCGTGTGCGGTCGTGCGAGACGACCGAATCCAGCAGTTGCCAGCCATCCGCAGCATCGCGCAGCAGATGCGCCCCGGCGATCTCGATCACGTCCATGCTGTGCGGCTACTCCGTGGTCACGGTGAACCGTTGCGGCGTGCGCCACGCAACCCGGAGGTAGGGCCCGTCCAGCAGACCGCTATCGCGAAGGTGTTCGAACACTTCGGCCGGACACCACTCCCTGCCCGCCGAGAAGGCTACGCCGAGATCACGCAACCGGATGAAGACGGCGGCCTTGGCTGCGCCATCGGCGACAGGCAGGGTGAGGGTATCTCCCTCATCAGCGGTGAAGCCCAGCGCCTGCAGCGCGGAACGCGAGCGGTCATTCAGCAGCATCACGTTGATGCGATTGCCATCAGCCTGCTTCACGTACGCGTCGATGTGCGTTTCCATTGGCGGATTGTAGATGCAGCGCGCGCCCAAGGGCATCGCGCTGCTGGCCGGCGATCAGGTAGCGTCGCTCCACACTGCCAGCACGTAGCCGTCCAGATCGCGGAAGTGGAAGCGACGGCCGCCGGGGAAGGCGAACACGGCCTGCACGATTTCGCCGCCGGCCGCGACGATGCGCTGCTGTGCATCTGCCAGATCCGAACAATAGAGAATCACCAGCGCGCCTCCCGTGGCTGTCACTGCCTCGTCAGCGACGAAACCACCTTTGAGGCGACCATCGTCGAACTCGGTATAGGCAGGGCCGTAGTCGGTGAAAGACCAGCCGAAGACCTGCCCATAGAACTGCTTGCTGCGGGCGATGTCGGCGACGTTGAATTCGATGTTGTCGATGCGGCGTTCGGCAGCGGTGGTCTCTGCGTGACTCATGGTGCGGCTCCGTGGTTGGAGCGCCCAGCATCGATCAGGGGTGGGCCGGAGTCTTGAACGAAACGGACATCAACGCCCCCACTCCTGGCGCAGCGCACTGGCTGTCAGGCCGCACAACTCTCGGGCCTCGCGGCTGAGGTGCGCCTGATCGGCATAGCCCGCCTCGGCGGCCAGCATCGCCAGACTGTGCGTGGGCTGCGCCTGGCTGCTGCGCAGGAACCGCTGCAGGCGAAGTATCCGCTCCAGCGACTTTGCCCCATAACCGAACTGCGCCTGGCTGAAGCGACGCAGGGTCCGCGGGCTCATCGCCAGATGTGCGGCCAGTGCATCGAGGCTGGCGTCGCCCCTGGTAGCGTGCGCGAACAGCGCATGCGCACGTTTCGTCTGTTCGTCCGCCACGGCCGCAGGCATGTTCTGTTGCAGGCTGTCGGCCAGGCGTTGCAGGCGCTGCTCAGGCGCGGCCTCACCGATCGAGGCCGCAACCTGCGTTGCCCACCGGGCATTGAATTCAATCAGCGGCACGGCCTGACCGACGATGTCGGACAAGTCGATGCCAAGCGCAGCCGATGCCTGGCCCGGCCGGAAACGCGCGCCCAACACCTGCGCACCGGGCGCCAGTTGCGGGTGTGCGGCGGTACGGTCCGGCCCCACCACAAACAACGCGCCATCACGCCAGAGGATATCCACGCAGCCATCCGGCAGCACGGTGATGCTGCCGCTGGCGTCGGCCGACAACTGGCTCTGCCAGAGCTGACCGAACTGGCCACGCAGCAGCGCAGGCGCCAGGTGTTCCTGGTAGGCCGTGCCGGTGCCAGCGAGAGTGGAAGGTTCGCCCATGCCCCATTGTGGCAAAGCGAAACCGGAAAAAGAGAAGCCCGGCACGAGGCCGGGCTTCACTGGCGTATGGGAGAGAGGTCACACGCCAGTTACACGCACTAACGACAGGCGTTTGTTACCAGCTGAAGCGCGGGCCCACGAACCACTCGCGGTCGCCGGCCTTGGCCAGCTTCACTTCGCCACTCACGCCCCAGTTCTGGTTGAACTTGGCGGTGGCGCCGACGCGGCCGTAGAACTCGCCGTCCGGGTTGATACCGTGCTTCTTGCTGTAATCCTCGTAACCGGCCAGCGCATAGCCTTCCAGGTACGGGTTGAACGCGGTGCGCACGCCCACTTCAGTGGAGTAGCCGTTGAAGTCCAGGCCGTGCTTCATATCAAACTTCTGGTACGCAACACGAGCCACCAGGTCGGTGTTCGGTGCGATGCCATAGTTGTAGCCGGCACCGATGCGCCACTGGGCGACATCGTTCTTGAAGGTGTCGGTTTCCTGCTTGCTGTAATCACCGAAGACATGGAAGTTCGGGTGCACGGCAACCGAGCCCTTCACGCCCCAGCCATCAGCGTCGCCGCCCTTGGCATCGGTGTTCACATAGCCGCCTTCAACGTAGTTGTACGACAGGCCATCGGCAGCCGATGCGGCGAACGGCAGCGCGGCCAACAGACCCAGGGCAAGCAGCGAATTCTTGATCATCGGGATACACCTTTAATTATTTTGGTTTCGTCGAACGCCCCTCGGGAGGGGGAGAGAGAAGGGGCGTTCGACAGGTGTGAATTATCCGTTTGTTGATGAAATCGGCCCTGAATATTGAACTGACCGGTACATGAATGAGGTTCCTGTTCAGGGAACTCTTGATGCGTGATGTAGTAGCCCTCCGGGCGCAGGACGAAGGGCATGACCGCTTCGTGCATCTGATCGCGCATGAGGACGGTACGTGTAGCAGCGAGGTGCGGGCGTCGATGTTGAGCGACGCTCATCTCCGCCCAATGATTAGGACAGCGTGAGCCCGCTTCATCCTGATGAATTGGCGGTATCGAAGCGGCGCAAGGGCATCGACCGATGCAGCACAGCTCGCTTGTTCCCGCTTGTTAAGGTTCGCTGATTGCCGCACCTTCACAGCCCATCCACGTCTTCCAACTGCAGCTGAAAGCACTTCGCAGCGCCGGGAACAAACGCCGCTATATTCCAGACTCCCCAGACGAAGGAGGGAGTGGAATGTTCCTGACCAAGCAGCACTTGAACGCGGCACGTGCCGTCACCGTAGCCATCGTTGCTACCGTAAGCCTTGGTGCTTGCGCCACCTACAAAGACGAGTTCGCATCGATCAACTCACGTCTCGACCAGCTCGACGTGAAGGTGCAGGGCGCGGCGCAGAGCGCCGAATCCGCCAACCAGTCCGCACAGCAGGCCAACCAGCGTCTGGATCAGATTGAAGGCCGCGTCCAGCAGCTCGAAAGGGTCCCCGGCCGCAAGCCGCGCGGGTAACCGCTCTCTCACTCACCATTTAATGAACGCTTGAACCAGACACCAGTGGCCTTCGCCGGCCACTGGTGTCTTTCAGCCTCTCGGTTTTCATCCGAAGGAGCCGTCCCATTCGTACGTACTCATTCCCTGCACGCCGGGCCGTGTCGGCCGCGCTGACCATCGTGCTGGCATTGGCAGGTACCAGCGTGGCCAGTGCCAAGAATGGCAAGGAAGCAAAAGAAGCACCTGCCGCAGAAGCGGCCAGCGCCGCCGATGAACTTCCGCAGGGCCAGGAAGTGTCCGAGACTGTGATTGAACTGGCCGGCTGGGTAGTCGCCAGCAAGGACAACCAGGGCTATCCGTTCGCGATCATGGACAAGGCGGCTGCACAGGTCCTCGTCTTCGGCGGTGACGGCAAGCTGCGTGGCGCGGCGCCGGCATTGTTTGGTTCGGCCATTGGCGATCACTCGGCGCCCGGCGTCGCCAAGCTCGCGCTGAGCGCGATTCCAGGCCACGACCGCACCACCCCGGCTGGCCGCTTCATTGGCGGCTATGGGCCGTCCGAGGACGCCGGACGCGTGCTGTGGGTGGACTACGATTCCGCCGTGTCGATGCACCCGCTCCCCCCGGGCACCCCGAAAGAGAAGCGTAGCGAACGACTTGCATCAGCAACGCCGGACGACAACCGTGTCACCCACGGCTGCATCAACGTCTCGC
This sequence comes from Xylariaceae sp. X187, assembly GCA_028637585.1. Taxonomy (NCBI): domain Eukaryota; kingdom Fungi; phylum Ascomycota; class Sordariomycetes; order Xylariales; family Xylariaceae; species Xylariaceae sp. X187. Next base: position 179,752 of record JAJIZN010000004.1, read on the forward strand.
CCGCGTTCTATGAGCAGATCGTCCATTCCACGTTCGAGAAGGGCGGCGTGTTCTACGTGCTGCCGGACAAGGACTCGATCGAAGAAACGTTCCCGGCGTTCGCGCAGAGTCGCGCGGCTGCCAAGGGCGACGATGAAAAAGACGCACGACACGCCCGCAAATGAAGCGCGGTTGTGACGGCTGAGGAAGTGGTCACGGCAGATCGCATCGAGACGTGCTTCTCTACGGGAGCTGCAACCGCGGCATCTTGAACGTGAACAAGGTGCCGGTGGCCGCACTGGACTCCACCTCCAACGAGCCGCCATGAGAGCGCGCAATCTCCGACGCGATGTAGATGCCGAGGCCGAGGCCAGGCCGTGGCTGCTCACTCTTCTCGCGAGAGAACGGACTGAATATGGCGTCCATCCTCTCTGATGGAATGTGTCCATCGTTGTGTACTTCGAGCGTAAACATTTCGGGCGCGGCGTTGACGATCAGCGTAATTGCAGACGAACGCTCTCCGTGTTCGGCTGCATTGGTGAGCAGGTTGGCCAGGAGCTGCGCCAATCTGCTCGGGTCGCAGACCACGTTGTCGTCTATCTGCATGCGGACCTTGATGTCCTGGCGTCCAGTGGCGATTGCCACCTCTTCTGCAACCCTCTTCAGGTCTTCTTCCAGCGTGCTGATCAGCTGCAGCGCGATGGGAATACCGCCGCCCAGACGCCCCCTGGCGAAATCAAGCACGTCGTTGATCAGTCCGTCCATTCGCGTAACGCCTGAGGCGATGTGCGCAAGCATCCGTTGCTGACGCTCGGAACTCGGCTCAAACGCCAGCGACTCTGCGGCGATGCTGATTGCCTGCAGAGGGCTGCGCAGGTCATGACCCAGCACGGCAATGAACTGGTCGCGCAGGTCGGCGACGCGGTGCGCGTCGGAGAGCGCAGTTTCTGCTCGCTCGAGGCGATCCTCCTTGTCGAGGTAACTACCCACCAGATCGGCCAGCAGCTCCATGGATCTCTGCACGTGGGCGACGTCGAAGCTGGCCGGTGCCGAGTCAATCGCACAGAGTGTGCCGAAGAAACTGCCGTCCGGCCGATGGATGGGAACGGACGCATAACTCTCGAGCCCGTATATCCGCGGCGTGTGATGCGTGGAGTAAACCGGGTGCTTGCTCGCATGCGCAAATACCACCGACGTCGCCGACTGCCTGATCTCATCGCAGATGGTTGTCTCGAGCACCAGTTGGCCACCGGGAACAAGCCCAAACCCCAAGGTGTCGAACGTGGCGCACGCGGTCCAGGTGGTCTGGGTCACGCGGGCAATGGCGGTGAAGCGCGAGCCCGTGATGTGGGCTACGGTCTCCAGGATTCGCGGCACGGCCTGGATTCGACCAATCTCGGCGATGTCGTCCAGCAGATTGGGGTCCGTCAGCTTCTGCATGGTCGGTCGTCCGGTGGGCAGCGCATCATCCCATGGAACCCCTGTGAAGAATGATTCGAGGGAGATCGCTGCCTTTTCAGGTTGATCTGTGGCGGGCCGATGAGGCGGGTGCATGAGGTAAACGACCAGTTCTGGCCGGAAGCGGACGGCTGAGGCAATAGATCAGGTTTGAGGGCCGGCGGGATCACAGACACTTGGCATCAATCCCGCGTTCCCATACCGGGCCGGCAGTCGTTCTCGCGCAGGCCACCAGCAAAACTCCGGCGCCAACTTCTGGCATATGTCAGCGGCCCCGAGCGCCATGTTAGGTTGCGCTGGCCTTCGGCCCCGTCGGCACCACTCCAGAGGTATGTCGTGCGTATCAGCCGCTCCTCGCTCCTGATGTCGATCATCGCTGGTGCCTGCGCATCCGGGCCTGCCGTCGGTCACCCTGGGTCTGCAGCTAACGTACCTGCAGATCGCCACACGCAGGTGGACGCAATCTTCGCACCGTGGACCGGCACGAGCACGCCGGGCTGCGCAGTTGGCATTTCGCGTGACGGTGCGGTCGACTACGCACGTGGTTACGGACGGGCGAATCTCGAATACGATATTCCCATTACCCCGAATTCGATCTTTCTCTCAGGCTCCATCTCCAAGCAGTTCACCGCCTTTGCCATTGCGCTGCTGGCGCAGGACGGCAAGCTTTCGCTGGACGATGACATCCGCACCTATGTGCCGGAGATGCCGGACTACGGCAAGACAATCAGCATCGCGCAGCTGATCCACCACACCAGCGGCCTGCGCGAGCAGGGGCAGTTGCTGTATCTGGCAGGGTGGCGCAGCGACGATGTGATGACCCAGGACGATATGCTGGCGATTGCCGCGAAGCAGCGCGGCCTGAACTTTTCGCCGGGCAGCGAAACGCTCTACAACAACCTCGGCTACACACTGCTTGCGGTGATTGCAGAACGCGTTTCCGGCAAGTCCCTCCCCGCGTTTGCGGAAGAGCGGATATTCAAACCGCTCGGCATGGCGGACACGCACTTCCAAGTTGACCATAACGAGATCGTGCGCGGGCGCGCCGCCGGCTATCAAGCACAGGCGGACGGAAGCTGGCGCATCAGCATCCCGGCGTCGGACTACTACGGCCCTACCGGAGTATTCACCACGGTGGGTGACCTGTTGAAGTGGCAAAAGGCCTTGGTCCAGCCTGACGCGGGCAGTCTGCAGGCGCCGATGGCCTTCATGCGGACATCAGCGACAGCGGAAAGCGGCAGCCCGAGCGGCTACGGTGGCGGAGTTTTCGTCGGCACCTACCGTGGGCTGCGCACGATAGGGCACGACGGGGTGCATGCCGGCTACCGGACTTATGCTGTTGCCTTTCCCGATCAGCATTTGGCAATAGTGACGCTATGCAACGGCGCCTCGATTGCGCCCCAGGAGCTTGCACAGAAGATTGCTGTAGTGTATCTGGGGGACCGGTTGGCGCCGCCCGAGGGTGTGGTCAAAGCATCGGCGGCAGAGCTGGCGGTGTGGCCGGGCGTTTACTGGAGCGCACTGACAGACGAGGTCGTGCGTGTGGAGATGAAGGACGGGGCGCTACGGCCTACCGGCGGCTCCATTCCGCTCGAGTCACTTGGGGGCGGGCTGTTCCGTTCAGGCGAGACGTCACGCTGGCAATTCAATGCCACTACGGACGCGGTGCCAGCAGGGCGCGAGCTGCGGATCTGGGATTCGTGGCCAACGCCCAGAGTCTTCACCCGCGTGCAGGCGCCGATGCCAACGGATGCGGAACTGGCATCGTTTGTCGGCCGGTACCGTATCGGTGAGGTCGACATGACCTATGCGGTGCTCATGACGGATGGCAAGCTCAGGGTGCGATGGCCTCGGCAGAGCGATCTGGTGCTGGAGCCTGTCGGTGGAGACCGCTTTGTGAGCGGCGCCTGGACGGTAACGTTCACGCGCTCGGAGGTGGGTGCCGTGGACGGCTTCACCTTCACCGCGCGCCGGCTGCGGCGTATGCGGGCGGACCGGGAGTGACAGACAACCCGTTTTTCAAGACCGGTCAGCGCCCCGCATACCGGGCCGTTGAAGGCAGGACGCGCGTTCGCTACCGGCGTGGATGGAGGAACGTGAGATCCAGCGGGAGCAGGTCTACCTCAAGGCTGACAGCTTGGCCGGCGGTGCGCTTTTCAACACGATCAGAGCTGCAGGCACCAATGGCTCGATGCGTCCCCTTGGGCCAGATATCCAAACCTGCCACGCCATTCCGTGGGTTGGCGAATGGGCGTGGGAGAGGCAAGCGCGCTGCGGGCAGCTGCTCCTGGCCGGGATCGGACGCGCCATGCGCCGATCACATCGTCCAGATGATGTCAGCCTCGCGCGCGGCAGACTCGAACTGCGGCCGACCGAACCAGTAGCCTTGCATCAGGCTGATGCCGAGATCTGACAGGCAGTGCGCCTCATCGCGGGTCTCTATGCCTTCGGCAATTACATTGATAGACAACTGCTCGCACATGGACACCACGCCGGCCACGATTGCGCGACGTGACGGGCTATGATCGATTCCCCGGATCAACGCCATATCCAGCTTGACCATGTCCGGCTGGAAGTCGGCCAGCAGATTCAGGCCGGCAAAACCGGCGCCGAAATCATCAATGGCCGTCTTGAAGCCGATACGTTTGTACTCGCTCAGGATCTCGGCCAACCATTTTCCATCGTTGATCTGCTCTCCCTCCACGGTTTCAAAGATGATTCGCTCCACAGGAGAACCATGCCGATCCGCAGCCTGAAGCGTGGAGCGGATGCACACCTCGGGCCGATAGATCGCATTGGGTAGAAAATTGATTGAGAGTTGGGATGGCAGATTCAACGACGACGCGATCCGGATCGCCTTCTCACGGCAGGCTTGGTCGAACGAATAGCGGTTGTCCGCTGTGACACGTGACAGCACCGAACCTGCGGGCTCGCCGGCCGGACCGCGTACCAGCGCTTCATGCGCGAACACCTTGCGTGCATGCACATCGACGATCGGCTGGAATGCGTAACTGAATTCGAACTGCAGCGGATCCGCATCGCGGCACTGTGCACATCCGGCGCGCATATCGGAGGGAGGCATGCGGTTGATTCCGTGTTCGGGCTAACGCCACGAGAATAGCCGATGCCCATCAGCGCCATGTGGAGGCCATCGGCGCCCCTATGCCTACGGGCCAGAAGGCAACAGCAATGCCTGCGCTCGGTCTGAAAGCGGGCAGCCCTGCTGGTGCAGCAGCGCGATGGCTTCCCTGGTCCGCCGGACCAGGCCGGTATTGGCGATGAACGTCATCTTCGCTCCGTGGAACTCCAGCACCACGTTCTCGGTTCCGGGGGCCTTCCGATAGTCCACCCTGGCGATCTCACCGTAGGGCCGGGTTCGCGTCCGTAGAACGCGATACTCCACATGATCTGCATGGAGAATCAGCTTCGGGCTGAGGCTGTTGCTCGCCCACGCAAACCAGGGCAGGAACGTGAGTCCTGCGAAGGAAGCCTCCAGGGTGACGATCAAGGGCTTTTGCAAAGCGACCTCCTGCAGCATTGCAGAAGCTTAGTGCAGTTGCGCCCGCTTTTCGGCTGCTCTGTCGTTATTGCCTCGCTGAGGTGACAGCACACCACGCAGGCAACCACGACCCATGTCGCATATTACTCAATCGCTTAGGGCCCTTGCGCCATCGGCGTCTGGGGCGGCTTAACAGCGTGGGAGAATGCCGAATGCGTCTTGCATCAAGCGTTGAATGCAACTTGTCTGATTGGCGTTGCGCAGCCACAGAGGTACAGATGGCGGGCCATCGAAAAAGGATGGCCGGGCATCGAAAACCCGTGAGATCACACACGTTGTTTACGCTTGCCGGCCGGCGTCACCCCGCGTGGCGCCGGCTGGCAATCCGTCTGCCGGCTATGGCGGGCGGAGCGTGGAGGCCTTGCGCCTGCCGGTCTTATGCGTGATCTCCCGGTTTTCGAGCCACGTCTCCGCCCGCCACCTTTGTGTGGCGGTTACCGTCTGTCCTGCACGGAGCCCCAGCCATGACCACACCGGAATTCCCCCGTCCCCACCCCTATCGCGCTGCGGACGATGCGTCATCAGAACAAGCGCCTGCGCTCAATCCCGCGGCCTTCATCGCCACGCTGGCGCGGATTGGAAAAGGCGCAGCCGCCGATGGCCAACCCTGGCCGGAGCGTCATCAGATGCCTGGCCGGCGCATGGCCCTGGCCGATGCGGACTGTGCACTGGCGGGCCTGCGCGTAGCACTGGAGATGCTGCTGGCCGCCGAGCGCATCCGCCAGAACGGCCCGGACGAGGAGTACGTGGGAGATCGGGTGATGGAGGGATTGATGATGGCGTCCCTGGCGCTGACTGCGCAGGTCAGCGCGCGGATGCGGCCTGAGGAGTAACGCCGGAAAATCTTCCGGCGCTACCGCCTGTCACTCGCAGGAATCGCCGTCTTCTTTCAGCATCGCCTCGTCCACCGGCCGCTCGCGCTCGATCAGCGCGCGCTGCTCCGCAGTCGGCTCGCCCAGCCACCACACTTTGCACCGGGCGGTAAGGCGACCGACCATCTTCGATTGCGTGGGCGAGTACAGCATCGCCAGCGCGGTGGTCGGGCACTGGTGCGCTTGGCAGGCGGTGTAGAGCCACCATGGCTCGCCCTGCAGCACCATCAGTTCGCCAGGCCCGCTGGGACCGCTCAGCAGGCGTTCGCGCAGGGAGGGGATGGTCTTGTCGGGCGATTCGGCAGCTGCAGTGTTCTTCATCAGGGCGTCGAACGCGGCCAGCACCTTCAGGTCCTTGCGGCCGCAGTCGTCCACGGTGTTGCCGCCGACCAGGGTGAAGAAATAGGTGGCCAGCGGATTGTCCTTGCAGGCGAGCTCCGCGCCGGGAGTCTCTCCTTCCGGTTCGCCTTCGTTGTCCCATACCGAAGGGTCCACGCCGTCTTCGATGGAAGGCGCGTTCTCGACCACCGTGGCGGTGGCGGCTGGGGCTTCCGTTGCCGGTGCGGCGGTAGCAGTGGGCGCGGCAGCTGTGCCTGCGTCCGGTGCGGGTGCCGGTGTCTGCGTGCAGGCGGCCAGCAACGCGACCATCGCCGCCATTCCAATCATTCGAGACGTCATTCCCTGTCCTGTGTGCATTCGCCCAGCTGGCGCCCGCGTGATTCTACGCGCCAGCCAAGACGGATACTCTGGCAGTCACGCCTTCCATCACCGCCAGGATGCAGACGCATGCGCCGTTCAAGACTTGCCGTGATTGTTCTCAGTGGCCTGTTGATGGCCGGGCCTGTTGTTGCGCAGGAATCGGCTGCACCCTCGCCCGCCGCACGTGTTGCCGATGTCGCCCTGCCCGCTGCGCTGGATCGGGTGCTGCGCGATTACGAACAGGCGTGGCGCACGGGTAATGCGAAGGCATTGGCCAAGTTGTTCGCCGAGGACGGTTTCATCCTGCAGAGCAACCAGCCGCCTGTGCGCGGGCGCGCGGCGATCGAGGCGGCGTATGCCGGCCAGGGAAGCAGCCCGTTGCGGCTGCGCGCGCTGGCCTATGCCGCCGAGGAAACCACGGGCTACATCATCGGTGCCTACACCTACGGCAACAACGTGGGCGATACCGGGAAGTTCACGCTGACGTTGAAGCGGAAGGCGGATGGGCCGTGGATGATCTTTTCGGACATGGACAACACCAACGCACCGCCGCGGCCGCGGTGATCGCATTCCGGGCGCCAACCAAGGTTGGCATCTACCAGAAGCGGGTTGCGTAGTAGATCCACGCCATGCGTGGATGGGTTTCGCGCACGCACAAAAAAACCCCGGCGCTGGGCCGGGGTTTTCGATTCACTTGAACAGCGTATCCGGATACTCCGGTTTCTGTTCGCGTGCCAACAGCGCACGCAATCCTTCTTCCGGGGTCTGCTCGCCATGCAGCACGGCGCGCACGCGGTCGGAGATGGGCAGGTCGATGCCATGACGGCGCGCCTGCCGCATCACTTCGTCGGCGGTCTGCACCGACTCGACCACCTGGCCGATCTCGCGGATGGCGTCCTGCAGCGTCTGCCCGCGGCCCAGGGCCAGGCCCAGGCGACGGTTGCGCGACAGGTCGCCGGTGCAGGTCAGCACCAGATCGCCCAGGCCAGCAAGGCCCATCAGCGTTTCCGGCTTGGCACCGATTGCTGCGGCCAGGCGAAGCATTTCGTTGAGGCCGCGGGTGATCAGGCCGGCACGGGCGTTCAGGCCCAGTTGCATGCCATCGGCCACGCCGGTGGCCACGGCCAGCACGTTCTTCATCGCACCGCCCAGCTCGGCACCGACCATGTCGTCGCCGGTGTAGGCGCGGAACGCCGGACCATGCATCGCCTCGGCCACCGTCTGCGCGAACTCGGGCACGTCGCCGTGCACGGTGATCGCGGTCGGCAGGCCCAGGGTTACTTCCTTGGCGAACGACGGCCCGGTGACAACGGCCAGCGGCACGTCCTCACCCAGCACTTCGCGCGCCACTTCATGCAGGAAGCGGCCAGAGCCGGGCTCGAAGCCCTTGGTCGCCCAGGCCACGCCGGCACCGGCCGGACGCAGCGGCGCCAGCGCGCGCACGGTTTCACCGAATGCATGCGACGGGGTCACCACCAGGATCCAGGCGGCACCCTCCACCGCCGACGCGAGGTCGGTGGTGGCGCGCAGCGATTCCGGCAACGGAATGCCCGGCAGGTAGCGCGGATTCTCGTGGCGCTGGTCGATGGCTTCAACCACGGCGGCATCGCGCCCCCACAGCACGGTCTGGCGACCGTGCCGGGCGAGCAGCGTAGCCAGCGCGGTTCCCCAGGAACCGGCGCCGAGTACGGCAATCTTGTCAGCGGTAGTGCTCATCCGTGACGTCGCGGCCGGGATCAGGCGTTGCCGGCCGGCTCGGAGTCAGCCAGCGACGGTGCGTCGCCCTGCTCCTGGCGCTGGCGCAGGGTTTCTGCGTACAGGCCTTCGAAATTGATCGGCTGCAGGAAGAACGGCGGGAAGCCGCCGGCCTGGATCAGGTCGCTGACCAGCTGGCGCACGTACGGGAACAGGATGTTCGGGCACTGGGTGCCGAGCAGCACGTCGATCGACTGCGGGTCCAGGCCGACCAGGCCGAACACGCCGGCCTGCTTCACTTCGGCCACGTACGCGGTGCGCTCGCCGGCCTGGCAGGTCAGGGTCACGGCCAGCACGACTTCAAAGGCATTCTCGCCCAGACGCTGGACCTGCTGGTTCAGGTTGAGCTGCAGTTCCGGCTGCACCTGGTCGTTGAAGATCGACGGGGCATTCGGCGACTCGAAGGAAACGTCCTTGACGTAGATCTTCTCGACGGTGAACGCGGGGCCGGTGGCGGCATCGACCGGCGCGACAGCGCCGTTGGTGGTCTCTTCGGACATTTCCAGTAACTCCAGTGAATGCAATGAAAACGATGGTCGAATTACTGCGATGGGGGCGGCGGAGGGCGCAAACAAGGCCACATCCGCCACCCCCTGCGATCAGTTGCGGCCCTTGACCAGCGGCAGTTCTGCCTGCTGCCACGCGGGGATGCCGCCGTCGAGCACGAAGACCTTCTCGAAGCCGGCCTTCTTCAGCGCCTTGGCGGCGGTCTCGGACGCGTTGCCGCTGCGGCACACCAGTACCACCGGGGCCTGCTTGGCGTTGGCCACCAGCTTGTGCTCGGGGCCGAACGCGCTGGCCTGGGCACTGCGGCTGCCGGCGATGTGGCCCTTTTCGAAATCGGCGCTGGGCGACAGATCAACCACCACCGTGCCGCCCGCGTTGATCAGCTGGGTCAGTTCGGCGGGCTTGATGCCCTTGAAGCCCCGGAACAGGCGGCGGATTTCGGTGACGATGAGGGCCACGGTCAGGCCGACCAGGGCCGCGGACAGCATCGGGTTTCGGCCTGCGAAGGCCAGCAACTCTTCGTAATTCACTCAGGTCACGGGTCGATTAAGCGGGCGCCGATTGTCGCACAAGCCGGACGCGACCCGTCACTGCCCCTGCCAGAGGTCCGGCAGGCCCGCACTCTGCCACCAGCGCTTGGCTTCCGGATCCCAGCGCCAGCGCTCGGTCACCACCACGGTGCGCTCGGCCTGGGTGTTCTGGTTGATCACCCCGATTTCGACCCGGCGCTCGACCAGGCCGCCCTCCAGCGCTGCCGTGCTGCGCTCGCGGTAGGACGACACGCGCAGCTGCGCATAGCGGTTGAGCTCGAACTCGGTTGGCGGCTTGGACTTGCGCAGCTGCGGGTCCAGGTAACCGATGGCGTCGTCCATGCTGCCCCAGCGGATGGTGGCGCCGTAGGCGATCTGGGTCTCTTCCAGCAGCTTGCGCTGCTTGCGGCTGAGGTCGTCGGCGGCAGCGCCGGCGGCGGCGCTGAGCAGCAGCAGGGAACACAGGAGGATCTGGATGAGGCGGCGCATCGGTGGGTTCCGCAGGGCGTCAGCCTGCCATCCTACCCTTTGGCGAAGGCAACGAAACGACCACTGAATTCGGCTGCGGCCTTGCCATCGGCGCCGGGCTGGGTCGCGACGATGCTGATGCGGGCCTTGCCGCGCTGGCGGAAGGTGGCCAGGAAGGTATCCCAGGCGCCGCTTCCGGTGGCTTCGGCGTGGGCGTGCAGGTCTTCATAGACCGGCGCCAGGTAGCGCAGGTTGCTGTCGGCCACGTAGACCTCGGCGTCGTGGCCGGCCAGGCGCAGGCGCAGGCTGACCAGCGCCCAGCCGGACAGGGTCAGCACCGAGGCCAGGCTGCCGCCGAACGCGTTGCCCTTGTCGTTGACGTTGGCCACCAGCGGCGCGGTGATGCGCAGCACGCCGTCGGCATAGCCATCCAGGCGGATCTGCATCGCGCGGACCGCCGGCATGCAGTCCAGCACGTCCTGCAGGGCAGCCAGCGAAGAGGTCAGGGCATCAACAGCCATCAGCAGCAACCACGACAACAAAGGGCCCGCATAATGACGGGAATGGCCAACCATACGATACCCACTGGCTGGACCCTGATCTCACTGCGCCCGCAGGGTCAGCAGGCGGCGCTGCGCCACGCCGCAGCAGGGCTGGGAGGCCGTACCGTCGCGCTTTCGCCTTGGCGGCTGCAACGTCTGCAGGGCATTGCCGCATTGCAGCAATTACAACGGGCGCTGACCAGCGATCGGGTGGTGTTCACCAGCCCGGCGGCCGTGGCGGCGGCGGCCAGCCTGATACCGCTGGCGGCAGCGCAACGCAGCCCGTGGCTGACCGTGGGAGAAGGCACTGCGCGCGCGCTGCTGGCGCACGGTGTCGCCGACGTCCATGCGCCCCAGCGGATGGACAGCGAAGGCCTGCTGGCGATGCCGGTGCTGGGCGATGTGCGGGGCATGCAGATCGGGTTGGTGACCGCGCCGGGAGGCCGTGGCCTGATTGCCGCCGAACTGCAGGCCGCAGGCGCACAGATCACCCGCGCCGATGTCTATCAACGGCTGCCGCTGCGCTTGTCGCGGCGCATGCTGGCGCGCTTGGCCCGTTCCCCGACGCCTTGGCTGCTGGCCATCAGCAGCGGCGAGGCGTTGCAGCGTTTCTGGCAGCAGTTGCCAGCGCACTGGCAGCAGCGGCTGCAGGCGAACGCGATCGCGCTGGTGGCCAGCGACCGGCTGGGCGCGCAGGCGCAGGCGCTGGGGCTGACCCAGGTCGTGCGCAGCGAGGGTCCCACACATCTTCAGTTGATCGCCGCTGCACACACGGCGCTCACCGGCCCGGCAGCGACCTGAACAGGCACCCGGCCGTGGCTTGCCGGTGTCGTTGGCAACAGTGATGCTGTGCACAACGCTGCCTGCCGGATCTGTTCCGGTGTTGCCGCCGACAAGGAAGCCCGATGAACGACACTTTGCTGCCCACTCCATCGCCCCATCGCCCCATGCGCTGGCTGCTGCCGCTTGCCGTGCTGGCGGTGCTGGGCGCGGGCGGCTATGCCGGTTACCACTATTGGCAGAAGCAGCAGAGCGACCAGCTGGCGCAGGCACAGACCACCGCCGTGCAGCTGAAGGGGCTGGAAGCCACGGTCGAGGCCTTGCGCCGCGACCAGCGTGCCGCCAGCCAGCGCCTGCAGGATGCAGCCACCACCAACCGGGTGCTGCGCGATGAAATGCTGGGCCTGTCGCAGCGCAGCGCCTTGCTGGAAGAAAACCTGGCCAAGCTGGCCGACAGCGCCAATCAAGGCCGCCAGGCGGTGCAGCGCGACGAGGCCGAACTGCTGCTGACCCAGGCCGCGCAGCGTCTGGCCTTCGCCGACGACGTGGACGGCTCGCGCCGGCTGTATGCGCTGGCCGCCGCGGCACTGGCCGATCTTCCCGACAGCGACGGCCTGAACCTGCGCCAGGCACTGGTGCAGGAGCGCAACGCGCTGGATGCGTTGGGCGCTGGCCCTCGCGTGCTGTCACTGCAACGCTTGGACGCGCTGGGCAAGGCCCTGCAGGGCCTACCTTCGCAGATTGCGCAGACGCCGGCCGACAACACCGCAAAACCGTGGTGGCAGGCCGCGCTGGCGCCCTTCGTGGACATCACCCCGAGCCGGTTGAACGGCCCGCTGACCTCGGCCGAACGCACCACCATCGACACGGCGCTGCAGCTGGAACTGACCCTGGCCCGCGCAGCGATCGAGCGCGGCGACGGCAGCGGCCGCGATGCCGCGCTGAACAGAATCGATCTCTGGGCGCAGCGGCGCTGGCCGGATTCACCGGACCTGCGCGCGCAACGTGCTGAACTCCATGCCCTGCGCACGCTGCCATTGCAGGCCGATGACACCGTGCTTGGCAGCACCCTGCAACAACTGCGTACCCAGACCGACCGGAGGTAAGCCCGTATGAAACCCCTGCAATCACTGGTCGTGCTGTTGCTGGCAGTGGCGATTGGCGTAGTTGCCGCGCAATGGCTCGGCACCGATGACCTGAACCGCTACGGCGAAGTGACCCTGCGTTACGCCGGCTACGACTACCACAGCAACCTGCCGAAGGTGGCGCTGCTGTCGGTGATCGGCGTGCTGGTGCTGTGGCTGCTGTGGAGCCTGATCGCCGCACCGTTCCGTGCCTGGGGCCGCTACCGCCGCAAGCAGGGCCGGGTGCGCCTGATCGATGGCCTGCTGGCGTACGAGCATGGCCAGTGGCAGCGCGCTGAGAAGCTGTTGGACGGCGCCGCCAAGGATCCGGAAGTCAGTGGCGTTGCGCTGGCCAATGCCGTGCGCAGTGCGCAGGTGCGCGCCGATGCACCCGCTGCCGAGGCGCTGCTGCAGCGTCTGGGCGAAAGCGATGCGACGTTGCAGGCGCTACTGCGTGCCGAACAGCTGCTGGCCAATGATCTGCCGGTGGATGCGATCAACGCATTGGACGTGGCGGCTATCCAGCCGCTGCCGCCGCGTGGTCTGTGGCTGCGTACCGAAGCGCTGGCCCGTGCTGGCCGTGCGCACGAGGCTTATGGCCAGCTGGGTGCACTGCGCCAGACCAAGGTGCTGCCGGCCGAGGCCAGCAGCGAACTGGAAGCACGTCTGGCCGCGCAGGCACTGCTGGAAGCGGGCGACGTCAACGCGCTGGCTGCGCAATGGGAAGCCACGCCGAAGGCGTTGCGACCGACCCCGGACGTGGTTGCCGCCTACGCCACCCGTGCGGTTGCACTGGACTGGGACGAACCGGCACTGCTGGCGCTTGAGCAGGCGCTGGACCATCGCTGGGATGACGAACTGGTGACGCTGTATGGTCGCCTGCCGGCCGAGCGTCTGGCCACGCGCCAGGCCAATCTGCAGCGCTGGCGCAACGTGCACGACGATTCGGCAGCTCTGCGCCTGGCCCAGGGCCGCATCGCGCTGGCGCAGCAGCAATGGGATGCCGCCGACGCGTTCCTGCATGAAGCCATCGCTGCTGGTGCCGGTGCGCCTGCATGGGAAGCGCTGGGCGAAGCGTTCGCACAACGTGGTGAACACGTGCTGGCCGCGCAGTGCCTGACCAACGCACTGCGCCTGCAGCGCGGCGAGGACAGCGTGGCCCTGGTGCGGGCATCGGCAGCGTCGACTGAGACGCCACTGCGCGCGACTGTCGAAGAGCAGCCGATTGCACCGTTGCCACCGGTGTATGACGCCAATGAAGAGCGCGACGAGTTCGGCAACCCGCGCTTGCCGTAACCCGCTTCGGTAGACGCCAACCTTGGTTGGCGTGCGGCCGCACCGGGATAACAAAAACGCCGCCCATTGGGCGGCGTTTTCAATTCCAACGTTGCCGGCCAGCGGCCGGCACTACCGTGGTGTTCAACGTTCGACGATCGCCACCACGCCCATACCGCCGGCGGTGCAGATCGACACCAGCGCACGGCCACCGCCGCGCTCGGCCAGCTGCTTGGCGGCCGTGGCGATCACGCGTGCACCGGTGGCGGCGAACGGGTGACCGGTGGCCAGCGACGAACCCAGCAGGTTGATCTTGTCCGGGTCGATACGCCCCATCGGCGCATCCAGGCCCAAGCGGTTGCGGCAGTAATCCTCGCTCTCCCACGCGCGCAGGGTGCACAGCACCTGCGCGGCGAAGGCTTCGTGGATCTCGTAGATGTCGAAGTCCTGCAGGGTCAGACCGTTGCGCTTGAGCATCTCCGGTACGGCCACGGTCGGTGCCATCAACAGGCCTTCGCCGTGCACGAAATCGACGGCCGACACGTGTGCATCGCGCAGGTAGGCCTGCGGTTCGTGGCCATGTGCGCGTGCCCACTCTTCGCTGGCCAGCAGCACGGCAGCGGCGCCATCGGTCAGCGGGGTGGAGTTGGCAGCGGTGAGGGTGCCGCGGCCGGACACCTTGTCGAAGGCCGGCTTCAGCGTCGCCAGCTTTTCCAACGAGGTATCGGCGCGCAGGATGTTGTCGCGCTCGACGCCGCGGAACGGTGCGATCAGGTCGTTGAAGAAGCCGCGCTCATAGGCGGCAGCCAGCTTCTTGTGCGACGACACCGCCCACTCGTCCTGCGAGTCGCGCGAGATGTTCCACTCCTTGGCCATGTCCTCGCAGTGGTCGCCCATGCTCTTGCCGGTACGCGGTTCGGCCACGCCCGGGAACTCCGGCTTGAGCTCGGCGAACTTGAAGCCGGAGGTCAGTGCGCGGATCTTGTCGCCGGTGGTCTTGGCACGGTTGGCGGCCAGCAGGCGCGCGCGCAGCTTCTTGCCGTACACGATCGGCACGTCGGAAGTGGTATCCGAACCACCACCAATGCCGGATTCGATCTGGCCCAAGGCGATCTTGTTGGCAACCGTGATGATGCTGTCCAGCGAGGTGCCGCAGGCGCGCTGCAGGGTGATGCCGGGGGTCAACGGCGACAGACCCGAAGACAGCGTGGCTTCGCGGCCCAGGTTCCAGTCGCTGGAGTGCTTGATGACCGCACCCATTGCCACTTCGCCCAGCTGCTGGCCGTGCAGGCCGAAGCGCTCGACCAGCGCTCCCAGCGTGCGCACCGACATGCCGAGGTTGCCGACATCCGAATACGCGGTGTTCTGGCGGCAGAACGGAATGCGGACGCCACCGAGGATGGCGACGGGACGAGCGTTGGGCATGGAGATACCTGGCATGGATGAGGGTGTCTGCAACATGGCCTGCACGACAGAGCAGGCATAATGGGGCCAAGTGTAGCTGCCGCCCTGTGATGGGCCAACCGTGGAACCATGAGCAAACCCGACCCTGCGATGAATGCCCTTGGCGTGCTGGCCCTGGAACTGGCCGGCGGCGAAATCCCCCGCCAGGCGGTGCTCAGCGCTGAACAGGCCGGTGAACTGGCCGAACGCGTCGGCCGCGACCTGTCCAAGCTGGTGCCACAGGTGGCCGAGCTGGACCTGGTGTTCGCCGCCGCCCATTTCGATCCGGCCGAAGTGCTTCGCCCGGGCTGGCCGATCCATCGCCGCCTGGAAGAACTGCAGATGCGCGCGCCCGGCCGCAACCAGGGCCCGCGCGTGCTGGCCTTCGGCGCCGATGCCAACGGTGATGTGCCGCTGCCGTTCCAGGCCGACGCCACCCTGGTCGGCGGTGGCCTGCGGGTGGTGCCGTTCCTGCTGACCGGCAGCGAGGTGGCAACCACGTCGGCCGTGGCCGATGCACTGGAAGACGTGCTGCTGGCCAATGGCATGGCCCATGCCGATACCGCGCTGATGGCACAGAACACGTTCGGTGCGCGCGTCGAGCATGCGCGCTATTTCACCGTGAACGACCTGGCCGCGATGATGTCGATGCAGTACGACAACCAGGGTCTGGCCGCGCTGTGGCCGCTGATTGAAACCGCGATCATGGCCCCGGGCCAGGACGAGTGGCTGAGTGACGCGCCCGAGCCGTTGCTGCGCTATACGCAGGGTGAAGCGCGCATGGCGCTGTTCGATCCGGCCGGCTGGTGCGCGCATTACAACCACGGTAAGGGTGACTGCGAACGCCTGCAGGGCATCTAC
The DNA here is from genome assembly GCA_028637585.1 of Xylariaceae sp. X187. Classification (NCBI taxonomy): domain Eukaryota; kingdom Fungi; phylum Ascomycota; class Sordariomycetes; order Xylariales; family Xylariaceae; species Xylariaceae sp. X187. The sequence goes on from JAJIZN010000004.1 coordinate 195,604, forward strand.
GAGCAGTTCCTGATGCGCCAGCGGCAGATGGCCGCAGTGCTGGAAGCGCACGGTGTGCCGGTGCTGTTCGTGCATTGCGAAGCTGGGCAGGACGCACGCGAGCTGCTGGCGCGCTGATAGGAAACGGTGGCCGCGACGTGTTGTAGAGCCGCGCCCATGCTCGGCCCAGGCCCCCGGAAAAGCAGCCGAGCGTGGGCTCGGCTCTACAGGAAGCAGTGCAAAGAAAAACGCCGGCTTGCGCCGGCGTTTTCCGTTTTCTTACGGGGCCTTGTTGATCACCGCGCACGCCAGGCGCGCGCCGGCGTTGCCGGTCGGCTGGGTCTTGTAGTCGTCCGCGTCGGCGTGGACGATCAGGCCGCGGCCGATGATGTCGAAATCATCACCCTTGCCGATGTTGACGTTGCTCGACACCGGGCCATCGATGGTGGCTACGCCCTTGTCGTCGGCCTTGATGTTGGGCATGTCGCCGCCGTGGTGCGGATCGGTGGCCACGTTGCCGTGGTCCTGCTTGCCCGGGTTGAAGTGGCCGCCGGCGCTCATGCCGTCCGGCGCGCTGCAGTCACCCTTCTCGTGGATGTGGAAGCCGTGTTCGCTGCCCGGCTTCAGGCCGGTGATCTGGCCAGACGCGTGCACCTTGCCGTCGACCAGCTTGAAGGTGATCGAGCCCTTGGTTTCATTGCCCTGGGTCGGTGCCAGCTCGGCAGTGGCCGAGGTTTCGGTGGTTGCTGCCGGGGCTGCGGCCGGCTCAGCCGGGGCCGCAGTGCCTTCAGCCGGGGTGGCCGCCGGGGTTTCGGTGGCCGGTGCTGCCGGCTGCTGGTTGCAGGCGGCCAAGCCCAGTGCAGCGATGGCTGCGAACAGCGAAGTGTGGATCAGACGCATGGAAACTCTCCTTGGAAAATGCCGGGGGTGTGATCAGCGGGTTACCCGGATCACACCGCAGGCGATGCGGACGCCGGCATTGCCGGCGGGCTGGCTGCGATAGTCGTCGGCCTTGGCATGCACCACCAGTGCACGTCCGGCGATATCCGTGGCGGCGCCTCCGCCCAGGGTAACGCCCTTCAGATGCACATCGATGTTGGCACGACCCTGCGCATCGGCCTGCAGGTTGTCGATGTCACCGAGGTGGTGCTTGCCGCTGCCGGCACGACCGTGCGCGACACCAGCGGGATTGAAGTGGTTGCCCGCGCTGCTGGCGTCCACCGCGCTGCAGTCGCCGCGCTCATGGATGTGGAAACCGGCCTGCTGCATCGGCTGCATACCTCCCACCAGACCGGTGAGGTGCACGCCACCGGGTTCCACCACCAAGGCCAGGCGGCCACTGACGATGCTGGCCGAGGCAGGCGCCAGGTTGGCTTCGGCCTGCTTGGCGGTGCTGACCACCGTTGCCGGAGGCGGTGTGGGCTGCGGCTTCTTCGGCGCGCTGCCACAGGCAGACAGGAGCACGGCAGCAGACAGCGGCAGAAGGGCGAAGGACAGACGCATCGAGGACTCCTTGCAGGTAACACTACGGACGGCATCGTCCATGGAGGATCAACAGTTCGGCAAGCGGGTGCGAGGATCGCGTGCAGGTACCGTTCAATGGCCACCGCGGCGGCGACCGGCGCCCAGCTTGCGGGTAAGCGTATTGCGGCCGAGGCCCAGACGCGCAGCGGCTTCGGCGCGCCGGCCATGGGTGATCTGCAGCGCGGCCTCCAGCAGGGCGTGGTCGACCCGTTCGCGTACCTGTGCGTGCAGGCCTTCGGTGCCTTCGGCCAGCTGCCGGCGTGCCCATTCGGACAGCAGCGCTTCCCATTGGCCCGGATCGCCGGTGGCCGTGCTGTTGCGCCGGCTACGGGTGCGGTTGAGTGCGGTATCGACATCGGCCACGCCAATCGTCTCGGCGGCGGCCAGTGCAGCCATGCGCCAGCACACGTTTTCCAGTTCGCGGACGTTGCCCGGCCAGTCGTGCTCGCGCAATGCCTGCAGGGCGGCAGCGGTGAGCCGCTTCGGCGGCGTGTCCAGCTTGCGCGCGGCCGCAGCCAGGAAGGTGGTGGCCAGCTGCGCGATGTCCTCGCGGCGCTCGCGCAGCGGCGGCAGCTGCAGGCGCACCACGTCCAGGCGGTGCAGCAGGTCGGCACGGAATTTTCCCTGCGCGACCAGGCCTTCCAGATCCTGGTGGGTGGCGGCGACCACGCGTACATCGACGCGGATCAGTTCACGCCCGCCCACGCGGAAGAATTCGCCCTGGGCGAGCACGCGCAGCAGCCGCGTCTGCAGCGGCAACGGCATGTCGCCGATTTCATCGAGGAACAGGGTGCCGCCGTTGGCTTGCTCGAAGCGGCCGATGTGGCGCCGCTGCGCACCGGTGAACGCACCCGCTTCGTGGCCGAACAGCTCGCTTTCCAGCAGCTCGGCGGGAATGGCGGCGGTGTTCAGGGCGACGAACGGATGCTGCGCACGCGGTGATTCGCGGTGCAGCGCATTGGCCACCAGCTCCTTGCCGGTACCGGTCTCGCCGATGATGAGCACCGCCAACGGCGCCTGCGCGAGGCGGCCGATGGCTCGGAACAGCGCGCGCATCGGTGGCGTATCGCCCACCAGTTGCGGCGGCTGGTCGCTTGCGGCTTCTGCGGCGGGAGTCGGCGCGGCCATGGCCGGCGCCACCGCAGGCAGTACGCGCTGGGCCAGCGCCACCGCATCGTCCAGGTCGAACGGCTTGGACAGGAACTCATGCGCGCCGCCGCGGAACGCACCGGCAGTACTGGCGACATCGGTGTAGGCCGACATCACCACCACCGGCAGCTGCGGCAGCGCCGCCTTCAGCTTGTCCAGCAGCACCAGGCCATCGTCGCCGGGCATGCGCACGTCGGTGAACAGCAGCGCAGGCGGCGGGCTTTCGGCCAGCGCCTGCAGTGCGGGGGCGGCGCTGTCGAAGTCGACCACCTGATAGCCGGCCTCGCGCAGCGCGGTGCACAGCACGAAGCGCACGGCGCGGTCATCGTCGACCACCCAGATGCACGGCGGGGACGAGGAAGACTCAGACATCGCGCGGGGCCTCCTCGGCGGCGGCGGTGCCGTTGCCGATCGGCAGCAGCAGGGTGAATACGGTATGGCCCGGGCGCGACCGGTAGGTCAGCGTGCCGCGATGTTCGCGTGCGACCTGTTGGGCCAGCGCCAGGCCCAGGCCAGTGCCTTCGGCGCGACCACTCACCAGCGGCAGGAACAGGTGCTCGGCCAGTTCTTCGGGCACGCCACGGCCGTCGTCGGCGATTTCCAGCCGCAACGCCAGGGTGTGCAGCTGTTCGGCGATGCGCACCCCGTGTTCAACGCGGGTGCGCAGGGTGATATTGCCGGCGCCGGCCTGGATTGCATTGCGCACCAGGTTCCATACCGCCTGGGTAAGGCGGTCGGCGTCGCCGTCGAATTCGGGGATGCTGGGGTCGTAGTCGCGCTGCAGGCGCACCGCCCAGCCGGCCTCGTTCTCGGCCAGACGCAGTACGCGCTCCAACGCGGCATGGATGTTCAGCGGCGCATGCGGCGCGGCCGGCGCCGGTGACAGCAGCTGCTCCAGCAGGCCATTGAGCCGCTCGATCTCCGAGCCGATCAGATCGATCAGTTCGCGTTCGCTGGCGTCGCGCTGGGCCGCGCGGCGCGCCAGCAGCTGTGCGGCGCCCTTCAACCCGGCCAGCGGATTACGCAGTTCATGCGCCAGACCCTTCAGCGCCGCACTGAGCGCGCTGGGCAGGGCCTGGGTCGGGTCGAGTCCGGGAAACTCGTCGACCGGATGCGCCTCCAGCAGCCAGCCGCCATCGTCGCGGCGGCTCATCCAGCCTTCGGCAAAGCGCGCGCCCTCACCGGGCAAGGCCAGCGCCAGCCGGTTCAGGCGCAGGCTGTCGCGCTCGTCGCGGGCCAGGAAATGGGCCAGCGCCTCACCCTGCACTTCCAGCGCGGCCAACGGCTGGCCGAGCAGGCGCCGGCCGCTGACGCCCAGCCAGCGCGCGAAGGCCGGGTTGCAGCCGGCAATGCGGCCATCGGGCCCGGCCCAGGCCAGAGGCGTGCCGAGGGCATCGAGGGACGGCGGGGGTGCAGAGTCGGACATTGCACCAATGTAGTGCAAAACAGGGGCATGGGGTCCGGGGTCGGATCCCTTTTCACAAGGAAAGGGCTCTGACCCTTTGCGCAAAGCAGCGACGTGAGGTTGTTCCGGGGTCAGAGCCCTTTCTTTGAAGAAAGGGATCCGACCCCTTGCACCAGCGTTGCGGATTACAGCTTCATGTTGAGGCCGACGAAGACCGCGCGGCCCGGGGCCGGCGAGAACATCGGCCGGGCGCTGTCCCAGAAGAAGCTGTCGTACCACGCGTAGGCGTGCTCACGGCCGGTGACGTTCTTCAGCTGCAGGTCGACGCTCCAGGCCGGAGTGATCTGGTACTTGGCGCTGAGGTCGAGCACGGCGAAGCCGCCGAACTTGCCCGTGACGTTGCGCTCTTCCAGGTAGTAATCGCCCTGCGCACGCGCCTGCAGGCCCAACTGCAGTGCATCGCTGGCCTGGTAGTCCAGGCCGAGGTTGCTGATGTGGCGCGGCGTGGCCGCGACTTCGCGTCCCTGCAGGGACACGCCGGGGGCGCGGTCGTCGCGGGTGATCTTGGCCTCCTGGTAGGCATGCGAAGCCCACAGGGTCCACGCATCTCCCAGCTGCGCGCTGATCTGCGCATCCACACCGCGGCGACGGGTCTTGCCCAGCGTGACCGTCGTGCCGGTGGCCGGCATGTTGGACACTTCGTTTTCCGCGTCCTGCTGCCAGACCGCCAGACGGGCCTGGCTGCCGGCAAAGGGCTGGAATTTCAGGCCCAGCTCCATGCCCGTGTTGGTGGAGGGCTGCATCGGTGCCTGCCCCGGGGTGAGGTAGGCCGGTGCGGTGGAACCGGTCAGCACCTGGAACGTGCGGCCCCAATTGGCGTAGACGTGAGTGTGCTCGCCCAGGCTGTGGATGACGCTCAGCTTGGGCTGGCCGATGCTGCCGTACTCCTGCAGACGGCCGGTGGTGCCGTTCATCAGCCGGGTGTGGCCGCTGAAACGGTCCACGCGATAGGCCGGCACGATCTTCCATGCGTCGGCTGGCTGGTAGATCGCCTGCACGTACGCGCCCCAGTTGTCGAAACTGTGGCGGTCATTGTTCTGCACGCGTGCCGGCGGACGGCTGAAATCGGTGGGTTCGGCGTAGGCGTAGCGCTCGCGGATGTAGCCGTTGTCCTGCTGTTCGTAGTTCACCCCGCCTTCCACGGTAAGCGTCGGGCTGGCCTGCCAGGTGAGCGAGCCGAGCAGGCCCGTCTGGCGCTCGTCCCACACACGGCGCTGGCGCGGCAGATTGCCGGTGGGCAGGTCGCTGAAGGTCACCCGGCGGTCGTCTTCATAGCGGTTGTAGTACAGCCGCGTGCCGAAAGTGACCGCTTCGCTGAGCTTCATGTCCAGGTGCGCGGCGAACTGGCGCATGTCGCGGTCGTCGCCGTCATTGGCGTTGCGCAGGTCGCTGCGACGGCGGCCGGCGTGCAACTCTTCCGCGGTCATGAAACCGGGCTCGTCGGCCTCGTGATGGTAGGCGCGCGCGGTCAGGCCGATGCGCAGCCCGTCTTCCAGCGAACCAAAGAACCACTTGCCGCCCAGTGAGTATTTCTTCGAGCTGTCGTGGTCGCGGTAGCCGTCGCTGGCCTGAGTGCCGACGAAGTAGTTCTGCGCGAATCCGTTGGCTTCGCGGCCCACTGCCAGCTGCATATCGCGGGTGTTGTAGCTGCCATAGGCCAGGCGCGCGTCGGTGTAGGTGCCGCCCTGGCGCGTACCGAAGTTCACGTTGCCGCCGATGTTGTGCAGGCCGTAGCGCGGGTCGTTGGTCCCGCGCACCACCTCGATGTAGCTGATTTCCAGCGGAAACAGCATGTCGATGAAGCGCTGGTTGCCGCTGTTGACGTTGCTGGGGATGCCGTCGATCAGCGTCTTGATGGCATTGAGGTAGCCCTCGCCGTTGAAGGCGCGGAAGCTGACCTTGCCCGACTCGGCGCCCTGCCGGGTTTCGGTCAGCTGGATGCCGGGCATCTGCCCGAGCAGTTCCCAGCTGTGCGACACATTGCGGCTTTCGATCTGGTCCGCGCCCAGCACGTCCACCGAGGTCAGCACCTGGTGCGCGCTCAGTTGTCCCTCGCTGTGCTGGTGCACATCGACCTTGCCCAGGGTGAGCGCCGCGTCGGCGGACTGGGCGAATGCTTCAGGGGCGAACGGGGCGGCCGCGAGCGCGGCCACCAGCGTGGGAGTCTTCATCGGGAGGCGGGCTGGATGCTGGAAATGAAACTTTATAACATTTCGATTCCACCAACCATCCGATGATTGCAGGCCCCTCGACCTTAGACAGGGTAGCCGGTGGCTTCCCGGGCCTTCTTCCAGGCGATCTCAAACTCGCGCGCGCTGATCTCGTCGTCTTCGTCGAAATCCATGAACGACACCGGCTGGTCAGCCAGCAGGAAGCGGTCGTCGCTCTGGCCGGTTTCATCGGCCCACACGACCTTGGCCCCGTAGATCTCCACCTGGCGCACGATCTTCTCGCCACGGGCTTCCATCAGCACGTTGCCCTTGCCCAGGCCCGATTCGGCCCAGTGCTTGTAGTACTTCTTCGTGTTGGATTTTGCGTTGTTCTTTGCGTATTTCATTGCATTTGTCCTGGCCGCAGGTGCGGCCGGAGAGATCGGAAGGGCGCCATTATCAGGCATATGGGGTCAGATCCCTTTCCTGCGGAAGGGGATCTGATCCCTGCTGACCTACTGCGGCAACGCCACGCCCTTCGGCCACAGCATCCACAGGTTGCCCTGCTGCTTCATGTCGCCGGCCAGCTTGCCGGCGGCATCGCCACTGCCCCAGTACAGATCGGCGCGCACCTCACCGGCAATGGCGCCACCGGTGTCCTGTGCCGCCACCGGGCGCACCACCGGCGTGCCGTCCGGGCGCGTGGTCGACAGCCACAGCAGGCTGCCCAGCGGCACCACGGTGCGATCCACCGCCACGCTGTAGCCGGCGGTCAGCGGCACGTTCAATGAACCACGCGGGCCTTCCGGGCTGTCCGGGCTGCGTACGAAGAACACGTAGCTGGGGTTGCTGCGCAGCAGCTCCGGTACGCGCGCCGGATGTGCCTTCGCCCACGCGCGGATCGTGTCCATGGTGACGTCTTCCTTCTTCAGCTCGCCCTGCTCCACCAGCCAGCGGCCAATCGCGCGATAGGGATGGCCGTTCTGCTCGGCATAGGCCAGCCGTACCTGCTTGCCATCCGCCAGGCGCACGCGGCCCGAGCCCTGGATCTGCAGCAACTGCAGGTCCATCGGATCGGTCAGCCAGGCCAGCACCGGCGCCTTTGCTCCCTTGCTGGCGATGCTGCCGGCATCGTCGTAGGGCTTGAGCACCTTGCCCTCCACGCGGCCGCGCAGGCGCTTGCCCTTCAATTCGGGGTAGAGACTCTCCAACTGCACCACCACCAGATCATCGGGTGTGCCGTACACCGGCACGGTGGCCTTGTCGGTGCGGGTGAGGCTGCCCGGGTAGATGGGCTCGTAATAGCCGGTGATCAGGCCGTCGGCGCGATGGCCACCGGCGCGCAGGGAATAGACGTCGAGATCGCGCTGCAGGAATGCGCGGATCGCGCTGGCGTCCTTGTCGGACACGGTGCTGGCGGTCGCGCAGGGCTTGGCCCAGGTCGCATCGTTCTTCAGCCGGGTGCAGCTGCTGCGCCAGGCGGCGAAGCCTGCCTGCAGGTCGGCATCGGATACGGCCGGCAACGTCTTCCAGTCGACCTTGGCGTAGGTCGCGGCAGGCTTCATTGCGGCAGGCGCTTCGGGACGGGTGCCGGTGGTGGAACAGCCAGCAAGCACGGCAAGCGCAAGAAGGCTCCAGCACGTGCGGTTGAAGGGGGCGATGAGGTCAGTCATTGCCCCAATGTAGTGCAATCGGGCGTGGCGCAGGACCGGGATCGCATCCTGCGCCACACGATGGGCCCTATCGTTTGCCGCCCAGCAACTCACTGCTGCGGGTGGCGAACACCGGCGGCGGCACATCCAGTACGGTATCGCGCACGACGCGACCGGCGAGGAAGTCGACGATGCTGCGGGCGATGGCCGGGTTACCTGTCCACAACTCGTTGTGATGGCTGGCATTGCGCACCAGCAGCGAGTGGCCGTTGCTGAAGCCCGGCCGCAGTGCCTCGGCGTTGGCCGGGGGCGTACGCCCATCCAGCGTGCCGCTGATGAACAGCACCGGCACTTCGCTCTGCAGCGGGCCGCGGAAGCCCTCACCCAGATCGGCCAGGCCGAGACCGTCGCCGATGGCCGGGAACGGGAAGTTCAGCCCGTCGCCGAACAGGCTCTGGCGCGCCTGTGCTTCGGCCAGCGACCGGCGCTGCGGGCTCTGCCCGGAGGCGACGTCCATCGCCAGGCCCATGGCCGGGAACTTCGCGAACTGGGCGCGCCCGATCAGCACCATATCTGCCAGCGGGTCGTAGTTCCCCGTCTCGGCCTCACGCAGCACCAACGGCAGCCATTGCTGGGGGATGCGTTGCCCCAGCATGTTGGCGATGACGGTCTGTGCGTCGTACAGGCCGATGGTGACCTGCTTGCCCTCATGCATGTGGCTGCGGCCCTGCCGCGGCTGCTCACGCAGCGCCTGCAGCACGCGGGTGACCGATCCGGCGAGGTCATCGAAGCCATCCTTGCGGGCAAGCACCGCCAGCTCCTGCAGCAATGCGTCGCTGCTCAGCGGCAGCTTCAGCGTGTCGTCGGGACCTTCGGATCCCATCAGCACCACGCGCTCTAGACCGGCACCGTGCAGGCGCACCGTGGCCAAGGCCAGATGGGTGCCATAGCTCATGCCCCATAGGCTGATCTTCGGCACGTCCAGCGCGCGCCGCAGGTCGTCGAGGTCACCGGCACTCTCGGCCGTGGTGTAAGCGCCGAGATCGACACCGGCCTGACGCCAGAACGCTACGCACTTCGCCGCCGTGGCCTGCACTGCGGCCAGGGCCGTATCGCGCTGCAGCGGTTGGGCGTCGTCAAAACGTGTTTCATGCGGACATTCCGGCGGCGGCTCGGACAGGCCAGCACCGCGCTGGTCGAGCAGCAGCACGTCCGCCTCGCGCCGCACCTGGTCGAACACCGGCCAGCGCGGACCGCGCGCGGTATCGATACCAGAACCACCCGGCCCACCGGCCAGGTAGACCACCGGTGCGGCGCGACCATTGCCGGCCGTCGCACGCAGGCGCACCACCTTCAAGTGCAGGCGCGGACCGTCGGGCTCACTGTGCCGTCGCGGCACCTCCAGCGTGGCGATCTCGGCGGCAATATCGCCGTGGCCCTTGGTCTGCAGTGTGTAGGGCTCGAAGGCCAGCGCCGCCGGACCGGCCTGCGCGGGAATGGCGGTGGCGAGGGACAGGCAGAGCGCGGCGAGGGCGACGGCCACGACGGGGCGACGAACCTGGAAACTGCCGGAAGACGTAGAGGCGCTGCGGGTCATGTTGGGCTCCGATGGAAGGATGTGCGCCGCCAGCATCTGCTCCCTCGCAGCGCTGCGGACGCGCCCATCTGCCGAACGTCTCCAGCGGGCAGCCCAATGTCTCCGTGCAGCCGATACGATGGCCGCCATGCAGATCCCACGAACCCTGGCTGTCCTTGCTGTACTGCTTGCGGCCGTGGCCGCGTGGCTGATCGTGTCGACGCCGCCACCGGAAATGAGGGTTGTGCAGGGAGCACAGATGGCACCTGCGAATGTCGGGGCATCCGGCGGCCTGCCAACGCACCCACCGCAGCACCTGGCTTGGCGGCCGCTGGACCAGCAGCAGCTGGCGGAGTGGCGTGGCCCGTACTGGCTGCGCTGGCAGGTGCCAGCGCCGGAAAGCGGCGCCGATCATGGACGTACAGTGAGGCTGTCGTTGCGCGCTGCCAGCCAGCTGTACTGGAACGGGATGCCATGGATCAGCAATGGCGCTGTTGGTCGCACGCCGGAAGAAGAGAAGCCGGGGCGCGTAGACGTCGTGCGCGTGCTACCGCCGCCGTCGGGCAACGCCACCGATGAACTGCTGGTGCTTGCATCCAGCCAGCAGCAGCGTTTCGCCCTGCATGGCGCAGATGCGATGGTGCTGATCGCGCCAGCCCCCGTGCTGTACGGCCAGATCATCGTGCCATGGCTGATCGCGGCCTTCGCCACGGGTGCGCTGGCAACCGCATGCCTGTATTTCCTGGCGGTGCTGCGTGTGCAGACACGCACGCCCGGCGCGCGCCTGCTGCTGGCATTGGGTGTGGTGGGCCTTGCGCTGCCCGCGGTCGAGGCCTGGCGATCATTGCTGGGCTACCCCTACCCGTGGCACGGCGTTCGCCTGGTCGCGCTGCTGGCCCTGCATGTGGCCGCAGCGCTGCTGCTGCCGGCGTATCTCGCGCGTCGCTTCGAAGTGACCGTGCCCAAGTCCGGTGGTTTCACCTATCTGGCGCTGGTCATCGCCGCGGCCATCGCGCTGCCCGGCTTCGACACCCGCTCAGCGGCGGTGCTGCTGTTGAGCCTGCTCGCCTCGGTGTGGGTACTGCTGCGCACACCTGCCGACCAGGAAGACCGATGGCCGATCCTGGCGCTGCTGTCTGCGGGCCTGCTGGCGCTGCTGGTCGCACGCGGCGCCTTCCTTGATGGCCCATACTTCCTGCTGCTGGCGGTGCTGATGGTGTTCCTTCTGTTGCGCCACGCCGCCCAGCTGCAGGCGCTGGACCGCCACAACGCCTGGCTGCGCGAGGAACGTGCGCGGCTTTCGTTGCAGTTGTTGCAACGGGGAATCCAGCCGCACTGGCTGATGAACACGCTGACCTGCCTGCAGGAACTGATCGAGCAGTCGCCGATGCGCGCCAGCCGCCTGGTGGAGTCGCTGGCCGATCAGTTCGATCGCCTGCGCGACAGCAGCAGCCGCCAGAGCGTTCCCCTGCAGGATGAGTTGGCCTTGTGCCGCAGCCATCTGGATATCGTCGGCCTTGCCCTGGACCGGCGCATGGTGCTGGAGGTTGATGGCGAAGATGCGGCGCTTTCGCTGCCGCCAGGCATCCTGCACGCACAGGTGGAAAATGCACTGACCCATGCCGGCGCTGGTGCCTGTGCACTGCACCCTTTCCGCCTGCACGTGCAGCGCGACAACGCGCGCTGGATACTGGAACTGCGCAGTGCGCGAGGCTCAGCCCCGCACCGCGGCCGTGGCACGGGTACGCGTTACATCGAGGCCAGCCTGGCGGCGGCCAGCCCCACCGGCTGGAGCTTCGTGCAGGGCGTCGACGGTGACCATTGGTGTGGCCGGATCGAGCTGACATGCGCATCCTGATCGTCGAGGACGAACCCCTGGTGCGACAGCGCCTGCTGCGCATGTGCAGCGAGTTGGCCGGTGCACGCGCGCGTTTCGATGCGGTAGCCGATCTGGAAGCAGCCGGCGACCGCTTGCAGCGCAGCGTCTACGACGGCCTGCTGCTGGACCTCAACCTTGGCGGCGATGATGGCTTCGAGCTGCTGCGCCGCGCGGTGGCCGGGCGCTACCAGTGCGTGGTGGTGTCGGCGCACCGCGAGCGCGCATTGCAGGCGTTCGAACACGGCGTACTCGACTTCGTGCCCAAGCCGTTCTCGCGCGAGCGCCTCGCCCAGGCGCTGGAACGGCTGCTCGACACCGGTGGTGTCCGCGCCGGCCGCGCGCGTTATCTGGGTATCTGGCGCGCGCAGGGCACAGCGACCGTCGAACTGGCGGACGTGCTCTGGATCCGTGCCGACGGCGACTACAGCCAGGTGCGCTTGCGCGACGGCCGCAGTGAACTGCATGACAAATCCCTGGCCGCGCTGGCCACGGTACTGCCTGCGGACTTCGTCCGCTGCCACCGTTCCTACCTGATCAACCTGCGCCAGATCCGCACGCTGCATGCGGCCTCAGGCAGCCGCTACTGGCTGGTGTTGAGCGACGGCAGCGAGTTGCCCGTTGGGCGTGCGCACGTGGCTGCACTGCGCGAAGCGTTGGGCATGGAAGGCGGGTAGCGCCGTGCCATGCCCGGCGGTTCCCAACCGAGGCCGCGCTTCGCGCTCGCCGGGCGTGGCCCGGCGCTGCCGGTCATGGGGTCTGCAGCAGCAGCGAGTGCAGGATGCGTGCGTCTTCGGCGTCGAGTGTTTTCGGCAGGGTGTCGCTGGCACGGAAACGGCGGTGGAACGCCCGTACCGCTGCCTCGCGGTTGTCCAGCGGATAACCGAAGCGCGCCAGCGCGGCCCATGCATCGAAGCCGTCCGGCGCAGCACCGTCGGCAGCGCGCGGCCATACGCCGAAACCGGCTTCAGCCAACTGCTGCCACGGGAAGAAGCGGCTGGGATCTTCCTTGCGCGTCGGCGCCAGGTCGGCGTGGCCGATCACCTGCCGCGGTGGGATGTTCAGCCGTTCAGTGAGATCGCGTAGCAGCACGATCAGCGATTCGATCTGCGCGGGGCTGAAGGGCGTGCGGCCGTCATTGTCCAGCTCGATACCGATGGACGCGGAGTTGAGGTCGGTGATGGTGCCCCAGCGCCCGGAACCGGCATGCCAGGCGCGGCGCTCATCGGCTACCAGTTGGTAGCGGTGGCCATCGGCGCCGATCAGATAGTGCGCACTGACCCGCCCGCCGCTGTTGGCGGTACGCAGCGTGTGCAGGCTCTGCTGCACCGATTTCTGCTCGGTATGGTGGATGACGATGATGACCGGCGTACGCGCGTTCTGGTTCGGCGACGGCACCCAAGTGGCAAGCGGGTTGCGGGTTTCCTGCGGCGTGGAGGCGCAGGCGGCCAGCAGCAGGCAGGCCGAGAGCATCAGGGAGGTGCGGATCGGGTGCATGGCCTGATTGTGCGTGATAAGCCCGGACGATGCAGTAGAGCCACGCCATGCGTGGCTGGGCCACCGACCGTGCCGACCAACGGTCGGCACCCACCAGAGCAGAGCAGTCCAGAGCAGGAGCAGTGCCGACCAACGGTCGGCACCCACCATGTACATGTAGATGCATCAGGCCTCGTAGGCCGATTCACCATGCGAGGTCACGTCCAGGCCGGTGCGTTCGGCCTCCTCGGTCACACGCAGACCCACGACCACCTTGACCACCAGCAGGATGGCCGCGGTCACCACGGCCGACCAGACCACGGTGAGCCCGACGCTGACCACCTGCACCCATACCTGGTGGCCGATATCCAGATCGGCCTTGGTGCCGCCCAGCGACTGCGCGCTGAACACGCCGGTGAGGATCGCGCCGACGATGCCGCCCACGCCATGCACACCGAACACGTCAGCAGTGTCGTCCACCTTCAGCAGACGCTTGAGGCCGGTCACGCCCCACACGCAGACAACGCCGGCCACCAGGCCGATGACGATCGCGCCGAGCGGGCCAACAGTGCCGCACGCTGGGGTGATGCCGACCAGACCCGCCACCGCACCCGAGGCTGCGCCCAGTGCCGACGGCTTGCCCTTGCCGATCGCTTCAACCAGCGTCCAGCCCAGCACCGCTGCGGCCGTGGCCAGCACGGTGTTGAGGAAGGCCAGCGAGGCAACCGTGTCGGCTGCAGCGGCAGAACCGGCGTTGAAGCCGAACCAGCCGACCCACAGCAGCATCGCGCCGATATAGGTGAACGGCACGTTGTGCGGCTTCAGTGCGGTCTGCCCGTAGCCCAGGCGCTTGCCGACGAACCATGCAGCCACCAGACCGGCCACGCCGGCGTTGATGTGCACCACGGTGCCACCGGCGAAATCGATCGCGCCCATCTCACCCAGGTAACCACCACCCCAGACGATGTGCGCCATCGGGATGTAGCTGAGGGTGAACCACAGCGCCGAGAACAGCAGCACCGCGCGGAACTTGATGCGCTCGGCGAAGGCACCGACGATCAGCGCGGTGGTGATGCCGGCGAAGGTCGACTGGAAGGCGACGAACAGGTAATCCGGCAGGCCCTTGATCGGCGTGTTGCCCACCGACTCCGGGGTGAAGCCCTTGAGGAAGGCGAATTCGGTGAACGAGCCGAAGAACGGATTGCCGGCACTGAACACTGCGCTGTAGCCATAGGCCACCCACAACAGCAGCACCAGCGAGAACACCACCAGGATCTGGCTGAGCACCGACAGCACGTTCTTCGAACGCACCAGGCCGCCGTAGAAGAGGGCCAGGCCCGGCACCACCATCAACAGCACCAGCAGGGTGGAGGTGAGCATCCAGGCGACGTCGCCATGGTCATAGGCGGGCGCTGCCACTGCTTCGGCAGCAGCCGGCGCAGCGGCAGTCGGGTCCTGCAGGGGCTCGACGGCCACGGCCTCGCTCTGCAGCGGCGTGACCTGGGCCTGGGCATGTGCACTGCCTGGCCAGATACCGGCGGCCAGCGCGCTGAGCAGCATCAGCAGGCACACCAGATGGAACCGGGCTTGCCACCCGGTGAGAAGGCGCATCTTCATGGGGGAGTCTCCGGAAGGGGGTTTACAGCGCGTCAGCGCCGATTTCGCCGGTGCGGATGCGGATGACCTGCTCGACAGCGGTCACGAAGATCTTGCCGTCGCCGATCTTGCCGGTGCCTGCAGACGACTGGATCGCTTCGATCACGGCGTCGGTACGCTCGTCGGTGACGACGGTTTCGATCTTGATCTTGGGCAGGAAGTCGACAACGTACTCGGCACCGCGATACAGCTCGGTGTGGCCCTTCTGGCGGCCGAAGCCTTTCACTTCGGTCACGGTGATGCCCGACACGCCGGCATCGGACAGGGCCTCGCGGACCTCGTCGAGCTTGAACGGTCGGATGATGGCGGAGATCAGTTTCATGCGCATGTCCCGATGGTGGATGGGGCCAGCGCGCCAACGCGCGATGGCATCAGGCAACCACGGGCCATCGTGGTGATGGCCGTGGCTGTTGCACCGGACACGAACCGGGCCGGGACAGCCGTGCCTCTCTCCTTGCACGGCCGACGCGGGAGGGAGGGCGGCCCATGTCGCGTATCCGGTCTCTCTCTTGCCCCTGGATCAGGGGTCCTTGGCGTGGGGTCAGAGCCCTTTCATGCATGAAAGGGATCCGACCCCGTGCAACGACCCCGATCTGACCGCGGCTCCCCAGCCGCGAAGACGGATACGATGGCGGCAGGTGGGAGGGGGTTGCCCACCGCCATCGCAACCGGTCAGCTGGCGTAGTACAGCTGGTATTCCAGCGGGTGGGTCGCCGCGCGGAACTTGGTCACTTCCTGCATCTTCAGCGCGATGTAGCCGTCGATGAAGTCATCGCTCATCACGCCACCGGCCTTGAGGAACTCACGGTCCTTGTCCAGCGCTTCCAGGGCCTGGTCCAGCGAGGAGCAGACCTGCGGGATCAGCTTCTCTTCTTCCGGCGGCAGGTCGTACAGATCCTTGTCGCTCGGTGCGCCCGGGTCGATCTGGTTCTTGATGCCGTCCAGGCCGGCCATCATCAGCGCGGTGAAGGTCAGGTAGCCCGACTGGATCGGATCGGGGAAGCGCATTTCAATGCGGCGTGCCTTCGGGTTGGACACCCACGGAATGCGGCACGAGGCCGAGCGGTTGCGCGCCGAGTACGCCAGCATCACCGGCGCTTCGTAGCCCGGCACCAGGCGCTTGTAGCTGTTGGTGCCCGAGTTGGCGAAGGCGTTGATCGCCTTGGCGTGCTTGAAGATGCCGCCGATGTACCACAGCGCCATCTGGCTCAGGCCGCCGTAGCCGTCACCGGAGAACAGGTTGGTGCCGCCCTTGGACAGCGACTGGTGCACGTGCATGCCGCTGCCGTTGTCGCCGACGATCGGCTTGGGCATGAAGGTGACGGTCTTGCCGTTGCGGTGGGCGACGTTCTTGATGACGTACTTCATCCGCAGCAGTTCATCGGCCTTCTGCACCAGGGTGCTGAACTTGGTGCCGATCTCGCACTGGCCGGCGGTGGCCACTTCGTGGTGCTGCACTTCCACTTCGATGCCGACCTGTTCCAGGGTCTTGCACATTTCAGCGCGCAGGTCGTGCAGGGTATCGGTCGGCGGAACGGGGAAGTAGCCGCCCTTCACGCCCGGACGGTAGCCGCTGTTGGCGCCGTCGTACTTGGCGCCGCTGTTCCATGCCGCTTCTTCCGAATCGACCTGGAAGAAGGTGTGGCCCATTTCATTGGCGAAGCGCACCGAATCGAAGATGAAGAACTCCGGCTCCGGGCCGAAGAACGCGGTTTCGGCGATGCCCGAGGACTTCAGGTACGACTCGGCGCGCTTGGCGATGCCGCGCGGGCAACGGCCATACGGCTGCATGGTGGCCGGATCGAGGATGTCGCAGCTGATCACGATGGTCGGATCGGCGTAGAACGGGTCGACGTAGGCGCTGGCGGTATCCGGCAGCAGCACCATGTCCGATTCGGCGATGCCCTTCCAGCCGGCGATCGAGCTGCCATCGAACATCTTGCCTTCTTCGAACAGCGACGGCTCGACGATGCTGACCGGGAAGGTCACGTGCTGTTCGACACCACGCATGTCGACGAAGCGCAGATCGACGAACTCGATCTGGTTGTCCTTGATCAGCTTCTCTACGGTTTCCACGGACATCGGTACGACCTCGGATGGGGATGAATGCCTGCTGAGGTACAGCAATGACCGTGCCAACTTTTCTGCCTTCACAAGTCGTTGATTTCAAAGCCGCTGCCCCAGCGGGGTGCAGAACCATGCGCACCAAACGGGTGCACCGATCACCGGACGCACCCGTTTGGTGCGGCATGGATCGTCTATTCTTTCGAGCTTCTTCCGCCGCCAGCGCCCGCACCGTCCATGTCCGACCTGCTCTCCGCCCTGCTGCTGGGCATCCTCGAAGGCTTGACCGAATTCCTGCCGATCTCCAGCACCGGCCACCTGCTGATCGCCCAGCACTGGCTGGGCGCGCGATCGGATTTCTTCAACATCATCATCCAGGCCGGTGCGATCCTGGCCGTGGTGCTGGTGTTCCGCCAGCGCCTGCTGCAGCTGGCCACCGGCTTCGGGCAACGCGAGAACCGCGAGTACGTGTTCAAGCTCGGCGCGGCCTTCCTGGTGACCGCCGTGGTCGGCCTGGTGGTGCGCAAGGCCGGCTGGTCGCTGCCGGAAACCGTCAGCCCGGTGGCCTGGGCGCTGATCATCGGTGGCATCTGGATGCTGCTGGTGGAGGCCTATACCGCGCGCCTGCCCGACCGCGACCAGGTGACCTGGACGGTCGCCATCGGTGTCGGCCTGGCGCAGGTGGTGGCCGGTGTGTTCCCGGGTACCTCGCGCTCGGCTTCGGCGATCTTCCTGGCCATGCTGCTGGGCCTGAGCCGCCGCGCGGCCGCTGCCGAGTTCGTGTTCCTGGTCGGCATTCCCACCATGTTCGCCGCCAGCGCCTACACCTTCCTGGAACTGGCCAAGGAAGGAAACCTGGCCAGCGAGAACTGGACCGACGTCGGTGTCGCCTTCGTTGCCGCCGCCATCACCGGCTTCGTCGTAGTGAAGTGGCTGATGGGCTACATCAAGTCGCACCGCTTCACGGCCTTCGCTATTTACCGCATCGCCCTGGGCGCTGCGTTGCTGCTGTGGTTGCCCTCCGGCAGCTGAACAGCGCCGGGGCACGGTAACCCCGTTGCCGGCCCCGATCCGTTTCCCCCTCGGTTCCCCAAGGAGAATCACCATGAACCGCAAGCTCACCCTGCTCCTCCCGCTGGCCCTGCTGGCCGCCTGCAGCCAGACCCCCGCCCCGGCCGGTACCGGTGGTGACGACCTGGCCCCGGCTGCGGCCAAGGCCGGCGACCAGAAGGCGCTGGCACATCTGGATGCGCAGCGCCTGCAGAGCCAGCACTGGCTGCTGCAGCAGGCTACCGCGGCCAATGGCAAGCGCATCGATGCGCTGTTCGCCCGCGAAGACAAGCCGGTCACCCTGGACTTCGCTGATGGCCGCCTGTCGGTCAGCAACACCTGCAACCGCATGGGCGGCGGCTACACCCTGGCCGACGGCAAGCTGAGCGTCAGCGCGATGGCCTCGACCATGATGGCCTGCACCGACAAGGCGCTGATGGCGCTGGACGAAGCCGTCTCCAGCCGTCTGCAGGGCGAACTGAAGGCCGAACAGGACGCCAACGGTGTGCTGACCCTGACCACCGCCAAGGGCGACGTGCTGGTGTTCAACCCGGAACCGACCGCTGAAACCCGCTACGGCGGCGCCGGCGAAACCGTGTTCCTGGAAGTGGCTGCGAAGACCCAGAAGTGCTCGCACCCGATGATCCCGGACTACCAGTGCCTGCAGGTGCGCGAAGTGAAGTTCGACGACAAGGGCCTGAAGCAGGGTGAGCCGGGCGCGTTCGAGAACTTCTACGGCAGCATCGAGGGCTACACCCACGAAGACGGCGTGCGCAACGTGGTGCGCGTGAAGCGCTACGAAGTGAAGAATCCGCCGGCCGATGCGCCGTCGCAGGCGTACGTGCTGGACATGGTGGTCGAGTCGGCCATCGAGAAGTGATGTAGAGCCGACCAGCTGGTCGGCTGGCTCTTGAAGGGCGGCCGCGAGGTCGCCCTTCTTCGTTGGGGTAGTGCCGGCCGCTGGCCGGCTGCTGCACACAGCTCCGGCGACATACGGAACATGCCGGCCAGCGGCCGGCACTACCCACATGCATCAGGGAGGTCGACATGAAACGGACGTACATGATCGCACTGGCTTTGCTGGTCATCGGTTGTGGCAGCAGGGCATACGCCGCCAGCACACCCACCACCGACCAGCTTGAAGCCCGTCTGTGGCAGCTCGCACGCGCCACCGACGCGCAGGGCAAGCGTATCGACGCGTTGTTCGTCAGGGGCCGGGAGCCGTACACCCTGCGCTTCCAACCCGGCTACATGAGCGAGTTGAACCTGTGCAACCAGGCCAGCAGCCAGTACCACCTGCAGGACGACCGGCTGATCCTGGAGAACGGCATCCAGACCACCGCGCTGTGCATCAATCCCAAGGTGGATGCGCAGGAACGGCGAGCCGAAACGCTGTTTCACGGTCGCGATACCGCACCGACCCTCGCGTTGGACGACACCGGCGCATTGGTTGTGCGCAATGCCAAGGGCGAAGTGCTGGTGTCCAAACCCGCGCCGCTGCCGGCGAAATGAAAAGGGCGGCCACTGGCCGCCCTTCGTCGTTTCCGGGTAGAGCCGGCCGCTGGCCGGCTGCCACGTACAGCGGATGCCGGCCAGCGGCCGGCACTACCCGCAGCCTGGTATCAGGCCAACGCCGGGTTCAACGTGTAGGTACCGTGCAGCGCCGCTTCGGCCAGTACGTGGCCGTGCATGGCACGGAACGCATCGGCGGCGGTGAAGCGCTCCGGCAACGACAGCGTGGCCACATCCAGCGCGAACACGCGGAAGAAGTAGCGATGCACGCGCTCGTCGTTGAACGGCGGGTACGGGCCGTCGTAGCCGAGGTAGTCACCGGCCATGTCCGGATTGCCGGCGAACCAGCCGGTGAAATCGTTCAGGCCCTGACGGCTGCCGGCCGGGCCGGCCGGCGCGGTCTTGCCCTTCACCACGAAGCCATCGCTGCAGCTGCCAGCGGCAATTTCCTGTACCGAGGCCGGGATGTCGGCCATCACCCAGTGCACGAAATCGCCGCGCGGCTGGTCGCGCGGCACGCTCATGTCATCGCGGCCGACCGTCTCCGGCACTGTCGGTACGTCCGGGTCCACGCATACCAGCAGGAACGAGCGGGTGCCGTCGGGCACGCCGCTCCAAGCCAGGTGCGGATTGCGGTCGGGGGCGAAGCCGGCGGCATCGCCAGCGGCGAACTCACGGTCGATCGGCGCACCGTTGACCAGGCTGTGACTGCTCAGTTGCATCTGATGCTCCTCACTCTTCCGGGTAACCCAATCGCACCGCGACCGGGGTGAGCTGGGCGAAGGCGGCGCCCATCACGTCGCGATACCTGCGCCAGTGGCCGGCAGGCAGGCGCGGCGCGCCCAGCTGTGCAGCCGGCGGCATCGGACGTCCGAACACGCGACCCAGCAGGTCGGCCATCGCATGTGCATCGTTGCCGATGTCGTCGATGCGCAGCAGCACGTGCGGATACAGATCCTCCTCGTGCAGTGCGGCGATCTGGGTCAGCGAACGCACCAGCCACTGCCCGGCCTCGGCCATCGAGGTCATCGCCAGCGGTGCAGCGGCGCCATAGGCGATCCAGTCCAGCAGCATGTCGCGCGGGTCGCGCAGCACCAGCAGCAGGCGGCCCTGCGGCAGCTGCGGGCGCAATGCCCACAACAGCGCGTTGTCCCACCACAGCAGCCAGTCGATCACGGTGTCGCTTTCCAGGCCGCGGGCCGACAGGTTCTCGCGCCAACGCTCGACCAGCCGTTCCGGGCTCAGCACGCCCGACGCCAGGTCCTGCAGCGTGTTGTAGTTCTGGAAGGCATCGTCGGGTGGATTGGCGGTGTAACGGTCGCTGCGCAGTACCGGGCTGGCAGCCGCCAGGCCGGTCGCTACGCGCTCCACGCCCGAACCCGGCGCGCCCCACAGGAAGATCGGAGCCGAGCCACTGTCGCGCGTCGCCGGGTCGATGCTGGCCATCTCCGGCCAGCTCGGCGGTGCCTTGGCCTGCGGCGGCAGCGGCAGCCGCTGCGAGGCCTGGTCGGTCTGCAGCGCCATCCACGTACGCAGCGCTTCATCCGGCTGCCCGGCGCGATCCTGGATCTCGCCCAGCCAGGTCCGCAGATCGGCGCGGTGTCCCTCCGGTGCCTGCGCGATCAAGGCCTGCACGCGCTCCACGGCGGCGGCCGGGTCACGCTGCAGCAGACCCTCGACACGACGGCTTTCACCGCTGACGCGGCCCGGTTCCAGAGTGGTGATGCGCTCGGCGATGGCTTCGCCCTGCTCGTGTTCACCGGCCATGTCATGCAGGCGCATGCGCGCTTCCAGCGCCGGCAGATGGCCGGGCATCGCTGCCATCCAGCGCTCCACGGTGGCTACGGCGCCGGCACTGCCGACATCTTCCACAGCCAGTCGCGCCAGCCACAGGTCATGCAGCTGGTCGCTGCTTTCCAGTGCGTCATCCAGACGTGCACGGGCTTCATCTTCGCGGCCCAGGCGCTGCCAGGACATCAGCAGCAGCTGCAGCACCTGGCGATCACCCTGCAGCGATTGCAGCAGCGGCAGGAGGTGCTCCAGCGCCTGCAGCGGCTGGCCACTGCGCAGTGCCAGCTCGCCGGCCAGGCGGCGCATGGGCGGTACATCCAGCTCCGGCTGCTGCAGTGCCAACTGCATTGCCTCGGCGGCGGCCTCGACGTTGCCCTGGCGCAATGCCAGCTGCACCACCATGCCGTGCAGCGAAGACATCTTCGGGTTCAACGCCAGCACGCGACGGAACGCCTGCTCGGCGAACGCCAGCATGTCCTTGCCCAGATACGCAAAGCCCAGTGCGTACAGCACGCGGGTATCGTCCGGCAGCGCCTGGCTGGCCGCCGACAGCAGGGCCAGCGCGCGGTCGGCGTCGCCACGACGCAGCGCGACCATGCCATCGATGGTCAGCAGTTCCGGATGGTCCGGCTCCAGCCGCGATGCCAGGGTCGACAGCCGCTGGGCCTCGTCGAAATCGTTGCGGCCCACGGCCAGGTGCGCCTGCATCAGGTAGGCGGGGAAGGCGTTGGGGTCCAGCCCGGTGGTGCGCGACAGGGCTTCGTCGGCTCCGTCGAACTGGCGCAGTGCCAACAGCAGGCCGGCGTGCTGCAGGTGCAGCTGCGCGTCATCGGGCGCCAGCTGCAGCGCCTGCTGCAGCGCCTCCATTGCGGCCTCGGCCTGGCCCTGCTGCTGCAGCGCAAGCGCCAGCCAGCGGTGGGCCTCGGCCTTGCCGGGTTCATCACGGGTCCACGCCTGGGCCAGCTGCACGGCCTGGCCGGCATCGTTCTGGCGCAACGCTTGGATGATCTGGTCTTGCATGGCCGTCCGGTTCAAGGTCAAACCCGCATTGTAGCGGGCCGCGCGCCGGTGCCGGTTCAGCCCGGCAGAACCCGCCGCAGACGCTGTGCGACCCAGCGTTCGGAGAAACCATCGCCGCGCCAGTTTTCCAGGAACCCGCAGTGACCACCCCAGCAGGCGGTTTCCAGCCGCGCCTGCTGCGGCAGCTGCCAATCGCGGAAGGTCGCGTAGGGGATCACCGGATCGTCCTGCGCCATCAGGATGTCAGCAGGTACCTGCAGCGTGGACAGGCGGTTGCCGGCGATGGAGTAGCCATCGAAATAGGCCTGCAACGAACCAAACGTGGTGTGCCGTTCAACCAGCCAGGCGGTCAGCGAACGGATGTCCAGGTTCAGCACGCGGTCGTCGCAATCGCTCAGTTCGGGGAACAGGTCGCGCTTGCGACGCAGTGAGCCGGCCCACTTGCGGCGGAAATACCAGTCGTACATCGCCGGGCCGTTCTCGATGTTCTCCATGGTCAGCCCCGGGTCCAGCACCGGGCAGACGGCGGCCACGTGCTGCAGCGGCACGCCCGCGGCCGGCGCGCGCAGGGCCAGCCGCAGCACGAAGTTGCCACCCAGCGAGTAGCCCGCCGCAACCAGCGGCAGATCGGGCCAGCGCTGGGCGACATCGCCCGCGGCATGCACCACTTCGTCGATGAGGTTGGAGTGGAAGATGCCGGGATTGAGGTGATGGG
Source organism: Xylariaceae sp. X187 (assembly GCA_028637585.1). NCBI lineage: Eukaryota > Fungi > Ascomycota > Sordariomycetes > Xylariales > Xylariaceae > Xylariaceae sp. X187. Next base: position 218,259 of record JAJIZN010000004.1, read on the forward strand.
TGTTGCCGTGGTCACGGAAGTTCAGCCGCACCACGTCGAACCCCTGCTCGAGCATACGGGCAGCGGCCATGCGCATGTAGCTGGATTCGGCGCTGCCTTCCCAGCCGTGCAGCAGCAGGGCGATGCCGCGCGGTTCGCGCCCTTCGACATGGCTGTGCCAGCCCTGCAGACGCACACCCTCGCCACCATCGAGGATCAGCTCGTCGCTGACCGCGCCGGTAGCGGCCAGCAGCAGCAGGCCGCGTTGCAGGCGCATGCGGCTGGAGCTGAGCATCGACTGCAGGTGCGGATTGCGCAGCCAGCGCGGCGGCTGATAGTCGGACGCGGTGAGCATCGGCGCATCAGCGTCGAGGGTCGGTGGCGGAAACACGGCCACCATGGCCTCAGTCCCCGCTCATGGCCGCCACGATGCGCGCGCGCGAGGTTTCCGCGATGCGCCGACGGCCTTCCAGGTCCTGGGTGCCGATCGGCTCCAGGAAATGCACTTCGGTGTGCCGCGCCGGCTCACCGAGCAGGCGCAGGAAATTGGCGAAGAAACTCTCGCCCGGGCCGAAGGCCACGATGGTCTGTGCATCGCCGCGCACGCCATAGACCAGTGCCACCGGCTGCACCGGCACGCTGGTTTCGACTGCCGCCTGGAAGATGCGCGCGTGGAACGGGCCAACGTCGTGGCCACCGCGGGTACGCCCTTCCGGGAACACGCCGACGGCCTTGCCGGCGCGCAGGCGGTCGGCCATCACCTGCATCACGCCACCCAGCGATTCAGTGTTGCCACGCTGGTGGAAAATGGTCTGGCCGCGCGCGGCAAGCCAACCCACCACCGGCCAGCTGGCGATCTCGCGCTTGGCGACAAAGCCCATCATGCGCTGGCTGTGCAGGATGGAGATATCGACCCAGCTGACATGGTTGGCGACGAACAGCACCGCGCCCGGCAGCGGCTGGCCGACACGCGACAGGCGGAAGCCGAAGATCCACATCAGCCCGCCCTGCCACCAGTTCACCACCTTGGCGCCGAAGGTATCGTCGCCCACGCGCAGCTCGCCCCATGGCGGAAGCATGCCGATCAGGATCAGCGGCAGGAACACGGTGATGTGGACCAACAGCAGCGGTACGCGGTACAGGTAACGGCACACACGCGCCACGCCGCCGCGGGGGGCCGGAGTGGGGGAAGTCATCCGCGCACGATACCGGAGGGCTGCCATCGCTGCCAGCCGAATTCGGCCATAAGTCTCATTGACGGCGGCCATCGGCGGGGAACGCTGGGTTCCGCCGCCGTCACTGCTGCCGCCAAGGCTCAACCGTGCCCGGCCGCCACCACGGCCAGGGTCAGCCGCGAGATGCAGACCAGCCGGCCCTGCTCGTCCTCGATGCGGATTTCCCACAGCTGGGTGCTGCGACCCACGTGCACCGCGCGCGCGGTGCCGGTGACCGTCCCCGAACGCACGGCGCGTACGTGGTTGGCGTTGATCTCCAGGCCCACGCAGATCTGCTTGGCGGTATCCACGCAGAGGTTGCCGGCACTGCTGCCCAGGGTTTCGGCCAGCACCACCGAGGCCCCGCCGTGCAGGATGCCGTACGGCTGGCGGGTGCGCTCGTCCACCGGCATCGTCGCCTGCAGCCAGTCTTCGCCAGCGGCACTGAAGACGATGCCCAGGGTGCTGATGGCGGTGTTGCGGCTGAGTGCGTTGAGCTGCTCGACGGAAACGGCTTCGCGGAATACCTGGGTCATGCGGCTACCTTCAGAGGATGGGAACGAGGCCGGCGCCGAATGCGGTCAGCATGCGCACCAGCAGCCACTTCGGCCCGACGTTGACCTCGGGGAAGTCACCCACCGCGACATAGCACCGGTGGAAATCAGCGCTCTGCCGCGGCAGGGGCTGCGGGCAGTCCGGGCCCGGCTTGAACTCGTAGTCGGTCGCGTAGCGCCATGGCCAGAAGTCGAGGATCGGCAGCGCCTCGGAGGCCTTGCCGACGCTGTAGTTCAGGCCGGACAGGACCGGCGGCTTGGCGCGCGGCGCCACCGTCCAGGAGTTCTGCGGATGGGTATCGCGCAGGATGCTCTGGGCCAGCTGCTCGGCGAAGGCCGGATCGTCGATGATCACCGCGCCTTCGGTGTTGTAGTTCTCGCTGCGCGGATCGAAGTTGTGGGTACCGACCACGCCGATGCGGCGGTCGACCACCAGCGACTTGGCATGCAGGCCCATGCGCGCGCCCTTGCGGGTGACCGGCAGCGGCTTGTTGACCGCCTTGCTGCCCAGGAACGAGGGGCGCGTTTCGGTACGCAGCAGGCGGGTCTCGACTTCGCTGCCGGCGGCACGCCGACGCGCACGACCGTTCTCATAGGCGCTGCCGGTACGCGGATGGATCACCTTCGGCTGCGGGTCGTCCGCTTCCGCAGCGGCCACCACATCACCACCACCACCGGCATTGCTGCCTGCCGCGCTGCCACCGATCAGCGGATTGCGGCCGGTATCGCTGCCCGGCGCGGCGATCGGGTCGGGAAGCAGGTTGCGGTAATCGACCGGAGCATCCAGCGGGAACGGCTTGAACTCGAAAATGTTGAAGCCCAGCTCGCGCATGTTGCGCCGCTTGTACTTGTACGACAGCGCATACACGATCGGGTTGTCGGTGGCGGCCAGGCTGTTGCTGGACACCACCACGCGCGGCGGTTGCGGGCGCTTGCGCAGCTCGCGGAACAGCTTCTGCGCCGGCTTGGACAGCACCAGGTAGGGCGTCTGCAGGATCACTTCGTGCTGTGCGTTGGAAATCAGCGCATCCAGCTGCGGCTCGGTGACATGCTGCCCGGCCAATGGTGCGTCGGCGCGCTCGCGGCGATGCTTGCGCGGCAGATCGGCCACATAGCGGACCGAAGCGACTGGCAAGGCGGTGTCTACGAACGAACGGGTGACGAAATCGACATCGTTGGCCTCCTCGCTGACCCGCTCCACCCGCTCGGGCCTGCGGAACTGCGCAGGCGGCAGCAGCGGCACGCCCTGCTTGAGCAGAGTACGGCCGACATCGTTCAGGCGTTCGGCCGGCACGCTGCGCTGCGCGCGCCAGAAGGCATCGAAGTTGGCGGCCATCGCGCGCGCTTCGGGGCCGGCGATCAGCACGTCACGGTCGCGGAAGTTGTACTCGCGGTCCCAGTCGTAATAGTCGTCCTGGTAGTTGCGCCCACCGACCACGCCGATCGCATCGTCGACCACCAGCAGCTTGTTGTGCATGCGCTGGTTGAAGCGGCGGAAGCAGCACAGCACGCTGCCGGCATAGTCGAAGTAGTTCAGCCGGGCCTTGCCGAACGTCGGGTTGTACACCCGCAGCTGGAAGTTCTGGTGGGCGCCGGCCAGTGCGCCGAGGATCTGCAGGTCGGAGATCGCCGAAAGCTGGTCGATCAGCAGCCGCACCTTCACCCCGCGTCGCGACGCTGCCAGCAGCTCGTCGATGACCAGGCGGGCGCTGTCGTCCTTGTCGAAGATGTAGGTCTGCAGATCGATGCTGCGGGTCGCGCTGCGCAGCAGGTTCAGACGCGCGACCAGCGCGCCTTCGCCCTCGTCCAGCAGGGTGGCGTAGTGCCGCGGCTGTTCCGGGGTCGATTCGCTGAACGCCCGGCCGGCCAGGGCCCGCAGGGGCGAGTCCAGCGCGCAGCGGTCGGCCTGCTGGCAATCCACCTGGGTCGAGCGCGCCTGCACGGCGATCGCCTCGGCGCGATCACGCTGGGCATGCGACAGCGACGCGCAGCCGCTGCCCAGCAACACGGTTGCCAGCACCAGTACACGCAGCAATGGATTCACGGTTTCGACGCCTCGCTGAGACGTGCACGCAATACGAAAGTCACTCGGTCACTCAAGGCAAGCTGCCAGCTGTCCATGCCGTACCGGCCTCGTTGCACGGTACCGCGGCTGACGACGTCGCAATCATAGCCGGGTCGGGCACATTCCGCTTTCTCGACCTTGAGCGTCTCCGGATGGCTGACACCGCGCAGGGTCAGCCGGCCATCGATGCCGCCGCCGTCGGCGACCGTCTCCGGCCAGTACGGCAGCGAGTCGAACTCGACGAAGGGGTAACGGCCAGCGTCGAAGAACTCGGGGCCGCGCATCCAACCGGTGTAGCGGTCCTTGCCGGGGATCTCCACGGTGCGGGTGAACATCTTCAGGTGGACCTGGTGACGGCCATCGGACAGCACCTCGATACGCCCCTCGAAACGTGGGAACACGCCCTCGATGCGCTGGCCGAAGCGGGTGCGGACTTCGAAACCGATCTGCGAGCGCACCACATCCAGCTGCAGCGTACGCGGCGACTCGGCCACGACCGTCGGCAGGACGGTCGGTGGCGGGGCAGCGGCCCAGGCCGGGCCGATCGCCAGAACGACTGGCAGCAGGCAGCGGCCCGGCAACGCCAACCTCATCGGCTCACGGCCACCAGAAGGCGTTCAGGCTGGCCACGCCCGGCTCGATCGTTGCCTCGCGGGCGAAACCGAGCACGGCCACGCCGCCCGGCGGCATGCCGCGGTAATCACTGCTGGTGCCGTCGGTCATCAGCGCCACCAGCTGCTCCAGCCCGGGGTTGTGGCCGACGATCAGCACCCGGTCCAGGTCACGGCGCTCGTCCACCAGCGCCGCCAGGGTGCCGGGGGTGGCCTCGTAGATGCGGTCTTCCAGGCGCTTTTCGACATAGCCGATGGCCGCCATCACCGCTTCCAGGGTTTCGCGGGTCCGCCGCGAGGGGGAACACAGCACGCAGTCCGGCAGCAGGTTGTTTTCCTTCAGCCACTTGCCGGCGGCTTCGGCTTCGGCGAGCCCCACCGGCGACAACGGCCGGTCAAGGTCGGCCTGGCCGGTGGTGGCCGGTTCGGCGTGGGCGTGGCGGAGCAGGATCAGTTCGCGCATTGCGGGATTCCAATAAAGGGATGGAGACCTACGGCTCTTACAGCTTCAGCCAGGACAACAGGGGTTCCCAGTCGGCCTGGTGCTCGCGCACCTGGGCGGAGCGGTAATCGAAAAGACTGCGCCCCAGGCCGGTCATGACCACATAGCTCTGGCTGTCACGCAGCTGGGCGACCACCGGATACGGCCAGTCACCCAGCATCTGCAGGGCCTGCTGCGAGGTCTGGGTCCAGGGCTTGGTGCGGTTCAGCACCAGCCCGACCGGCAACTTGCGGCTGTGCACGCGGGGTACCTGGGCCAGGCTGTTGAGGAAGCCGACGATGGCTTCGATGTCCAGTGCCGAGGGCAGCACCGGCACAACCACGGCATCGGCAGCGTCGAGGAAATGCGGGATATCGTCGGCCAGTGCGCCGGCCGGTGCATCGATCACCACGGTCTCGGTACCGTCGGGCAGCTTCTGCGCCCATTGCTTCTTGCGGTACACATCGATCGGCAGCACCGCGCTTTCCAGCCCGGCCCGGCGCTGTGCCCAGCGGGTGCTGGAGCCCTGCGGGTCGGCATCGGCGATCACCGTGGCCTTGCCTTGCAATGCCGCGTACGCGGCCAGGTGGGTGGCGATGGTGGACTTGCCCACCCCGCCTTTGGAACCGGCCACCAGGATCGTCTTCATGCCAGCCTCGCTTCCGGGTACGTGCCCCGAGCGTACACCGCCGATGGTGACGGAAGGTAGAGCCGTGCTGAACCAGTGCCCCCGGCCTTTGCTATCGTGGCGCCCCCGAAGGACCGAACCGCCATGAGCGAACTGCAGGACCTGAGCGCACTGATCCGCGCCAACACGCCGTTGATCGTGGTCGAGACCCAGGATGAGGGTCGCATCGTCGAGCTGTTCCGGCAGACGCTGATGCATGTCTGGCGGGCCCTGCACCGCTGGTCGATCACCGAGGGCCTGCGCCGCATCGACCTGGAGCGCGAGGACGAGCCGGTCGGCCCGCCCGATGCCAGCGCCGCACTGCAGATGATCCGCCAGGCCGACCAGCGCGGCGTGTACCTGCTGCTCGATTTCCACCCCTACCTGGGCTATGCCAGCCACCAGCGCGCGCTGCGTGACCTGATCCAGCGCCGCCACAGCGAACCGCACGTGCTGGTGCTGATCGGCGCCAAGGTGGAGCTGCCGGCCGAGCTGGAAGCCCTGGCGGTGCGCTTCAACCCGCGCCTGCCCGACGCCAATGCGCTGTTGAAGATGCTGCGCGAAGAAGCCGATGCCTATGCACGCGAACACGGCGGGCGGCGGGTGGAAGTGGACAGCGAGGCGGTCAAGAAGATCCTGAAGAACCTGCAGGGCCTGAGCCTGGTCGATGCGCGGCGCATCGCGCGGCAGCTGATCTATGCCGATGGCGCGCTGCGCGACGACGACCTGCCACAGTTGGCGCGGCTGAAGTTCGAGCTGCTCAACCGCAGCGGCCATCTGTTCTTCGAGCACGACAGCGCGCGTTTCGGCGACGTGGCCGGGGCCAACAGGCTCAAACGCTGGATCAACCAGCGTCGCGTCGCCTTCATCGCCGGCTCTGCACCGGCCGGGCTGGACCCGCCACGCGGCATGCTGCTGCTGGGCGTGCAGGGCTGCGGCAAATCGATGTTGGCCAAGGCCACCGCCGCCGGCTTTGGCGTGCCATTGCTGCGCCTGGACGTAGGCGCGCTGTACAACAAGTACCACGGCGAGACCGAAGCCAACCTGCGCCAGGCACTGGCCTCGGCCGAGCAGCTGGCGCCATGCGTGCTGTGGATGGATGAGATCGAAAAGGGCCTGGCCACCGGCAGCGAGGATGGCGGCGTGTCGCGCCGCGTGCTCGGCTACCTGCTGACCTGGATGGCCGAGCGCAAGGCGCCGGTGTTCATCGTGGCCACCGCCAACCAGGTACACGAGCTGCCGGCCGAGCTGCTGCGCAAGGGCCGCTTCGACGAGATCTTCTTCGTCGACCTGCCCTCGGCCGATGTACGCGTGGAACTGCTGCGGCTGCACCTGGGGCGGCGCCAGCTCAATGCCGACGACTTCGCGCTGCCGGCACTGGCAGCGGCGGCCAACGGGTTTTCCGGTGCGGAAATCGAGCAGGCCATCGTGGCGGGGCTGTATTCGGCGCATGCCGAAGGCCGGCCGCTGGATACCGAGCTGCTGATGGGCGAGGTCCGCACGACGCGGCCGCTGTCGGTGTTGATGGCCGAGCAGGTGGCGGCGTTGCGGGAATGGGCGTCGGGGCGCACGGTTTCCGCGGACGACTGAGGGTTTCCTGCGAACGGCGAAGCCCCTCGTGGCTGCTGGTTGACCGCAAGAATCAAAAGCCGCGCTTGGCCGGGCGGGGTGGATTCGCGGGGGACGCCGTGAACCCGTCCCTGGGGGCTTGGCCGCGGCATCCATGCCGCGGACACCCCCGCGAACCCACCCCGCCCGACCTCTGACAGTTTCCGGGGGCGATCAGCCACGGAAAAGAAAAAAAAGAAGAGCAAAAGCAAAAGCGGTTGGCTGGCCGCTTTTTGTAGCGCCGAGCCCATGCTCGGCTGCATTTCGATCAGATATCGATCATTCGATTCCAATGCAGATTCATCCACGCATGGCGTGGATGTACGTGCCGACCAAGGTCGACACCTACCAACAGCAGCGGGAATCTGTCAGAGGTGGGGCGGTGTGGGCAGGCAGGACCGTTGGCGCCATGGATGGCGCCATCGAGCCCCCATGGATGGGTTTACGGCGTGTCCTGCCAGCCCACACCGCCCCGCCATCCCTCAGCAAACCCGCTGTTGCTGTGGCTCTGGCCTCTGCGGGTGCCGGGTGCAACCCGGCCGAACCCCAACCTCAGGGCCAGGCCGGTGGCTCGGCCGCCCAGGCCTGCTGTACTTCGGCCAACGTCGCGCGTTCGTCATCGCGCCAGCCCGGCAACAGCTGCGCGTAACGACTGCTATCGCGCCATTGCCCCGGCTCGGTCCGCACGGCAGCGGCATACCACTTCACTGCTTCCTGCTGCTGGCCGGCCCGCCACAGCGCCAGCGCATAGCTCGGCGGCACCCAGCCGGGATTGCTGCGCAGGGTGCCGGCAGCGGCCTGCCACTGTTCCAGCGCAGCCAGCGCCTGACCCTGCCGCAACAGGTCCCAGCCATAGTTCCAGCGTACGCTGCGGCCCAACGCACTCTGCACCGGCGCTTCGGCCAATGCCTCGCGATAGAGCTTGTCGCCCAGTTCCGCGCGCCCCTGCGCAATGGCCACCGATGCCAGCTGCGCCGTAGCTTCCAGCCCCTTGCGACCACGCTCGCGGTGCTTCAGCAGCTGTACCACCAGATCTTCGCCTTCACCCTGTACCACCGTGATCGGCGCGGCAGCGGCGTCGCGGTCGAAATAGAACTCCTGCGGTGCCGGCAATGCCGGCGCGGCCCACGCAGTGGCCGCTCCCGAGACCAGCAACACGCCGGCCAGGAACTGTCCTGCAACTGACATCCAAATTCCCCCAGGTTGAAACACCAACCTCCCTCTCTCTCCCCGATCCTAACCCCAGCACGGCGCTGGCGCGAGTGCCGGGGCCTTCGCCCCCCACTGTTACAATCCGCGCCTTTCCCGCCGCGTGTACCTGCGCGGCCGGTGCCAGCCGATCCTGACCAGGCCAGCCATGACCAGTACCGCGCAACTCACCTCGCCCGCCTCCGCCGACCTGCTCGACCGTGATTACACGCTCGACCACAAGTACACCCGCAACGAAGGACGGATCTACCTGAGTGGCGTGCAGGCGCTGGTGCGGCTGCCGCTGATGCAGCGCCTGCGTGACGAAGCCACCGGCATCGACAGCGCCGGTTTCATCAGTGGCTATCGCGGCAGCCCGCTGGGCGGCTTCGACCTGGAGCTGTGGCGTGCGCGCAAGCACCTGGAAGCGGCCAAGGTGAAGTTCACCCCGGGCCTCAACGAGGACCTGGGCGCGACCATGGTGTGGGGCACCCAGCAGACCAACCTGTTCCCCGGCGCCAACGTGCAGGGCGTGTTCGGCATGTGGTACGGCAAGGGCCCGGGCGTGGACCGCTGCGGCGACGTGTTCAAGCACGCCAATGCCGCCGGCACTTCGCGCCATGGTGGTGTGCTGGCACTGGCCGCCGACGACCACGCCTGCCGCAGCTCGACGCTGCCGCATGGCAGCGAAGACGAATTCGTCAGCGCGATGATGCCGGTGCTGAACCCGGCCGGCGTGCAGGACATCCTCGACATGGGCCTGCTCGGCTGGGCGATGAGCCGTTACACCGGGCGCTGGGTCGGCTTCAAGACGATCGCCGAGACGGTGGAATCGTCGGCCTCGGTCGAGGTCGACCCGCTGGCTCGGCGCATCGTGCTGCCGGAGGACTTCGACATGCCCGCTGGCGGCCTCAACATCCGCTGGCCCGATCCGCCGCTGGACCAGGAGATGCGCCTGCACCGCTATGCGGTGAAAGCCGCGCAGGCCTTCGCGCGTGCCAACGGCATCGACAAGGTGGTGATGGATGCACCGCGTGCGCGGCTGGGCATCGTCACCACCGGCAAGAGCTACCTGGACGTGCTGCAGGCGCTGGAATACCTGGGCCTGGACGAGCAGGCCTGCGCCGACATCGGCATCCGCGTGTACAAGGTCGGCATGACCTGGCCGCTGGAGCCGGAAGGCATCGCGCGCTTCGCGCAGGGCTTGGAAGACATCATCGTGGTGGAGGAGAAGCGCGCCTTCATCGAGCGCCAGATGAAGGAGCAGTTCTTCAACTGGCCGGCCAGCTGGGGCCAGCGCCCGTCCATCGTCGGCAAGTACGACGAGGCCGGCGAGTGGATCCTGCCGTCCACCGGTGAACTGACCCCGGCCACCATCGCCGGCGTGATCGGTCGTCGCATCCAGAAGTTCTTCAACAACGAATCCATCGAGCAGCGCCTGCAGTGGATGCAGGAAAAGGAAGCCGAGCTTGCGTTGCCACGCGCCAGCTTCCCGCGCGTACCGCACTACTGCTCCGGCTGCCCACACAACACCTCCACCACCGTGCCTGAAGGTTCGCGCGCGCTGGCCGGCATCGGTTGCCATTACATGGTGACCTGGATGGACCGCAGCACCGACACCTTCACCCACATGGGTGGCGAAGGCGTGACGTGGGCCGGGCAGGCCGCGTTTACCGATACCCAGCACGTGTTCCAGAACCTGGGCGACGGCACCTATTTCCACAGCGGCTCGCTGGCGATCCGCCAGGCGATCGCGGCCGGCGTCAACATCACCTACAAGATCCTCTACAACGATGCGGTGGCGATGACCGGCGGGCAGCCGGTGGACGGCCCACTGAGCGTGCCGGACATCGCAAAGCAGATGCGGGCCGAGGGCATCCACACCATCATGGTGCTGTCGGACAACATCGCCAAGTGGACGCGCCAGCGCGAGCATTTCCCCAGCGATGTGGAGTTCCACGACCGTAGCGAGCTGGACGCGGTGCAGAAGCGCCTGCGCGAAGTGAAGGGTGTTTCGATCCTGATCTACGAACAGACCTGCGCCACCGAGAAGCGCCGTCGTCGCAAGCGCGGCAAGCTGGAAGATCCGGCCAAGCGGGTGATGATCAATTCGCTGGTCTGCGAAGGCTGCGGCGACTGCGGCAAGAAGAGCTTCTGCGTGTCGGTGCTGCCGAAGGAAACCGAGTTCGGGCGCAAGCGCGACATCGACCAGTCCAACTGCAACAAGGACTATTCCTGCGTCAACGGCTTCTGCCCGAGCTTCGTCACCGTGCACGGTGGCCAACCGCGCAAGGGCAGCAAGCGCGATGCCTCCACGCTGCTGGACAACCTGCCGGCACCGGTAGTGCGCGGCACCCTGGAGCAGCCCTGGAACATCCTGATCACCGGCGTTGGTGGCACCGGCGTGGTGACCATCGGCGCGCTGCTGGGCATGGCCGGTCACCTTGAAGGCAAGGGTGCCTCGGTGCTCGACCAGACCGGGCTGGCGCAGAAGGGTGGCGCGGTGACCACGCACATCCGCATCGCCCGTCGCCCCGAGGATATTCACGCCGTGCGCATTGCCGCCGGCGAAGCCGACCTGGTGGTGGGCTGCGACATGGTGGTTGTGAACGACTACTGGGCACTGTCGAAGGTGCGTGCCGGCCGTTCGCAGGTGGTGCTCAACACCTATGAAGCGATGCCGGGCACGTTCACCACACGCCCGGACATGCAGTTCCCCGCCGCCGACATCATCGCCGGCGTGCGCGTGGCCCTGGGTGGCGAAGAGCCGCTGCTGTTGGACGCGACCCAGCTGGCCACCGCGTTGCTCGGAGATGCGATTGCCGCCAACCTGTTCATCCTCGGCTACGCCTGGCAGCAGGGGCTGGTGCCGCTGTCGTTCGAGTCGCTGATGCGTGCCATCGAACTCAACGGCGCCGCCGTGGCGATGAACCAGCAGGCCTTCGCCTGGGGCCGGCTGGCAGTTGTCGACCCGCAGGCCGTGCAGCAGGCGGCAGGCGTGGTGCGCAACCGCCATACCGACACCGAAAATACCCCGGGCCCGCTGCATGCTCTGCCGCCGGGCGAATGGGAAGGCAACGAGTGGGGCGCCACCGCCGCACCGCGCAACACCGGTGATGAGCGCGAGCTGCGTGGGTTGCCGACGCATGGTGGCGATGTCGCCTTCCTGCCGTTGGACGATGCGCGCCTGTCGCGCTCGCTGGACGAGATGATCGAGCGCCGCTCGGCCTTCCTGACCGACTACCAAGATGCCGCCTACGCCAACCGCTACCGCACACTGGTCGAGCGCGTGCGCGCCACCGAAGCCGAGCGCATCGGCGGTTCCACCGCGTTGACCGAAACCGTGGCCCGCTACCTGTTCAAGCTGATGGCGTACAAGGACGAGTACGAAGTGGCGCGCCTGTACACCAGCGGCGATTTCCAGCGCCGCCTGCAACAGCAGTTCGAGGGCGATTACCAGCTGCGCTTCCATCTGGCCCCGCCGCTGTTCGCCAAGAAGGACGAGCAGGGCCGGCTGCAGAAGAAGGAATACGGCCCCTGGATGTTCAAGGCGTTCGGCCTGCTGGCGAAGCTGAAGTTCCTGCGCGGTGGTCGCCTGGATGTGTTTGGCCGCAGCGAGGAACGCCGCATGGAGCGCCAGCTGATCACCGATTACGAAGCGACCGTGCAGGTGCTGCTGGATGGCCTGGACGATGACCGCCTCGCACTGGCGGTGGAGATTGCCAGCGTGCCCGAGCACATCCGCGGCTTCGGTCACGTCAAGGATGCCCACTTCGAGAAGGCCAAGGCCCGTGAAGCGGTGCTGCTGGCGCAGTGGCGCAACCCGAAGGCGCTGCATATCGTGCAGGTGGCGTAAGGCCGCCTGCGGTAGATGCCGGCCGCTGGCCGGCATCTGCCCTTCCCGGACAATGTGTTGCCGGCCAGCGGCCGGCACTACCGGTGGTTCACCCCAGCCGCCACAGAAGCAGCCGGTTGTTGGCCGGCTTCGCCATGTCACCCAACCGGGTAAACCCGTTGTCGGCCGCCAGCGCCTGCACCGCTTCGCTGTCCCGGATCCCGCTGCGCGGATCACGCGCCTTCAGCCACGAATCGAACTGCGCGTTGCTGTCGCTGCTGTAGCGACCGCCGTAATTGAACGGCCCGTACACCGCCAGCAGCGCGCCATGGCGCAGCAGCGGGGGCAGTGCGGCGAACAGCGCCTGCACATGCTCCCAGCTCATGATGTGCAGGGTGTTGGCACTGAATGCGGCATCGAACGTGCTGCCCTCCGGCAGGCTCAGGCCGGTGGCAGGCGGCAGCTCGACCTGCAGCGCCACCGGCAGCAGCAGGTTCAACAGCGCCGCCTCCGCGCGCCAGGCCTCGATGCCGGGCAGATGATCGGGATGGTCGCTGGGCTGCCAGCGCAGCCATGGCCAGCGCTCGGCGAAGAAGGCCGCATGCTGGCCGGTACCACTGCCGATCTCCAGCACCCGGTGGCGGTCGCCCATCCACGGGTCGAGCGCAGTGGCGATCGGTTCGCGGTTGCGTTCGCAGGCTTCTGAATACGGCTTGCTCGACATCGAGACGGCGTCCAGGCGGGGTCGGGCTCATTGTGCACGAGGGGGTTACTGAGCAGGGCTGCGCCCTGCACCCGCAGAGGCAACGACAACGGCCGAAGCAACAGCCGAAGCAACAGCAAAAGCTGGTTTCCTGTGGGTTGGCGGGGTGGGTCCGGTTGAGGGACGCCGTAAACCCATCCATGGGGGCTTGGTCGCGGCATCCATGCCGCTCACACCCCCTCAACCGGACCCACCCCGCCTTCGACAGATTTCCGCGATCTGTCGGAACGGATCTGACCCCGGGTTCATTTCGATATCTGACAGATGTGTCGACCAAGGTCGACACCTACCAACAGCCGCGGGGAACTGTCAGAGGTGGGGCGGTGTCGGATTGCGGGGTGTCCGCGGCATGGATGCCGCGGCCAAGCCCCCATGGATGGGTTTACGGCGTCCCCGCAATCCGACACCACCCCGCCATCCCACGGAATGCCAGCTTTTGACGTTGCTCTGGCCCTGGCCTCTGCGGGTGCAGGGCTGCAAGCCCTGCCGAAACCCACCCCTACCATGACTGCAGTCACTTGCCCGATTGCCCGCTGCTGGCGAAAGTCGAGGAGTTGACGTGATCGGATCGGTCCTTTGCCGACCGCACGGATGTGAGAGAGAGACGCAGTGCAACGACGTGAGTTCCTGGCATTTTCCGGTCTGGGCCTGGCGGGCCTGGTCCTGCCGCATTCGCGGCTGATCGCCGCCGAGCAGTTGCTGGCCCCGGTCGACCCGGCCAAGCGCCGACGCCTGGCCGAGGTCGCCCTTGCCGCCGCGCGCTCGGCCAAGGCCAGCTACTGCGACGTGCGCATCGGTCGCTACCTCAACCAGTCGGTGATCACCCGCGAACACCAGGTCGGCAACGTGACCAACCGCGAATCGTCCGGTGTGGGCGTGCGGGTGATCGTCAACGGTGCCTGGGGTTTCGCCGCCACCCACCAGCAGACCGAATCGGCAGTACGCGCCGCCGTCGAGCAGGCCACGGCCATCGCCCGCGCCAATGCCAGCATCCAGACCCGTCCGGTGCAGCTGGCACCCACCCCAGCGGTGGGCGAGGTGCGCTGGCAGACGCCGATCCGCCGCAATGCGATGGAAGTGCCGATCCAGGACAAGGTCGAACTGCTGCTGGCGCTCAATGCGGCCGCGCTGAATGCGGGTGCCGACTACATCAATTCCACCCTGTTCCTGGTCAACGAGCAGAAGTACTTCGCCTCCAGCGACGGCTCGTTCATCGACCAGGACATCCACCGCATCTGGCTGCCGTTCACTGCCACCGCCATCGACAAGGCCAGTGGCAAGTTCCGCACCCGCGCCGGCCTGTCCTCGCCGATGGGCATGGGCTACGAATTCCTCGACGGGGACGCGCGCGGCAAGGTGCAGCTGCCCGGTGGCATCACCGCGTACCGCGATTCCTACGACCCGGTCGAGGACGCCATCGCCGCCGCCCGCCAGGCGCGCGAGAAGCTGAAGGCACCCTCGGTGAAGCCCGGCAAGTACGATCTGGTGCTGGATCCGTCCAACCTGTTCCTGACCATCCACGAGAACGTCGGCCATCCGCTGGAGCTGGACCGCGTGCTCGGCTACGAAGCCAACTACGCCGGCACCAGCTTCGCCACCCTGGACAAGCGCGATGCCGGTTTCCGCTGGGGCAGCGACATCGTCACCTTCTTTGCCGACAAGACCCAGCCGGGCAGCCTCGGTGCGGTCGGCTACGACGACGAAGGGGTGAAGACCCAGCGCTGGGACCTGGTGCGCGACGGCATCCTTGTCGATTACCAGGCCACCCGCGATGAGGCGCACATCCTCGGCCGCGACGCCTCGCATGGCTGCAGCTATGCCGACTCGTGGTCCAGCGTGCAGTTCCAGCGCATGGCCAATGTCTCGCTGGCGCCGGGCAGGAAACCGCTCAGCGTCGAAGACATGATCAAGGACGTGGAGAACGGCATCTACATCCACGGCCGTGGCTCCTATTCCATCGACCAGCAGCGCTACAACGCGCAGTTCGGCGGCCAGCTGTACTACCAGATCAAGAACGGAAAGATCACCGGCATGGTCGAGGATGCGGCCTACCAGATCCGCACGCCGGAGTTCTGGAACGCCTGCACCGCCATCTGCGATGAACGCGACTTCCGCCTCGGCGGTTCCTTCTTCGACGGCAAGGGCCAGCCCGGCCAGGTGTCGGCGGTCTCGCACGGTTCGTCCACCACCCGTTTCAACGGCATCAACATCATCAACACCGCGCGCAGTCTCGGCGCTTGAGCCACCCGTCATTCATGGAGAGCAGCCTTGCACAGACGTGACTTCCTGGCCCTGACCGGGCTTACCGCTGGCGGCCTGATCGTGCCGTCGTTCTTCGGCAAGGCGATCGCCGCCGAGCAACTGCAGTCCAGCCTCGACCCTGCGCTGAAGAAGCGCCTGGCCGATGCCGCCCTGCAGGCCGCGCGCAGCGCCGGCGCCACCTACTGCGACGTGCGCATCGGCCGCTACCTGCGGCAGTTCGTGATCACCCGCGAAGACAAGGTGCAGAACGTGGTCAACACCGAGTCCACCGGTGTGGGCATCCGCGTGATCGTCAACGGCGCCTGGGGCTTTGCCGCCACCAATGCGCTCAGCACTGCCGACGTGACCCGTGCCGCGCAGCAGGCGGCGGCCATCGCCAAGGCCAACGCGGGCGTGCAGACCGCGCCGGTGCAGCTGGCCAAGGCGCCGGGCGTGGGCGAGGTCAGCTGGAAGACGCCGATCCGCAAGAATGCGATGGATGTACCCATCAAGGAGAAGGTCGACCTGCTGCTGGACGTCAACGCTGCGGCGATGGGCGCTGGCGCCAGCTTCGTCAATTCGATGCTGTTCCTGGTGAACGAGCAGAAGTACTTCGCCTCCACCGACGGCTCCTACATCGACCAGGACGTGCACCGCATCTGGGCACCGATGACGATCACCGCCATCGACAAGGCCAGCGGCAAGTTCCGTACCCGCGAGG
This sequence comes from Xylariaceae sp. X187, assembly GCA_028637585.1. Classification (NCBI taxonomy): domain Eukaryota; kingdom Fungi; phylum Ascomycota; class Sordariomycetes; order Xylariales; family Xylariaceae; species Xylariaceae sp. X187. The sequence continues at coordinate 234,186 of JAJIZN010000004.1, forward strand.
GCCTGTCCGCGCCAATGGGCCTGGGCTACGAGTACCTGGACGGCGCCGCCGCCGGCAAGGTGCTCACCCCCAATGGCGTGGTGAATTACGGTTCTTCCTACGACATGAAGGAAGATGCCATCGCAGCGGCCAAGCAGGCGCAGGAGAAGCTGAAGGCGCCGTCGGTGAAGCCGGGCAAGTACGACCTGATCCTCGATCCGTCGCACACTTGGCTGACCATCCACGAATCGATCGGCCACCCGCTGGAACTGGACCGCGTGCTCGGTTACGAAGCCAACTACGCCGGCACCAGCTTCGCCACCCTGGACAAGCGCGAGCAGCATTTCCAGTACGGCAGCGAGCAGGTGAACATCTTCGCCGACAAGACCCAGCCGGGCAGCCTCGGCGCGGTGGCGTACGACGATGAAGGCGTGAAGTGCAAGCGCTGGGACCTGATCAACAACGGCAAGCTGGTGGACTACCAGACCATCCGCGACCAGGCGCACATCCTCGGCAAGACCGAGTCCGACGGCTGCTGCTACGCCGACTCGTGGTCCAGCGTGCAGTTCCAGCGCATGGCCAACGTGTCGATGGCGCCGGGCAAGTCGCCGCTGAGCGTGTCGGACATGATCAAGGACGTGGAGAACGGCATCTACATCATCGGTGACGGTTCGTTCTCGATCGACCAGCAGCGCTACAACGCGCAGTTCGGCGGACAGCTGTTCTACGAGATCAAGAACGGAAAGATCACCCGCATGCTCGAAGATGTGGCCTACCAGATCCGCACGCCGGAGTTCTGGAATGCCTGCACCGCCGTCGCCGATGAACGCGATTACCGCCTGGGCGGTTCGTTCTTCGACGGCAAGGGCCAGCCCGGCCAGGTCTCGGCGGTCTCGCACGGTTCCTCGACCGCGCGCTTCAACGGCATCAACGTCATCAACACCGCACGCAGCCTCGGCTGATCGGTCAGGAGCCCTTACACATGAGTATCTTCACCGAAGCCCAGGCCAAGGCCATCCTCGACAAGGTCATCGCCCTGTCCAAGGCCGATGAGTGCACCGCCGTACTGGCGGGGTCGATCAACGGCAACATCCGTTTCGCCCTGAACAACGTTTCCACCAGTGGCATCGTCGACAACACCGAACTGGCCGTTACCGTGGCCTTCGGCAAGCGCGTGGGCACCGCTTCGATCAACGAGTTCGACGACGCCGCGCTTCAGCGCGTGGTCCGTCGCGCTGAAGACCTGGCCCGGCTGGCCCCGGAGAACCCGGAGTTCATGCCGGCCATCGGCAAGCAGAGCTATCGCGCTACCCCGACGTTCAGCGAATCCACCGCCGCCATCGATCCGACGTTCCGGGCCAAGGTCGCCGCCGATTCGATCGCGCCGTGCCGTGGCAACGGCCTGATCGCCGCCGGCTTCCTGGAAGACGGCCAGGGCTTCTACGCCACGGCCAACAGCAACGGCAACTTCGGTTACCAGCGCAGCACCAACTTCGACTACACCTGCACCGTGCGCACCGAGGATGGCCGTGGCTCGGGCTGGGTGGGTCGCAACCTGAAGGATGCGGCCGACTTCAAGGCCGACCAGGACATCCGCATCGCGATGCGCAAGGCGACCGAGTCGCAGGAAGCCAAGGCACTGGAGCCCGGCAAGTACACGGTGATCCTGGAGCCGGCGGCGGCTGCGGGCCTGATCAGCTTCATGATGAATTTCTTCAGCGCGCGCTCGGCTGACGAAGGTCGCAGCTTCCTGTCCAAGAAGGGCGGCGGCAACAAGCTGGGCGAGCAGGTCTACGATCCGCGCGTGAACATGCATGCCGACCCGTGGCATCCGGATGCGCCGGTGCTGCCGTGGGATGGTGAAGGCATGCCGCGCGAGCGCATCGCCATCATCGAGAACGGCAAGATCGCCAACCTCGACTATTCGCGCTTCTGGGCACAGAAGCAGGGCAAGACCGCCAAGGCCACGCCCGGCAACCTGCTGATGAGTGGTGGCGAGAAGAACACCGCCGAGCTGGTGCGTGGCACCCAGAAGGGCATCCTGGTCACCCGCACCTGGTACATCCGCATGGTCGACCCGCAGACCGTGCTGCTGACCGGCCTGACCCGCGATGGCACCTTCTACATCGAGAACGGGCAGATCAAGCACCCGGTGAAGAACTTCCGCTTCAACGAATCGCCGGTGATCATGCTCAACAACATCGAAGAGCTGGGCAAGCCGGTGCGCGTGGCCGGTGACGAGTCCAGCTTCGTGATGATGATTCCGCCGATGAAGCTGCGCGATTTCACCTTTACGTCGTTGTCCGACGCGGTCTGATGGATCGTCGGGCCTGCCTGCGCTGGTTGGCCGCTGCCGCTTCGGCGGCGGCGCTGCCGGCATGGGCGCAGGCAGGCCCGCGCAGTTCGCGCTACGACTTCTGGTTCACCCGCCTGCAGTACGACTCCGGCGACTGGGACGTGGACGCGCGCATGCCGTCCAACCTGATCACCTCGCTGATCGACTACACCTCCCTGCGGGTGGACCCGCAGGAACGCGTTGTGGCGTTGGCTGACCCGCGCATGCTTGAGGCGCCGTTCTGCTACCTGGCCGGGCACACCCTGGTCGAATTCAACGCCGCCGAACGGCAGAACTTCGTGCGCTACGTGCGCAATGGGGGCTTTGTTTTCGTCGACGACTGCAACCACGATATCGACGGTCTGTTCGCCACCTCGTTCGAAGCGCAGATGGGCCGGCTGTTCGGGCCGAAGGCGCTGCAGAAGCTACCCAACAGTCATGCGCTGTACCGCAGCTTCTTCCGCTTCCCTGACGGCCCGCCCGCGACCAGCTTCGAGCTCAACGGCTGGGGCGATGACCTGGTGCACGACTACCTGAAGGGCATCGAGGTCGATGGCCGGCTGGGTCTGCTCTACAGCAACAAGGACTACGGCTGCGAGTGGGACTACGACTGGCGCAACAAGCGTTTCCTGGCCGAAGACAACACACGCTTCGGCGTCAACATCGTGATGTACGCATTGAACAATTGAACGGACCACGCCCATGACCTCCCCCGACCTCGATTCCCTGCTGCCGCGCCTGCACGATCTGCGCGCCGCGCTCGCACGCGCGGTGGTTGGCCAGAACACCGTGGTCGAACAGCTGCTGATCGGTCTGCTGGCCGGTGGCCACTGCCTACTGGAAGGTGCGCCGGGGCTGGGCAAGACCCTGTTGGTACGCTCGCTGGGGCAGGCACTGGAACTGCAGTTCCGGCGCGTGCAGTTCACCCCGGACCTGATGCCCAGCGACATCCTCGGCACCGAGCTGCTGGAAGAAGACCACGGTACCGGCCATCGCCATTTCCGCTTCCAGCAGGGTCCGATCTTCACCAACCTGCTGCTGGCCGACGAGCTCAACCGCACCCCGCCCAAGACCCAGGCCGCGCTGCTGGAAGCCATGCAGGAACGTACGGTCAGCTATGCCGGCACGACCTACACGTTGCCGGCACCGTTCTTCGTGCTGGCTACGCAGAATCCGATCGAACAGGCCGGTACCTATCCCTTGCCCGAAGCACAGCTGGACCGCTTCCTGCTGCATGTGCTGGTCGATTACCCCAGCGAGGACGAAGAGCGGCAGATCCTGGAGCAGACCACAGGCAGCAGCACCGGGGCCGTGCCCAAGGTGATGGATGCAGAGGCCGTGATCGCACTGCAGGCGGCGGTGCGCCAGGTGCATGTCAGCCCCGACGTGCTGGCCTGGATCACCCGCCTGGTCCGCGCCAGCCGTCCCGGCGAGGGCGCACCGGCGGCGATCAACCAATGGGTGAAATGGGGTGCGGGCCCGCGTGCCGGGCAGTCGCTGGTGCTGGCCGCCAAGGCGCGCGCACTGCTGCAGGGACGTTTCGCCGCCACCCGCGAGGATGTGCAGGCGCTGGCCGCACCGGTGATGCGTCATCGCCTGCTGCTGTCCTTCGCGGCCGAGGCCGAGCAGAAGCGGGCTGACGATGTGGTCGCCGCACTGCTGCAGGCCGTTCCATTCCCGGGTTGATCCACTGGTGACCGCCGGCACGCCGCTGCTGCTGCCACCCGACCTGCGTGCGCGCTTGCGTGCGCTGCGGCTGTGGCCACGCCTGGCCAGCGGCGCGAGCGGCATCGGTCAACATGCCAGCCGCAGCCGCGGTGCCGGCCTGGAATTCGCCCAGTACCGCGCCTACGAACCCGGTGACGAACTACGCCAGATCGACTGGAAGCTGTACGCACGCTCGGACCGCTTCTTCGTGCGCGAATCCGAGCGCGAAAGCCCGATCACTGTCTGGTTGCTGCTCGATGCCACCGCCTCGGCGGGCCAGGCCGACCGCGCGGCAGCTGGACGCAGCCGCCTGGACCACATGCGGCAACTGGCAGCCTGCGTGGTCGAGCTGGCACTGCAGCAGGGTGATCGCTTCGGGCTGTTGACCATCAATGGCGAAAGCCTGCAACTGGTGCCAGCCGCGCATGGCGCGCGCCAGCGCGACCGCGTGCACCTGCGGCTGCACGCCCTGCAGGCGCGAGGCGAGTGGCCGGCCGCCGAGCGCCTGCGACCGCTGTGGGAGCGCGTGCGCCCCGGCGACCTGCTTCTGGCCATCGGCGATGGCTTCGATGACGCCGCCATCGTGCTGCTGGAGCAGCTGGCCAGCGCACGCCGCGAGGTGATGCTGCTGCAGGTGCTGACTGCCGACGAGCGCGATTTCCCCTTTGACGCAGGCCATCGTTTCCGCGACCCGGAAACGGGCGATGAGCTGCTCGGCGATGGTGCCGCGATCCGCGCCGACTACCTGCAGCGCTTCGCCGAAGCCCGCGCCGCCCTGCAGTCGCGGTTGCAGTCCAGTGGCATCGCTACCGCCACCGGTTGGCTCGACCAGCCGCTGGACCAGCCGCTGCAGGCGCTGTTCGGCCGCAGGGGTGGCGCATGAGCCTGCTGTTCCCGCTGGGCCTGGTGGCGCTGGCCGCATGGCTGTTGCCACTGCTGATCCACCTCGCCCGTCGTCATCCCTATACGCCGCTGGATTTCGCTGCCCTGCGCTGGCTGCGCGCCCAGGTACGACCGCGCCAGCGCATCCGCTTCGATGATTGGCCGCTGTTGCTGGTGCGCCTGCTGCTGCTGGCGGCATTGGCCCTGCTGCTGGCGCGCCCGGCGCTGACCGGTCCTGCACCGGTGCCGGCGGCGTGGACGATGGTGGCACCGGGCCTGGACGCGACCGCGCTGCGCGGCAACGCCGATGCACGCAACTGGCATTGGCTGGCGCCGGGCTTCCCGCCCATCGACCAGCCCACGCCGATGGACGCTGCTTCCCTGCCCAGTCTGCTGCGCGAGCTGGATGCGCAGCTGCCGGCCGGCACCGCGCTGACCGTACACGTACCCGATCCCCTGCCCGGCCTTGATGGCGCCCGCCTGCAGTTGTCGCGCGAGGTGCAGTGGCAGCCACACACGCTGGCCGTCACCGCAGCGCCGCACGCCCCCGTGGCACCACGCCTGCGTACGCGCAGCGATGCACCGGCGGCTGCGCAGCAATGGCTGGGCGCGTTGCAGCGCGCATGGAGCACGCAAGCGCTTGCGGCTCCTCTGGCCGACGATGCGTTGCCGGGCCGCGGCGAGATCGGCATATGGACTGGCAGCGATGCACTGCCTGGCACTTGGCAGAGCTGGCTGCAGCAGGGCGGCACGGTGCTGACCGCTGCCAAGCCGCCAGCGGGCGCAGCCGTTCTGCTGCGTGATGCAGACAATGCGCCGCTGCTATGGCTGCAGCGCATCGGCCAAGGCCGCCTGCTGCATCTGCGCGGCGAATGGAACGCGGCCCGCAACAGTGCACTCCGCGATGACCGCCTGCCCCGCGACCTGCTGCACGCCCTGCAACCGCCATCGACCCCGCACCTGGGTGATGCGCAAGACCAGGCGCCACGTCGCGCGATGCTGCCAGCGGCAACGCCGCCCCTGCGGGAACCGACCTCCTGGCTGCTGCTGATGGTCGTGCTGCTGTTCGCGCTTGAGCGCTGGATGGCGAGCAGCGCGCGACGCAGGGCTGCACCATGAAGACGCTGCAACAGGCATGGCAACGCGCACGCCGGCGCTGCGCGGCGATCATCGTGCTGCTGGGCCTGCCATGGGCGTTGGCGGCGGCGGCACTGGCGCTGCGCCTGTCGGGTTTTGATATCGCCTGCGTCGTGGCAACCGTGGCTTTGCTCATGATTGCGACCTTGGCAACCACGCGTGCCCGGCAGCTGGACCGAGTCTGGTTGCAGCGCAGGCTGGATGCCAGTGGCGCCAGCGAAGACAGCGCCGATCTGCTGTTTGCCGATGTCGCTGCGCTCAACCCGTTGCAGCAACGCCAGCGCACGCACGTGCTGGCGGCGCTTGAACGCAACCTCCCCGAGCTGCGACCACGTTGGCCGCGCAGGGCAGTGGCGCTGTGCTGGATCGGCGGCATCGCCGTCGCTGTGCTGGCGCTGGGGTGGCCGCACAACGCTGCACCGCGCGCCGCCGCCCTTGCGACGCCGCAAAGCAGCGCCAAGGCCGGTCCACTGCGCCTGCAGTCCACCCGCCTGCGCATCGATGCACCGGCCTACACCGGCCAACCCACGCTTACGCAGAACGCACTCGACGCGAAGGTTGCCGCCGACAGTCGCCTGTCCTGGTCGCTGCGCTTCGACCGCGCACCCAGCAAGGCCTGGCTGCAGTTCAACGATGGCCGTCGCCTGCCATTGCGCGAGCACGACGGTGAATGGCAGGCGCAGGACGTGGCGCGCAACCCGGTGCTGTATCGCGTGGTCAGCGAACCGGCGGTGGCTGACACCCGCCTGCGTCGGCTCGACGTGGTGGCCGACCGTGCACCCACGGTGCGCGTGATCGACCCTGCTGCCAACCTGGTGCTGGGTGCCCCCGGGCAGCGGCAGTGGGCGCTGCGCTTCGAGGCCAGCGACGATCATGGCGTCCTCCCGCAGGCGACGCTGTCGATCACCACTACCCAGGGCAGCGGCGAGAACATCACTTTCGTCCGGCGCAGCGTGACGCTCAGCGGCAGCGGCGAGGCGACGGCACGGCGCTTTGCCCACACCCTCGACCTGGCCGCTCTTGGCGCGCAACCCGGCAACGATGTGATCGCCCAGCTGGAAGTGCGCGACAACCACGCGCCGACAGCACAGGTCGGCCGCAGCAGCAGCGTGATCCTGCGCCTGCCCAGCACCGAAGCGGTGCTGGGCGCCGAACTGGAAGGCCGCATCAAGAAGACCCTGCCTGCGTACTTCCGCAGCCAGCGGCAGATCATCATCGATGCCGAGGCGTTGATCCGCGAACGCCGGGGCGTCGCCGCCGATACCTTCGTCAAGCGCAGCGATGCCATCGGCGTCGACCAGCGCATCCTGCGCCTGCGCTACGGCCAGTTCCTGGGCGAGGAAAGCGAAGGCGCGCCGAAGGTACCGCCGACCAGCGATCTGCCCACCAGCGATACGCCCGCGGCCGACGCACACGATGACGACCATGACCACGATCACGAGGCGCAGGCAGGCGCACACGACGAGCACGGCCACGACCACGGCGGCGCAGCCAGCGGCAGTGGCACGCCACCGGTGTTCGGCAGCGCCACCGACGTGCTGTCCGAGTACGGGCATACCCACGACCACGCCGAGGCGGCGACACTGCTTGACCCGCAGACGCGCGCCACGCTGAAGGCAGCGCTGGACCAGATGTGGTCGGCCGAAGGCGAGCTGCGCCAGGGTCGCCCCGAGCAGGCCCTGCCGTTTGCCTACAAAGCGCTGGCGTTCATCAAACAGGTACAGCAGGCCGAGCGCATCTACCTGGCCCGCGTCGGCCCAGAGCTGCCGCCGATCGACGAGGGCCGACGCCTGAGCGGCGATCGTGCCGGGCTGGCCAGCCGCGAGCTGCCGCTGACCGCGCGCACACCCCCGGACCCGGCCGTCGTCGAGGCCTGGCAGCGATTGGGCGACGATGCCAGCACGCCCGACCTGGACATGCTGGCCGCCTGGCAGCAGCGCAACAGCGCCTTCCTGCCCGATGCACTGGACCTGGCTGCCGCCATCGAGCAACTGCGCATCGAACCCGGCTGCACCGATTGCCGGCAGCGCCTGCGTGCGCAGCTGTGGCGCGCACTGCAGCGGCCACTGCCGCAGGTGATGCGACGCCGTGCCGCCGATGCCATGGGGCAGCGCTACCTCGACGCGCTGGAGGCACAGCCATGAGCACATCGGCAATGAACATGTGGATTGCGGTCGCGCTGGGGCTGATCGTGCTCGTCGCCAGTGTGCGCCAGCTGCGTTCGCCCACGCGGGGTCGCGGCCATCTGATCGCCGTACTCACGCTGCAGGCCGCCGCCGCTGCGCTGCTGTACGCCTGCCTGCTGCCGCCATCACAACGCGTTCCCCTCACCGGCCTGGTGGTGATCGGCGCCGAAGCCGACGAGGCGGGTGCGCTGCCGGCCGGCGCCACCCGTGTGCTGCTGCCGGAAGCAAAGGACGTGACCGGTGCAGCGCGCGTGCCGGACCTGGCCAGCGCATTGCGCCGTTATCCGTCCTCCACGGTGACCCTGGTCGGTGCCGGTCTGGCCGCGCGTGATCGCGATGCCGCACTGCCCACCGATACGCGCTGGCAGGCAGCGCCTGCAGCCAATGGGTGGATCGCTCTGCAGCCGCCTGCGGACGCAGCTCCCGGTGCGCGCTTCGATGTGCACGCACAGGCACGCGGCGTGGAACGCGCGCAGGCCGAGCTGCTGGATCCGGCCGGCGCGGTGGTCGATCGTGCACCGCTGGCAGCCGATGGCCGTGTGCAGCTCAGCGGCGTCGCCCGCGCCGAAGGCCGTAGCGTGTTCCAGCTGCGCCTGCTGGATGCGCAGGGCCATGTTGCCGACAGCGTTCCGGTGCCGCAGCAGACGCTGGCCGCCGCTCCGCTGCGCCTGCTGGTGCGCTCTGCTGCACCGGGCGCCGAGCTGAAGTACCTGCGTCGTTGGGCCACCGATGCCGGCATCCGCGTGCAGCTGCAGGCCGAGACCGGTGCGGGCCTCAGCCTGGGCGACGGCAACGTGGCGTTGGACGCGTCCACGCTGGCACGCAGCGACCTGCTGCTGCTCGACGAACGCAGCTTGGCCGCACTCGGCGCCGGTCAGATGGCGGCCGTGCGCCAGGCCGTGCGCGACGGCCTTGGCCTGCTGGTACGCAGTACCGGCGCACCATCCGCCAGCGCACGGCAACGCCTGCGCGATCTTGGCCTGCCCTTGCAGGGCGATGCCGGCAGCCAGATCGCGGCGATGCCCGCCGAGGGTGACGCCACGATGCTGCAGGCACGTCGCGGGCCCCTTGCCGCCGGCACCCTGCCCACCGGTGATGGCGAGGAAGCGGACCGTGCGTCCCACGCCGCAGCGCTGCCGGCGCTGGAGTACCTGGCACTGCAGGCTGCCGGCAGCCGCGCCCTGCTGCCGGATCGCGACGGCAGGCCCATCGGCGGTTGGCGCACCGTCGGCAAGGGTCGCATCGGCATGCTGCCGATCACTGACAGCTGGCGCTGGGTGCTGGCCGGTCGCGAGGATCGCCACGGCGAATTGTGGAGCTCAGTGTTCGCCACCCTGGCACGCGCGCAGGCTGGCACCGAAGGCCCATGGTCGCCACAGGCACTGGCCTGGGCCGGCGAACGCCAGTCGCTGTGTGGCGTGCAGGCGCCGCTGCAGGCCTTCGACGCACACGGCAAGGGCGTGCAGTTGATCGTCGACAGCAGCACGGGCACAGCGCGATGCGCAGGCTGGTGGCCACGCCAGGCCGGTTGGCAGCGCCTGCAGCACGGCGAGCGCGCGTACTGGCGCTACGTGTTTGATCCGAAGCAGGCCCCAGCGCTGCACCGGCAGGCGATGATCGATGCCACCGCGCAGCGGCTGGCCGCTGCCGCACCGGCCACCGCGCAGGCGGACCAGCACGCACCGGGGCCGCGCTGGCCGTGGTGGTTGGCGTTCGTGCTGTGCGCATCGCTGCTGTGGTGGCTTGAGCGACGACGCTGAGCCCGGGGTCGGATCCTTTTTGCGTGCGAAAGGACTCTGACCCCACCGATTGGATCGCAAACACCCTCCACGCATGGCGTGGATCTACTGACTCCGTGCGTGAATCGACGGAATGCGCCGTTCAACGTTTCCCCGCACGCCGGTACACGCCGTTGAAGCGCACGTTCATGCCGCCGCACTCGCTGTTGTCGGCCACGATCAGCACATCGCCCAGCAGTTGCGCGTGCACCGTGCAGGTGTCTTCCACGAAGTCGACCTGGGCGCCACGGGGCGCCGCCTGTGCACTCACCGCGCCGATGTTCGGGCCGCCCGGGCGTTCGGCCGGCGTCGGGTTGGCCGAGGGCCAGTAAGCATCGCCTTCCACGTGCAGCTGGCCGTCGCGCACACGGATCCGCAGGCCGTTGTCGCTGTCCTTCCAGTCTCCCGACCAGGCCTGCAGCGTAGGGGCGTGAACCGGCAACGCCTGCAGCTTGCTGCGATCCACCCAGCCTGCGCTGCCACCCACCCTGTTCGGGAAGAAGGCGCAGCGGTAACCGCCCAGATCGCGCCCGGTCACTACCGTATCGCCGCTCACCACGTAGCTGCGCTGGCGGCAGGCGGGTTCGCCCCTCGCGGGGCAGCCGTCCATGTCACCCAGCAGGTACAGGCGCGGCGTGCCGAACACCTTGGCCAGGGCAAAGCCCGATTGCTCCGAAGGAAACGCGCCGTTGCGGCAGGAGCCACCATCGGTCAGCTCGCTGGCGGAGGCGGCAAGCGGGCTCAGCGTCGCAAGCAGGAACAGGGTACGTAGCAGCATCCAGACAGCCTCGAAGAGAAGGTCCGCAGGATACCGCCTACTTCTGAGGCGGTGCCCCGCAACCGTCCTGCTGCGCGCAGAACTGAAGCGCGCGCCGTTGCTGCTCGGCGCTCAGTTCCGGTGGCGGCCGCGCGATGGCCGACTGGATCTGGTCCGGGCCACCGGTGAGCTTGTTCACTCCCTTCGCGGCCGCCATCACGCCCTTGACCACGCCCATCATGATGTAGCCACCGGCCATGCTGACCTGTTCGGGCGACGGCGGCTCGCTCCAGTTGCGGCTGAAGCGGTTGTTCTCGGCCTTCAGCGGATTCTTGAAGCGGTACAGGTCCAGCGGCTGGTCGTCTTCGGGCTTGAGCGCACGCACTTCACCCAGCGTGGTGACGTCCCCCTGCGCAGGCGGGATGACGATGGTCGCTTCATCAGCAGCGGGCGGCGCCGCGGCCGCCGATGCGGGATCAGGCGTGGGCACGGGGATAGCCACCGGTGCCGGCTGCTGCGCCTGCGCGATACCCGCCAGCAGCATGCCGGCCAGAAGTGCTCCCTGCGTTGCGCGTTTTGCCACAGCCATCCGCCCTTGCCTGTTGCGTCCAGGTGTCGAGGATACGGATGCAGGCTTCAGATTTCGTTGTTGGAGGTGCCGACGTTCAGCGCACAGCGCGCCGCACTGAATGATTCACTCCGTCCCGTCGCGATGTCTCACATGCTGAGACCCATCTGTGGTGCCATGTGATCCCCTGAAAATCCACTTCCCATGGCCTACGAACTCGCCAAGCGCACCGCCGATGCGGAGCAGCAGCTCGCCACCCGCGACGGCCTGCCCGCCCGCGATGGCGCCCTGCTCAGTGCACGCCTGCAGCGCCGCTACCAGGACCGCATCACCGGTAGTTTCGCCATTCCCGGCCGCGAAGGCCGCTATGCGCCCATTCCGCATTCGGTACCGCCGGCGCTGGCCGCTGCACTGAAGGCGCGCGGCATCGAGCAGTTGTACAGCCATCAGGCCGAGGCCTGGGAGGCCAGCCAGCGTGGCGAGCACGTGGCCATCGTCACCCCCACTGCCAGCGGCAAGTCGCTGTGCTACACCCTGCCGGTGGTCAGCGCCGCCATGCAAGACAAGGCCAAGGCGCTGTACCTGTTCCCTACCAAGGCGCTTGCCCAGGACCAGGTGGCCGAACTGCTGGAGCTCAACCGCGCCGGCGACCTCGGGGTGAAGGCCTTTACCTTCGATGGCGACACCCCCGGCGATGCACGCCAGGCGATCCGCCTGCATGGCGACATCGTGGTTTCCAACCCGGACATGCTGCACCAGGCAATCCTGCCGCATCACACCAAGTGGGCGCAGTTCTTCGAGAACCTGCGCTACATCGTCATCGACGAAGTGCACACCTATCGCGGCGTGTTCGGCAGCCACGTCACCAACGTGCTGCGCCGGCTCAAGCGCATCTGCGCGTTCTACGGGGTGCAACCGCAGTTCATTCTGTGCTCGGCCACCATCGGCAACCCGCAGGCGCATGCCGAGGCGCTGATCGAAGCGCCGGTCACCGCCATCACCGAATCCGGCGCGCCCAGCGGGCCGAAGCAGGTGCTGCTGTGGAACCCGCCGGTGATCAACCCGGACCTGGGCCTGCGTGCCTCGGCGCGCTCGCAGAGCAACCGCATCGCCCGCATCGCGATCAAGTCCGGTCTGAAGACGCTGGTGTTCGCGCAGACCCGGTTGATGGTGGAGGTGCTGACCAAGTACCTGAAGGACATCTTCGACCACGACCCGCGCAAGCCACCGCGCATCCGCGCGTACCGCGGCGGTTACCTGCCCACCGAGCGCCGCGAGACCGAGCGTGCGATGCGCGCCGGCAACATCGACGGCATCGTCAGCACCTCGGCGCTGGAACTTGGCGTGGACATCGGCAGCCTGGACGTGGTGATCCTCAACGGTTATCCCGGCAGCGTGGCCGCCACCTGGCAGCGCTTCGGCCGCGCCGGCCGCCGCCAGCAGCCCGCACTCGGGGTGATGGTGGCCAGCTCGCAGCCGCTGGACCAGTACGTGGTGCGCCATCCGGACTTCTTCGCCGAGGCGTCGCCGGAACATGCACGCATCGCGCCCGACCAGCCCTTGATCCTGTTCGACCACATCCGCTGCGCGGCATTCGAACTGCCGTTCCGGGTGGGCGATGGCTTCGGCCCGATCGATCCGGAAGTGTTCCTGGAAGCACTGGCCGAAACCGAGGTGATCCACCGCGAAGGCGAGCGCTGGGAATGGATCGCCGACAGCTATCCGGCCAACGCGGTCAGCCTGCGTGCGGTGGCCGATGGCAACTTCGTGGTGGTCGACCGCAGCGATGGCCGCCAGCAGATCATCGCCGAGGTCGATTACTCCGCCGCCGCGCTCACCCTGTACGAGGGTGCCATCCACATGGTGCAGTCCACCCCATACCAGGTGGAAACGCTCGACTGGGAAGGCCGCAAGGCCTACGTCACCCGCACCCACGTGGACTACTACACCGACAGCATCGACTTCACCAAGCTCAAGGTGCTGGACCGTTTCGACGGCGGCGTGGCCGGCCGGGGTGATTCACACCATGGCGAAGTGCACGTGGTGCGGCGTGTGGCCGGCTACAAGAAGATCCGCTACTACACCCACGAGAACATCGGCTACGGTCCGGTCAACCTGCCCGACCAGGAACTGCACACCACCGCGGTGTGGTGGCAGCTGCCGCAGGCGCTGCTGCTGCGCGCTTTCGCCAGCAAGCAGGACGCACTGGATGGTTTTCTCGGCGCGGCCTACGCGCTGCATATCGTCGCCACGGTGGCAGTGATGGCCGATGCACGCGACCTGCAGAAGTCGGTCGGCAACGGCGATGGCACCTGGATCGCGATTGCCGACCAGAGCGGGCGCGGCCAGCTGCGTGGCAGCGATGGCGAGCCGGGCGCGGTGGAACTGCTGCAGGAATTCGTGCCGACCGTATACCTGTACGACAACTTCCCCGGTGGCGTCGGTCTGAGCGAGCCGCTGTGGCAGCGTCAGGCCGAGCTGGTACAGCGCGCGCGCGAACTGGTACAGCGCTGCGACTGCAGGGCGGGTTGCCCGGCCTGCGTCGGCCCGGTGCTGGCCGCGCAGGAAGAAGATGAAACCTCGCCGCGTGCGTTGGCGCTGCGCGTGCTTGATCTGTTCGATGCGCAGGCCTGCCAGCATGTCGCCGACGTGGTGGTGAACACGCGCGACCCGATGGAGCTGATCGCCCCGTGAGCCTGAGCCTAGACAAGCTGCGCCTGCTGCGGAAGCAGGCCGGTGACCCGAAAGCAGCCACGCCTGCCGCACCGGCACAGGACACGCCACCGGCACTGGTGGCCGCCAACGATGCGCGGCAGCCACCAACCGAGCGTTCGGTGTTTGCCTGGGTGGAACAGGAGATCCGCCACAAGCCGACCGGTACGGCCATCTCCACGCCTGCCCCGGCAACACTGCGACGGCCCGAGGTCGGCAGCCTGCATCGCCTGCTCGGCATGCGTTCGCGTGGCGGCCCCACGCCGGCACGCGCCAGCGCGCAGGACCGGCAGCTGCCCGGCGAAGAGATCGCGCCCGGCCTGTTCCTGATCGAGTCACTGCAGCCGCAGGCCATTCCCACCGCACCGCTGTCGCTGGCGTTCGCCAAGCGCGAAGACCAGCACGTGGCTGCGCGCGACCTGTTGTTCTTCGATACCGAAACCACCGGCCTGGCCGGTGGCACCGGCACCCGTGCCTTCATGATCGGCGCCGCCGACTGGCACGTGTGCCCCCAGCGCGGCGAGGGCCTGCGCATCCGCCAGTTGCTGATCTCCACGATGGCCGCTGAAGAAGCCATGCTGACCACCTTCGCCAGCTGGCTGCAGCCGCATACGGTGTTCTGCAGCTACAACGGCCGCAGCTACGACGCCCCCCTTCTGAAGACGCGCTACCGGCTGGCCCGGCAGGCAGATCCCATCACCGCGCTGGACCACGTCGACCTGCTGTATCCCACCCGCCGCCGTTATCGCGGCACCTGGGAAAACTGCAAGCTGTCCACCATCGAGCGGCAACTGCTGCGCGTGGTGCGCGAAGATGATCTGCCCGGTTCGGAAGCCCCGGGCGCGTGGTTGCGTTTCCTGCGCGGCGGCGATGCGGTGAATCTGCGCCGGGTGGCTGACCACAACCACCAGGACGTGGTGACCCTGGCCCTGCTGCTGCAGCGGCTGGTGCGGGAAGAGCAGTGCGAACGGGAGACGCTGGCACTGGTAAGCGGATGACCGGCGAGGACGGATTCAGGCCGCGTTGACATCGCTGACACACGTCCCGGCGACACTGCCGCTACTGAACACTACCCAGGAGCTCTGCCATGCGTCGATCCTCCCTGTTGCTGCTTGCGGCCATCCTGCCGCTGGCGGCCTGCAGCCACGCCGGTGGCAACACCTCCGCCGAGGTCGGCAGCCTGCCGGCCAAGGTGTCGGACGGCCCGCAGGAGTGCAATCCTGAAAAGCTGGAGAGCTTCACCGGCAAGGTCGCCGACGAGGCGACGATCAAGAAGCTGGTGGCCGACAGCGGCGCGCGCAATGCACGCGTGGTCAAGCCCGGCATGGCGGTCACCATGGACTTCCGCCAGGACCGCGTGACCGTGCAGGTGGACGCGCAGAACCGTATCGAGCGCGCCAGCTGCGGCTGATCAATCCGCGGTAGTGCCGGCCGCTGGCCGGCACCTCCACATTGCCGGCCAGCGGCCGGCATTCCCCGGTTACAACTGCTCGGCCTTGCCGCTGGCCAGCGCACGGGCGATTACCTGCTCTGCCTGTTTCGACGCCTGTGCCTGCAGCCGTGCCTGACGCTCACCCAACGCGGCCTGTTGACTGCCCAGTGCCGCCTGCTGGCTTCCCAGCGCAGCCTGCTGGCTGGCGAGTCGGCTCATCTCGCGGCTTCGCTCGGACTGCAGCGCCTGGTTGCGGGCAACCTGTGACGCCCGCTGTGCTTCAGCCGCGGCCTGCCGCGCAATCTTCGCATCGTCCACCGCGCCACGGGTGGCCCGCGCCGCTTCGGCTGCTGCTTCGCGGTTGATGTCGCGATCGTTGATCGCACTGCGTGCAGCCCGTGCGGCGGCGAGTGCGATCTCACGCGCCTCTTCACCCTGCAGCCTGCCCAGCTCGCCCTGCTCGCGGCCAAGCTGGCCCTGCTGACGACCCAACGCACTCTGCTTGCGCCCCAGTTCGCTCTGCTGGCGGCCCAGATCGGCGGCGCCGGCATAGGCACGCTGCAACGACTGGATCAGCATCGGATCACGGACTACGTAGCGCTTGTCCCCTTGACGGAACCACAGTGCCGGGCCGTCACCAATCCGGCTGCGCGCCTGCATCACATCGTCCATGCCGGCATTGGCGAACGCCTGGCCGTGATCGACCAGCACGAAGGCCTGCTGCGGCGGTGTACCCAGATCCAGCTGGCCATGGGTGACGATGGTGGTTCCGGTGTGCGAATGGGTGCTCGCGTCCTGCTCCTCGTACTCGTCGACGTCGGCAGGCTCCTCCGGCTCAGACGGCTCGGCCCAGTCGGCAGGCTCTGCAGGTACCGCTGCGGCAGGCGGCGCTGCTGGTGCCGAGGGTGCCGAAGGTGCTGCAGGCGGCGACGCTGGCACAGCGCGCGGCGGTGCCGGCGGCGCGGGCGGGACCGGCGCGGCCACCAGGCGCATCGGCGCCACACCCACGGCCAACACGACCAGGGTCAGTCCGATGGCCAGCAGGCGCGGGCACGCCCGGTGCGACTGCAGCGAGAGCAGGCGGCGCTTGAGGCTGGTGGTGCTGGGCGCCGCGCTGGCCACGCCGAGGTGCGGCTGCGGCGCCACACCCAGCTGCAGCAACAGGCGGCCATAGGCATGGCGGCTGGCGCCATGCTGGCCGACCACCGCCGCATCCACCGCTTCCTCGCGGGCCTGGGCGTATTCGCGCACGGCCAGGCGCAGCAACGGATGGAAGAAGAACAGGTGCTGGGCCAGGGCCGGCAGCAGTCCCCACTGCAGATCACGACGCTGCAGGTGCTGCAGTTCGTGGGTCAGCGCCAGATCCAGCGCATCGCCCTGCAGCGCGTTCATTCCCGCCGGCAGCAGCAGCACCGGACGGAACGGCCCGACCAGCTGCGGTGCGTCAACCTGGTCGCTCATCCACAGGCGCGGCGCGCGGCGCAGGCCGTGCGCATCCGCGGCCAGCTGCAACGCCTGCACCAGTGCCTGGTCATCGCACGGATACGACGCGGCCAGCAGCGCGCGGCAACGGCGCCATTCGCCGAAGGTCCGCAACGCCATCAGCAGTACACCGGACATCCACAGCGCAGCCAGTGCCAATGCCCACCAATCCACCGGCGTGCTGCCGACATCGCCCATCGGCGTGTTCGCCAGCAGGTGCGCCGATACCTCCGGCGCCATCGTGTACATCGCGTCCGCGGCAAGATCCACAGTCGTCATTGCCACCGCATCGGGTGCGGGCAGCCAGGCCAGCTGCAGCGGTTGGCTCCACAACAGGCCGACCACGGCCTGCAGCGAAACCAGCCACCACAAGCGGCAACGGGTGGCTGCCGACAGTGTCGGCAGCGCGCGGCACAGCAGGTACACCAGCGCCACCAGCAGCACGGTCTGCAGGCTCGTCCAGCCCAGCCGCTCCAGCATCGGAATCAACATCGAGGTATCCATGGCTCAGTCCTCCTGGCGACGCGATTGCAGTTCGGCCACCAGCGCTTCCAGTTCGGCCAGTTCGTTGTCGCTGACCTTCTGCCGCTGCGACAGGTATGCCACGAATGGCGAGACCGAGCCCTGCAGCGTGTTGTCGACGAACTGGGCAACGGCGCCCTGCAGCACGCTCTCCGGGCCGCGGGTGGGCTGGTAACGATAGACGCCCTGCTGCTGCCGGCGCTGCAGGTAACCCTTGGCGCGCAGGCGTTCCATCATCGTCAACACCGTGGAGCGGGCCAGCCCGCGCGGTTCGCCATAGCCGCTGGCGACCTCGCCGACGCTGGCCGGCGCCTGCTCATCCACATACTGCAGCAGGGCCAGTTCCTGGTCCCCGATGGTCTTGCCACGCATGACAACACTCCCTTGACTACACGTGTCGCTACTGTTGCCATGACGACACCTGTAGTCAACCCCCCGGAAGTCATGGGCCGACGAACGGTAGGGCGCGCGGCCGGCTTAAACCTTTTGCTCCGGGCGCGCATCCGACCCATGGCCTGACACCTGCGGCGGCCGTCATCGCCGCCGATCTTCCTGCCCTCCGGGATCCCGCATGCCTCGCCAGACGCTACGAACCCTGCTCATGATCATCAGCCTGCTGCCCTTCGCCGCCGTCTCCGCCAACCAGGACCAAGCCAACGACCAGACCCGTCGTTTCATCCGCCAGACCATGCAGGAACAGCGCATCCCGGGACTGCAGATCGCCGTGGTCAAGGATGGCCAGGTGGTGCTGTCGGAAACCTACGGGCTGGCCAACGTCGAGAACGGCGTGGTCGCCACCCGCAGCACGCGGTTCCCGCTCAACTCGGCCACCAAATCCTTCACCGGCGTCGCTATGGCGCAGCTGGCAAAGGACGGACAGGTGGATCTCGACGCGCCGGTCTCGCGCTATCTGGACGACCTGCCCGTGAGCTGGCGCGCGGTACGCGTGCGCCAGCTGCTCGCCCACACCTCCGGCCTGCCCGACATCCTCGATGCAGAAGGACTGCTGGGCGGTGGCTCGGAACAGGCGGCATGGCAGGCAGTCCGTGCGCTGCCGATCGAGGCCGCGGCGGGCGAACGCTTCCAGTACAACCAGACCAACTACGTGCTGCTGGCACGGGTCATCGCGCAGCAATCCGGCATGCCCTACGAACGCTTCCTGGCCACCCGTCAGTTCTCCACCGCGCGCATGGCACGCACCACGTTTGGCGACAGCTACGACCTGGTCCCGGATGCGGCGACGATGTACAGCTATCTGCCACGCGCAACCGACGCCAGGGATGCGACGCCACGGCTGTCGCACTGGTTCTATGACATGCCGCCCAGCCTGTGGGCCGGGGGCGGCATCCTCACCACGGCCGACGACACCGCGCGCTGGCTGGTTGCATTGCAGGATGGACGCCTGCTGGAGCAGCGCGCGGTGCAGCAGATGTGGACGGCCGAGCGCCTCAACGGTGGCAGCGCCGGCGACTGGGCCGCAGGCTGGCCGGTGTTCAACACCGCCCCCGACCTGCAGGTGGGCGGCATGGGCGGTGCGCGCTCGGCCTTCATCGTCTATCCCGAGCGCGGCCTCGCCGTTGTCGTGCTGACCAATCTGGTCGGCGCCAATCCGCAGCAGTTCATCCCACGCATTGCGGACTTCTACGCGCTTGCTGAAACAACGCTCTGAGGCTGCAGGTCAGCGGCAGGCACTACCGGGGGCGGCGCATGCCGCTCCTGCAGTGTCTCCACCTATGTTGGCGGCAGTGAGCGCACCGTGTCCACGATGTGCACGGCATTAACTATCCCCCAAATTTTCCCGTGACAGAGTAGAGCGGCTCGAGTAACCACTCATAGAGCTTTCGCCGTTCGCCCATGATGTCCGCTTCAAGCTGCATGCCGGGACGCAGCGGCTCCCGATTTCCATATGCCAGAACGTCCTGGTGGTCTAGCGAAACGAGGACACGATACAGGGATTGGTTTGGATCGCTGCTCTCCTTGCCTTTCATCAGCGCGCTTCTGGAGATGCGAATTACGGTCCCCTTATGAGTACCAAACTTTTGGTAGGGGTACGCTTGGTACCTCAGCAGAACTCGATCGCTCACTTTTACGAAGCCTATCGCGGAGCTTGGGACAAGCAGCTGCGCTCTAAGCTCGGACCCTTCGGGTAACAAGCTGAGAATCGCTTGACCTGGCTGTACGGCCTGACCGGCTTCAACCAGACGGCTTGCGACGAGTCCAGCCACGGGCGCTCGAAGTAGGAGCTCGCCGTCGGCCTCCATTCGAATGGTTTCTTGGTTCAGTGCCGCCAGATCTCGCTCAGATGCCGCCTTGGTCGACAACCTCTGCTGAGGAATCTCCGCAAGTCGCTGCTCCAGCTCAGCCAGGTTCCGACGAATTGATGTCGCCTGACGTTGGAGCGCCTGTTGCGCGTTGATCATCTCAAGTGTCGATTGCTCTTGCTGGTTGATTTGAACGAGACTCACATAACGCTGATCTTCCACGCTCCTGTAGCGAGCCACCGTTTCGCGCCCGATCCTTACCTGCTCGCCCCGTGTCTGGATCTCAGACTCAATCTGAGCTAGCTCTTGCAGCATCGCGCTGCGCTGCGCCTTGGCACCATCCTGCTGGACTACAAACTGTCTATCTTGGAACTCACTGATCGCGCTTACGCTTGCGATTCGGTTCTTCTGGGCATCGAGCAAAGTAGACACAGCATCGCGACCGGAGGACGTGACTCTTGGAACATTCACTGTCAGCAGTCCATCTTGAAGGCGAACATGGTCGCCCTCTTCGACATTTAATCTTGCCACGACACCCGCAGAGGGAGCGACGACCGTGGACAGTCCAAGATCTGGCACCAGCTCACCAAGCACCCGCGACCTGCGCGAGTGCTCACCCAGACACAGGAAGCATACAATTGCCGAGGCAGCCATAGCTGCGAAGAGCCCTAGAATCCACAATCGAATCGGCTGCGCGAGAGATATCGCGCCGAGCCAGCAGCGCCGCTGTGCATCCACAGCTTCCCTACGGAACAAGTCGCTCATGGGATAGCCACCTTCTCACCCTGTTCTTCGTCCGCCACAGAATCCGAAGGGCTTCGCTTCCGCTCCCGGACAACCGTGCCCGCATGCATAACGAGAACTCGGTCCGCACTAGCAATCGTCTCAGGGCGATGAGCAATGATCACTCGGGTGAGGTCAAGCTTCCGCACCGCGTCATTGACCAACCTCTCTCGGTCCACATCCAGATGGCTGGTCGCCTCGTCAAGGAAGAGCAAGCGAGGATTGCGATACAAGGCTCTAGCGAGAATTACCCTCTGCCTTTGACCTCCCGACAAAGAGGTTCCCATGTCTCCGATCAGGCTGTTATATCCCATTGGCATCGCAGAGATATCGTCGTCCACGGCAGCTAGCCGAGCTGCCTCACGCACTCGATCTTCGTCCCAATCCTCATCCTCGAAAGCAATGTTGTCACTAACACTTCCTGCGAAGAGCTGATCATCCTGCATTACAGCGCCGATCACTCGACGATAGGCATCCATGTCAAGCTTCGAAAGAGGCACGCCCCCGACTCGAACCTCGCCTTCGGAGGGTTTCAGAAGGCCGAGCAGGAGCTTCAACAATGTCGTTTTCCCGCAACCAGAGGGACCGATGATGGCCACTGATTCGCCGGCCTCGATCGCCAGGCTGCAGTTCCTAAGTACCCACGGCTCGCCAGAAGCGTAGCGAAAGCCAAGACCATCGACTTCGATACGCAAATCATCAGGGTGCAGGCTACCTGACCTGAAGGAGAGGCTTTCCGGCTCCGTGAGAACAATGTCAGAGAGCCGCTCACCATGTAAGCGAAGCATGCGGAACTCCACCCATTTGTCGATCAAGGCGCCCACGCGCTGTGAGAACTGATCCTTGTAGGCAAGGTAGGCGATCAGCATGCCCACTGAGAACACGCTCTCCATTGCGAGAAGCCCGCCAATCCAGATGACCGCGATGCGTTCCAGGCCAAACACCAATTGACTTGCGCAACTAAAACTCAGTCCGAACTTCGAAAGCCAGATGTCTCGATTGATGGCGTCGTTCATGAGGTTAAAGTAGCCAGCTTGGCGAATCGATTCTCGTCCAGCGACCTTCACTGACTGAACACCGCGGATTGACTCAAGCAGATGACTCTGCTGCCTTGCTCCCGCAATCAGCTGCTTCTCGGTTCCGCGCCTAAGAGGACCAAACGCTACTGCGCGCGTGATGGCGTACAGGGCTATTGCGAGCAGGGTAACTAGAGCGAGCTTCCAGCTGTACAGCAACATCATGCCGAGCGTCACTACCATCATGAGGCCGTCGATCAGTGCTTCAACAAAGCTTGTCGTCAGTGTTCGCTGGATGGCTTGGACGCTGCCCATTCTCGAGGTGACGTCACCCAGATGCCGTTTCTCAAAGAATTCCAAAGGCAGGTGCATTAGATGTTGGAAGACGTTCCCGGTCCACTGTAGGCTCAACCGACTTGATAGATAGATTACCGCTCTGCCGCGAATCTGTCCGATGCAGACCTGAAGTAGAAGCGCTAGGCCGAAGCCGAGGCCAAGTACCGTCAGAAGATCCTTATCGGAAGCAACTAGTGCTTGATCAACTGTCCATTGCATGAAGAATGGCGCTATCAGCACGAAAGTTTGAAGAGCAACTGACAACAGCAGCAGCAAGCCGAGGGATCGCCATAGCCCTTCGATCTTTCCGGTCAATTGCTTCAGCGACACTGCAGCCGGAGGCGGCGCGACCTGGAATTCTGCGGTTGGATGGAGCTCAAGAGCGACGCCAGTAAAGTGCCGCGAGACCTCGTCGAATGATAGCTTACGCTTACCAAAAGCTGGGTCCAGAACGGTGACACTGTTTCGATGGAGCTTCTCAATCACCACGAAGTGATTGAAGTCCCAATGCGCGATGCAAGGCAGGCACAATTGGCTCAGATGCTCCATGTCCAAGCTCAAGGGGCGGCATCGGAAACCAAGCTTTGCTCCAACGTCAATGATGTGAGCGAGGGTAGCGCCCTTGAGTGAGAGCGGATATCGGCGACGAAGCTCCCGAAGCCCGATCTTGCTGCCATGATGTGCCGCGACCATTGCCAAGCATGCAAGACCACACTCAGCCACTTCAGATTGTGTCAGGGCATCCATGCATCGCCATCCTAATCGTGAAAATATTCCATTGATTACGTTCTGAATTCTTCCGCACGCGATCGCACTCATCGCCTCCAGTGGAAGTTCAGCCTAAGCAGACACCTACTGCACAAGGCTTTCAAAGAGCTTTGAGAAAAGGAGGTAAATTTCGCCACCTTGACTCCAGAGAAACCAGAGAAAAGCAATCGCGCAAAGAATACGAATATCCCGCCTCTTCACCTGTAAGACATAGAACTCACCCTGTTTTTCCCCATCTCTTGAATCATCTGACTGCACAAATGGCTCCGTGAAGGAAAATGGAAGATGCCGGGCAAAAGTGCCCGGCATCCAACACAACAGAAATAGCTAAACTATGACGTCAGTTGAGGACTCGGGGGAGGCCGCGTACTCCTTCATTGCGTCCCAAGCACTACCTAGTGCTGACCCCGTCATCCTTCCCCAGTTCCAAGTTTGCCAATCTCCGCCTGAGATAGCATCGATTTCGTCGCAGTGCAGCTCCCGAATTTCCCTCATTTACTTTGGCTCCATATGGCTGGTTCCGTTGAATCCGTCCAGGACGCCGCCTACAAAGTCCGCGATTTCATTTCGTTCGTAGTAGACAAATGCGGCCACAGCGGCCCAAGGCAACCATCCTCCTGAGATGCTATCGACCTGATCTGCAGAAATTTCTTTCATGAATGCTCCTTATTCTTGATGGACGGATCATCTTCTGTGGTAACACAGCCACCACAGCGGCGGTGCAGGACTCCGTATCTACACCGCAAGTCACGATGTGCTTCAAGAGGATTTCACGTCTATGAGGAAAGTTGCATACTCCGTTAGAGCTCGTTCCACGACGCGCGTTCCACAGAAATCGCATTGACCTCCCAAGAACCGCCTGGATTTCAAAGCGATGCAGGGACCTCGACTATCTGAATGGTTGCTCTGCATTGACAAGATTGCATTTACTGCCGCCGTTCCCACTTCCTCGCCCGACAAACGCAACGACGATGGTCGGCGTGCAGCTCTCCAGCATCGAGCCGCCCCCGGACCAAGTCAGAGGAAGCTTGATCTAAACTCCCTGCCTAATCGAATGAATACTGCCGTGGGTTGATGCAAGGCACCATTGGCCGAGGACGCACCCAGAGCGCTTCACCGTTTTCCGCTATGCAGTCAGTAGGTAGGCAATGAAACCGAGGTCCACGTGAGCGCCTTAGGCTGGCGATCCCGTCTTGGGTTGTCGCAGGACGGGTTCACCCTATCCCCGCGGCCCGCCCATCACCGGCAGGATCACCCCGCTGATGTAGCTGGCGCAGGCCGGTGAGGCCAGGAACACATAGGCTGGCGACAGCTCTTCGGGCTGCGCCGGCCGGCCCATGTCGCTGTCCTTGCCGAACTCGGCCACGTCCTTCGCCGGCTTGTCGGCCGGGTTCAACGGCGTCCACACCGGGCCCGGCGCCACGCAGTTGACCCGGATGCCGCGTGGTAACAGCTGGCTGGCCAGCGCCTTGGTGAACGCATGGATCGCGCCCTTGGTGGCCGAGTAATCGATCAGTGCCTTGCTGCCGAACAGGCCGGTTTCCGAACCGGTGTTGATGATGCTGGCGCCCTCGCCCAGATGCGGCAGCACCGCGCGCGCCATCTGGATGTAGCCGCCGATGTTGGTCTGCAGGGTTTCCTGCAGGTGCGCGTCCTCCAGGTCTTCCAACCGTTCGCAGTGCAGCTGGAACGCCGCGTTGTTGACCAGAATGTCGATGCCGCCGAAGGCCTTGGCCACCTGTTTCACGGCCTTGTTGCAGAAGCGCGGATCGCGCACGTCGCCGGCGATCACCACGCAGCGACCGCCCTCTTTTTCCACGTGCTGGCGGGTCAGCTCGGCATCCTCGGCTTCGTCCAGATGCAGCACCGCAACGTCTGCGCCTTCGCGGGCGAACAGTACCGCCACTGCGCGGCCGATACCGGAATCGCCACCGGTGACGATCGCGCGCATGCCCTGCAGCTTGCCGCTGCCGACGTAGTCCGGTGCCAGGAAGCGCGGTGCCAGTTCCAGTGCGTGCTCATGGCCGGGCTTGGCCAGATGCTGCGCCGGCATCGTCTCCGGCTGCCGGCGCGGGCCGGCTTGGGTAGCGGTCTTCTTTGTCGCCTTTTTCGTTGCCTTCTTCGCTACGCGTACATCCTTCGCCTTTTCCTGGTCCTGCAGGCGCCGCTGCCGCGCTGCGACACGCGCCGCGCGCGGATCGGAAGCGGCGGCCTTGCGGGTCGCCGTTTTCACCACGCGCGGGCGCTCGGATGTAGTGGCGTCGGCGGCGGCTGGCGCCGCCTGGGTGCCTTTGCGTACCTTCGGCGATGCCTTGCGG
The DNA here is from genome assembly GCA_028637585.1 of Xylariaceae sp. X187. NCBI lineage: Eukaryota > Fungi > Ascomycota > Sordariomycetes > Xylariales > Xylariaceae > Xylariaceae sp. X187. The sequence continues at coordinate 259,145 of JAJIZN010000004.1, forward strand.
CGGGCGGGGGTCTTCTTGGTGGTGGCCATGCAGGTCTCCTCGGGGGGATGGGGGTTGCCGGCCAGCGGCCGGCACTACCGGGGCGCGTGCGCCGCAGTACCGGGGGCGGCGTGCGCCGCTCATGCAGTGTCTCCACGCAGGCTGTTGGCGGCAGTGAGCGCACCGTGTCCATCGCGTGCACGGCATTCATTCCGCCACCACGCCTGTCGTCGCACCCTGCAGGCCACAACACGAGGAACGTCCCCCATGAAACATGCCATTGCCACCGCCACCGTCTGCTTCGCTCTCGCCGCCTGCAGCAGCAGCCCCATCGCCCAGATCCAGCCCATCGATGGCGTGATTTCCGGCCAGTGCCATTCGGACATGGTGCGTGGTGCGGTCGGCCTGGCGGCATCGGATGCCACCGTCGAGCGCGCCCGCGTCGACAGCGACAGCCTGCACGTGCAGGTGCTGCGTCACGACGGTCCGCGTGTGCCGCCCGCCAGCGAAGGCGGTGAGCGCCTGACCATCGAGAAGGGCCGCACCAACAACATCACCGCGATCTACTGCGGCTGACCGTTACGACGCGCCGCCGCGCTTGGCCAGGCGGCGCGCACGGCGCAGGACCTTCAGTGTCGCCTGCTCCCACTGCCGCGGGCCGCGCAGGCCGGTCAGCGCGGTCAGCTCGCCCCTTTCCCAACCCGCAAACACGCAGGGATCGATGTAGGCCTTGCGGCATACCGCTGGCGTATTGCCCAGCCGTGCGGCCACCTGGCACACCACCTCGCGTTGCGCCTTGGCCAGCGCGCGCTGGCTGGCCGGTTCTGGCAGCTCGGTAGCGGCGAAGGTCTGCACAGCGGCCAGCGTTCCGCCCCAGGTGCGGAAGTCCTTGGCGGTGAAGTCTTCGCCCATCACATCGCGCAGGTAGTCGTTCACCGCCCCTGAATCCACCGGCTGCACGACACCCTCATCGTCGCGGTACTGGAACAGTGCCTGCCCCGGCAGCTGCTGCACGCCACGCACGAGCGCGCCGAGCTTGCGGTCTCCCACTGTCACCTCATGCAGTTGTCCTGATTTGCCACGGAAACGCATCCGCACGCGGCCACCGCGCAGCAGGTCCAGGTGCCGGTTGCGCAGGGTGGTCAGGCCGTAGGATTTGTTTTCCTTGGCATAGGTCTCGTTGCCCACCCGCACCAGCGTATCGGCCAGCAGTGCCACCACCACCGCCAGCACCTTCTCACGGGGGAAGCCGCTGCGCTTGAGGTCGCGGCTGAGCCGCCGGCGCAGGCTCGGCAGCCCTTCCCCGAAGGCGATGGTGCGGTCGAACTTGCCCGCATCGCGAACGGCCGCCCAATCGGGGTGGTAGCGGTACTGCTTGCGCCCGCGTGCGTCGCGGCCGGTGGCCTGCAGATGGCCGTTGGCATGGGCGCAGATCCACACGGCGGTGTAGGCCGGGGGCACGGCCAGCGAGCGGATGCGCTGCAGCGTGGCGGCATCGCGCACGGCGTGCCCATCGGTATCGCGATAGGAGAAGCCTTTACCGGCGCGGACGCGGCTGAAGCCGGGCTGGGTGTCATCGACGTAGCGCAGGCCGGCGGCGCGCGCGGCCTCGCGTTCGGGTGTGGAGGTTGCTGGCATGCCTGCAGTCTGCCGATCGGCGCGGCGTGGCCACGTCAATAACGCAAGACAAACACGTGAGGGCGGGTTCGCCGCTATGCTCGGCCTTTCACCGTCCCTTCCATTCCGGAGTCATGATGTCGTTTCCGATCCGCGTCCGTTCCCTCTCCGCCCTGCTGCTGCCGGCCGTGCTGGCCCTGACCGCCTGCCAGGCGCCGTCGCTGGATGAGCAGGATTCGGCCACCGCCCACGCACAGCAGGCCGCCGAGGCCGCCAAAGCCCCGGCCGACGAAGCCGGCAAGGCCACCGAAGCACCGCCGGTCGGCAACTGCGACGCCAGCCAGGTGCAGAGCCTGGTCGGCCAGGCCTATACCGAAGCGCTGGGCAAGCAGGCCCAGGAAGATGCGGCGGCCAAGCAGATCCGCGTCCTGCACCCCAATGACGTCACCACGATGGAGTTCCTGGGCGACCGCCTGAACATCGAAGTGGATGCAAAGGACGTGGTCAGCGGCGTTCGTTGCGGCTGACCAACCCCGCGCCGGCGAGCGTTTGCCGGCGCTTTGGTTGCGCCTGCAACCGTGTATTGCGGCGTTGCAGCAACCTGTGATGTAGTCGAGGCATCCGGTGGCCTCATGATGCGCTCCAGGGAGTGAGCGGGCACGAGTGTCCCTGCTCATTTCATTACGCATCGAGGTAGAGATGGCCCCCCGCAACCGCCAAGGGCTTTACGACCCGCGCTCCGAGCGCGATGCCTGTGGATTTGGCATGGTCGCCCAGCTCGACGACCAGCCTTCGCGCCTGCTGGTCGATACCGCCATCGCCGCGCTTTCGCGCATGACCCACCGCGGTGGTGTCGCTGCCGATGGCCTCACCGGTGATGGCTGCGGTCTGTTGCTGCGCCGCCCCGATGCCTTCCTGAAACTGCTGGCCAGCGAAGCGGGCATCGCCGTCGGCGCGCGCTTCACCGCGGGCCTGGTGTTCCTGCCGCACGATGCCGACGCCGCGCAGGCCTGCCGCACGCAGCTGCAGCAGCAGATCGAGGCGGTGGGCTGCAAGGTGGCCGGCTGGCGCGACGTACCGACCGACGACAGCGTCTGCGGCCAACTGGCACGCGACACCCTGCCGCGCATCGAACAGGTGTTCGTCGATGCCGGCGTCGGACAGGATGACGCCGGCTTCGGCCTTGCCCTGTTCCTGGCCCGCCGCCGCAGCGAGCAGCTGCTGCGCGCGCACGCCGACTACTACGTCACCACGCTCAGCCCCAATGCCATCAGCTACAAGGGCATGGTGCTGCCGGACAAGCTCAGCCGTTTCTTCCCTGACCTGCAGCGCCGCGAACTGGCCTCCAGCGCCATCGTGTTCCACCAGCGCTTTTCCACCAATACGCTGCCGCGCTGGCCGCTGGCACACCCCTTCCGGATGCTCGCCCACAACGGCGAGATCAACACCATCGAAGGCAACCGCCGCTGGGCGCAGGCGCGCAGCAAGGTGTGGAAGACACCCCGTTTCGACATCGGCGAATTCGACCCGGTCATTTCCATGCACGGCTCGGATTCGCAGAGCCTGGACAACATGCTGGAACTGATGGTGTCCGCTGGCATGGAGCTGATCCAGGCCCTGCGCATCCTGGTGCCGCCGGCAACGCAGTCGCTGGAATTCAAGGACCCGGACCTGGCCGCGTTCTACGAGTTCCACGGCCTCAACAGCGAACCGTGGGACGGCCCGGCCGGCATCGTCGCCTGTGACAGCCGCTACGCGGTGTGTACCCTCGACCGCAACGGCCTGCGCCCGGCGCGCTGGATGCTGACCGCTGATCGCCACTTCCTGGTTGCCTCCGAAGCAGGCGTCTGGGAAGTGCCGACCGAGCGCGTGGTGCGCAAGGGCAAGCTCGGCCCGGGCGAGATGATCGCCATCGACCTCAAGCGCGGCGACCTGCTCGATTCGGAGGCCATCGACCGCATCAACCGCGGCCGTGCGCCGTACAAGCAGTGGCTGCAGCAGGGCGTCACCTACCTGCAGACCGAACTGATCGACCCGTCGCTGGTGGAAGAACCGTTCGACGAAAGCACCCTGCGCAGTTACCACAAGCTGTACCAGCTCAGCAGCGAGGAAGTGGAGCAGGTGCTGCGGCCGCTGGCCGAGACCGAACAGGAAGCCACCGGCTCGATGGGCGATGACACGCCGATGGCCGTGCTCAGCCAGCGCAGCCGCCCGCTGTACGACTACTTCCGCCAGGCCTTCGCGCAGGTCACCAACCCGCCGATCGACCCGCTGCGCGAAGACTGCGCGATGTCCCTGTCCACCCAGCTCGGCAAGGAGACCAACATCTTCCATGCCGGCCCGGAGACAGTGAACCACGTCATCCTCAATTCGCCGGTGCTGAGCCAGCGCAAGCTGCGCCAGCTGCTGAAGATGGACCAGTACGTGCAGGCCAACCGCCTGCTCGACCTGTCCTACAGCGAAGACGAAGGCCTGCGTGCGGGCATCGAACGCATCTGCGCCGAAGCCGAACAGGCCGCGCGCGATGGCATGGTGATGCTGCTGCTGTCCGACCGCTACCCGGTGGCCGGGCGGCCGATGGTGCATGCGCTGCTGGCCACCAGTGCGGTCCACCACCACCTGTCACGCCTGGGCCTGCGCTGCGACGTCAACCTGATCGTCGAGACCGGCAGCGCGCGCGACGCGCACCACATGGCCTGCCTGCTCGGCTTCGGTGCCACGGCGGTGTACCCGTATCTGGCCTACCAGACCCTGTTCGACCTCGGTCGTCGCGGCATCCTCAAGTTGAGCAAGGGTGGCGAGCAGTCGCAGATCGGCCGCCGCTACCGCAAGGGCATCTACAAGGGCCTGTCGAAGATCATCTCGAAGATGGGCATCTGCACCGTGGCCAGCTATCGCGGTGCGCAGCTGTTCGAGATCATCGGCCTGGAACCGGAGGTCGTGGATCTGTGCTTCCCCGATACCGCCTCGCGCATCGGTGGCGCCGGCTTCGCGCGCTTGGATGCCGATGCACGTGAACTGTGCGCGCAGGCCTGGGATGCGCAGCAGGGCGTGGATGTCGGTGGCCTGCTGAAGTATGTGCACGGCGGCGAATACCACATGTACAACCCGGACGTGGTGACCACCCTGCAGCGCGCGGCGCGCAGCGGTGACCCGCGTGCGTGGCAGCAGTACTGCGATGCCGTGCATGCGCGCCCGCCGTCTGCGCTGCGCGACCTGCTGCAGCTGGTGCCGGCGGCGACGCCGACGCCACTGGACGAGGTGGCCCCGGCCAGCGAGCTGTTCCCGCGCTTCGATACCGCCGCGATCAGTCTCGGCGCGCTCTCGCCCGAGGCGCATGAGGCACTGGCGATTGCGATGAACCGTCTCGGCGGCCGCAGCAATTCCGGCGAGGGTGGCGAAGACCCGGCACGCTATGGCACCGACAAGCGCAGCAAGATCAAGCAGGTGGCGTCCGGCCGCTTCGGCGTCACCGCCGAATACCTGGTCAATGCCGAAGTACTGCAGATCAAGGTCGCCCAAGGCGCCAAGCCCGGCGAAGGCGGGCAGCTGCCCGGGCACAAGGTCAATGAACTGATCGCGCGGCTGCGCTATGCCAAGCCCGGCATCGGCCTGATCTCGCCGCCGCCGCACCACGACATCTATTCCATCGAAGACCTGGCGCAGCTGATCTACGACCTCAAGCAGGTCAACCCGACCGCGCTGGTGTCGGTGAAGCTGGTCAGCCATGCCGGCGTCGGCACGATCGCTGCGGGCGTGGTCAAGGCCGGTGCCGACCTCATCACCATTTCCGGCCACGACGGCGGCACCGGTGCTTCACCGGTCAGCTCGATCCGCTATGCCGGTGTGCCGTGGGAGCTGGGCATCGCCGAGGCGCACCAGGCATTGGTGGCCAACGACCTGCGCGGGCGCACCCTGCTGCAGACCGACGGCGGCCTGAAGACCGGCCTGGATGTGGTCAAGGCCGCGCTGCTGGGCGCGGACAGCTTCGGCTTCGGCACCGCGCCGATGATCGTGCTGGGCTGCAAATACCTGCGCATCTGCCACCTCAACAACTGCGCCACCGGCGTGGCCACCCAGGACGAGCGCCTGCGCGAGAACCACTTCACCGGCCAACCCGAGCGCGTGGAGAACTTCTTCCGCCTGCTGGCCGAGGAAGTGCGCGGCTGGCTGTCGGTGCTGGGTGCACGCTCGCTGCAGGAGATCGTCGGCCGTACCGACCTGCTGCGCCAGCTTGACGTCTCGCCACGCGAGGACGTGCGCGTGGATCTGTCGCGGCTGCTGGCCGACGCCAGTTACCCGGGCAGCCACTGCGCCGCACAGCGCCTGTACGAATCGCCGGACAGCCTGGCCACGCAGATGGACGGCCTGCTGGCCGAGGCCATCGAGCACAAGCGCGGCGGCGAGCATCGCTTCCTGATCCACAACACCGACCGCAGCATCGGCACCCGCCTGGCCGGCGCCGTCGCCCGCGCACACGGCAACCAGGGCATGGCCGAATCGCCGCTGGAACTTCGCTTCCGTGGCAGCGCCGGGCAGAGCTTCGGTGCCTTCAACGTCGGCGGCCTGCACCTGGAAGTGGAAGGTGAAGCCAACGACTACGTCGGCAAGGGCATGGCCGGTGGCCGCCTGGTAGTGCGTCCGCCGCGTGGCGCACGCTTCGAGGCACGCAGCACCGCCATCATCGGCAACACCTGCCTGTACGGCGCAACCGGTGGCGAGCTGTTCGCCGCTGGCCGTGCCGGTGAACGTTTCGCCGTGCGCAACTCGGGCGCACTGGCGGTGGTGGAAGGCGCAGGCGATCACTGCTGCGAATACATGACCGACGGCGTGGTGCTGGTGCTGGGCAAGGTCGGCCTCAACTTCGGTGCCGGTTTCACCGGCGGCCTGGCCTACGTGCTGGACGTGGACCGCGATTTCGTCGACCGCTACAACCACGAACTGATCGACATCCACCGCGTGTCCGCCGAAGGTTTCGAGAACTACCGCCAGCATCTGCACCGTCTGATCGGCCGTCATCGCGAGCTGACCGGCAGCATCTGGGCGCAGCAGATCATGGACGAGTTCCGCGATTACATCGGCAAGTTCTGGCTGGTCAAACCCAAGGCCGCCAGCATCGAGTCGCTCACTGAAACCCTGCGACGCGCCGCATAACGGTAGTGCCGGTCGATGGCCGGCAACCCAGGATCACGTAGTGCCGGCCGCTGGCCGGCATCCGGAAAACACCACAGAGCCCGCCATGAGCCGCAAGCACGCCTTCCAGTTCCTCGACCTGCCCCGGACCATGCCGCAGCGCATCCCGGTCGAACTGCGCACCTCCGGCGACTGGGGTGAGCTGTACGGAAAGTTCGGCAAGGAAGACGCGCAGTACCAGGCCGGCCGTTGCCTGGACTGCGGCAACCCTTACTGCAGCTGGAAGTGCCCGGTGCACAACGCCATTCCGCAATGGCTGCAGCTGGTGCAGGAAAACCGCATCCATGAAGCGGCCACGCTGTGCCACAGCACCAACCCGCTGCCGGAAGTGTGCGGCCGGGTGTGTCCGCAGGACCGTCTGTGCGAAGGCAGCTGCACGCTGGAGGAGTTTGGCGCGGTCACCATCGGCGCGGTGGAGAAGTACATCGTCGACACTGCACTGGCCACCGGCTGGCGCCCGGATATGACTGCGGTGCAGCCCACTGGCCACACGGTGGCGGTAATCGGTGCCGGCCCGGCAGGCCTGGCCTGTGCCGATCGTCTGGCGCATGCCGGCATCACCGCGGTGGTCTACGACCGCTACGAACAGGTCGGTGGCCTGCTGCAGTTCGGCATTCCCAGCTTCAAGCTGGACAAGGACGTGATCCGCCGTCGTCGCGACGTGCTTGAGGGCATGGGCGTGCAGTTCCGCCTCGGCGTGGAGATCGGCCGCGACGTCAGCCTGCAGCAGCTGCTGGACACCCATGATGCGGTGTTCGTCGGTACCGGCGCCTACCGCTATACCGACGGTGGCCTGGACGGCCAGGACCTGAAGGGCGTGCTGCCGGCGCTGCCGTTCCTGGTGCAGAACAGCCGCATCGTCGGCGGCGATGATCCGCAGGGCCGGCCGATCGCCGGCTGGGAAGACCAGATCGCCCTGCCCGACCTCAATGGCAAGCGCGTGGTGGTCCTCGGCGGTGGCGACACCGGCATGGACTGCGTGCGCAGTGCGGTGCGGCTGGGGGCCGCCAAGGTCACCTGCGCCTACCGCCGCGACGAAGCCAACATGCCGGGCAGCGCGCGCGAAGTGGCCAATGCACGCGAAGAAGGCGTGCGCTTCCTGTTCAACCGCCAGCCGCTGTCGATCGAAGCCGGTGCCGACGACGAAGTGATCGGGGTCACCGTCATCGAGACGCGCTTGGGCGAACCTGATGCCAACGGCCGCCAGAACGCGGTGCAGATCGAGGGCAGCGAATCGCTGCTGGAAGCGGACGTGGTCATCATCGCGTTCGGTTTCTCGCCCAGCGTGCCGTCGTGGCTGGCCGAGCATGGCGTGGAGGGCCAGGCCAACGGCCGCATCCTCGCCGGAGGCAAGGGCAAGCTGCCCTTCCAGACCGCCCATCCCCGCCTGTTCGCCGGTGGCGACGCGGTGCGCGGCGCCGACCTGGTGGTGACCGCGGTGGCCGAAGGTCGCGACGCCGCTGCCAGCATCGCGCGACTACTGGCGCACTGACAGACCGACCGTCGGCATCAGTACTGCGGCGAGGGTGGCGTGCAGTGCTGGGCGGTCGACCGGCTTGGCGATGAAGCGATCGATGCCGGCGTCGTGACAGGCCTGGCGGGTACTGTCGAGCACGCTGGCGGTCAACGCGATGATCGGTACCCGTGCCGCGTCGTCCCGTGGATCGGCGCGGATGGCGCGGGCCAGGGCAAAGCCGTCCATGCCCGGCATGTGGCAGTCGGTGATGACCAACGCGAACCGGTGTGTCTGCCACGCCTGCCACGCTTGCTCGCCATTGGCGGTGGCATGCACCTGCAGGCCCAGATCCCGCAGACGCCGGACCAGCAACTGCAGGTTGGTGGGATGGTCCTCGGCAACCAGTACCCGTACCGGCGGCAGCGTGGGCAGGTCAGCGGCCTCGCCGCGATGCTCCGCCGATGGCGCCTCGCAGGCCGGCAGGTACAGGTCCAGCCACACCGTGGTACCCGCGCCCGGCGTGCTGCACAGCTGCAGTTGCCCGCCCATCGACGCCGCCAGTTCCCGGCAGATCGCCAGGCCCAGGCCGCTGCCACCGAAGCGCCGGGTGGTGGAGGCGTCGGCCTGGGTAAACGCTGCGAATACCGCCCGCTGGCGCTCTCGACTGATGCCCACACCGGTATCGGTCACCTGCAGCCGCACCTGCTGGCCGTGCTCGCGCTGCTGCTGCACCCGCACCTGCAGATCCACGCCACCCTGCAGAGTGAACTTCAGCGCGTTGCCCGCCAGGTTGAACAGGATCTGGCGCAGGCGCAGCCCATCCGCCAACGATCCCTGCTGCAGCGCAGGATCCACGTCGCAGCGCAGATGCAGCCCCTTGCTTGCCGCCACCGGCACCAGCAGGCGCTGCACTGCCCGCAGCAGCCCGGCCAGGTCGGTGGGCAGACACTGCGGTGGCTGTGGGCCAGACTGCAGGCGTTGGCTGTGCAGCACGTCGTCAAGGATCTGCCGCAACATCTGCGCCGCATCATCGATGGTCGCCAGTACCTGGCGCTGGCGCGCATCCAGTGCGCCGCTGCCGAAACACTCCAGCTTTCCCAGCAAGGTGCTCATCGGCGTGCGGATCTCGTGGCTCATGGTGGCCAGGAAATGGGTCTTTGCGACAGCATCCTGCTCCGCGTCGCGCCGGGCGTCGTTCAATGCCTGCGTACGCGCGCGCGCCTCGGTGACGTCCATCCAGTACCCGCTCCATTCCACGCCGCTATCGTTGCAGGCGATGGGTCGCCCGTGTGAACGTACCCAGCGCCAGCCATTGGGACCGCGCGTGCGGAAAGTGACGTCGATGGGCCCGCGCACCAGCGCAGCGGCGTCTACGCAGGCCAGCACCGAGCGGCGATCCTGCGGATGGACTGCCGCCAGCAGGCTTCCATGGTCGACCCGCGCGGTATCCACGCTGATCCCGAACAGGGCATGCACGTCACCAGCAATGTGGGGAACGCTGTACTCGCCGGTACTGCTGCGCCGCGCCTGGTACACCACCGCCGGCAGGTTGGCGGTGACCTCCTGCAGGCGCTGCTCCAGCGCCTGCCTGCGCTGGCCTTCGCGGTGCAGTCGCCAGTATCCGAACGCATACACCAGGCCCATTGTCAGCAGCACCAGCAGCACCGTGATCGACCCGCGCAGCGGCGACACCGGCGCGCGGCCAGGGCGAGGGGATGTCGAGATCCAGTGTGCCTGCAATGCCTCGCGCTGCTCGTGCGTCATGCCTGCCTGCAACTGGTTGAAGCGGGCCACCAGGTGCGCGCACGCCGGCAGCGCGGCCAGGACCAGTGCGTCGCTGAAGCCAGCTGGCGCCGCCACGTCCAGCACGTCGCCAGGCCGATTGCGCAGGGTGGCTTCCACTTCCACCAGGTTGCCCACCACCGCATCGATCTGGCCGCTGATCAGCAGCTGCAGTGCCTTGTCCAACGCCGCCACCTGCAGCAGCGGCACGTCCGCGCCGGTTTCTTCCAGCATCCTGGCAAGCGGCACGATGTCGGGGCTGGCCACGCCGCGACCGTGCAGTCCGTCCAGGCCGATGATCGACCGCGCATCGGGGCGGCGCACGATCACCTGCGGCACCTGCAGGTAGGGCACGCTGGCCACCCAGCCTTTGGGCTTCTGCGCACGCGGCCAGCCGAGCACGGCGTGGGTACCGGCCGGCAGCGCAGCGGCGGCCAGCGCCGTCGCCGCGACCGGTGTGGCGCGCAGCGTGGGGAACTGTTCCTGCAGCAACGCCAGGTAGGCGGCCACCAGGCCGTGTGGCTGGTTGTCCAGACTGGACGACAACGGTGCACGATCGCCGGGATAGGCGAGCAGGATGGGGCCTTCGCACTGCCCGGCCCAGGCCGGCGCCGATAGCAGCGACAGGGCGATGATGCGGGCCAAGGGGCCAGCGACATTCACGGTGGACATCCTCATGTCGCGAGCAGGGGCGTGGCCGCATCGCGATACGACCTCTTGCCACGCTAGCGACCCCCTTCCCAGCAACAATGAGGAAATTTGTAAAACCCTCCGAAACCGCCAATAGCGACATACACTGCCGCTTCTACCGATCCCGGAGCTTTCGATGCGCATCGGCCTGGCCGCCAACCGTCTCCATCACAACGACGCGCGCGCGGCACTGTTCCGCTGGCTGCGCGCCAGCGAACCCGGGCTGCGCGAACTGGGCGTGACACTGTGTGCGGTCGGCCGTACCCATGATGCGATCCAGCGCAACGGTTTCCTTGCCGGTTACGACGGCCTGCAGCGCTACCCGTACGGTCGCGAAGGCGGGTTGATGAAGCTGGTGGCCGAAGTGGTGGGGATGGGCTCCGAGCGTACGCTGGACGGTGCGGTCTATCTGATGGATCCGGTGGACCCTTCCTCGGTATTCCCCGAAGCGACCGCGCTCAAACGGCAGTGCGTGATCCACGGCAAGCCTTTCATTTCCACTGTGGCCACCGCCCGCGACTGGATCGAGGTGGAGCGCATCCATGCCGGGTTGGCCGCCGATGCCGGCGCCTCCGACCTGCATGCGTTCGAAGGGCAGACGCTGGCGTTGATCGCGCACGATGCGATGAAGCCGGCAATGCTGGCGTTCGCCGATGAACACTTCGACGTGCTGGCGCGCTTCGGCGAACGCGTAGCCACCGGTACCACCGGCCAGCGCTTGAACGAGCTGGCATGGAGCCGCGGCTGGCCCGCGGATACGGCGTGGGTGACGCGTTACCAGAGCGGCCCGATGGGCGGCGATGCGCAGATTGCCGACCGCGTGCTGGAAGGTCGTTGCCAGCGCGCGATCTTCTTCGAGGATCCGCATGTGGCGCGCCAGCACGAAGCGGACATCCAGTTGCTGGAGCGGGCAGTGACCACGGTGACCGATCAGGCGGTGTGCATTACGGCGCCGCGGGTGGCGGCGCGATGGGCGGAGGCGGCGGCATTGCGCGTGGGTCGATGAGGTTTTCGGCCAACGGCTGAGCCCCTCGTGGTGGCCGTTCAAATCAAAAGCTGTGCTTGGCCGGACGGGTGGGCCATGCAGGGGACGCTGCAAGTACATCCATGTAAGCTCGATGGCGCCATCCATGGCGCCAACGCCCCTGCATGACCCACCCGCCCGACCTCAGACAGTTTCCGTGCGCGTCCAGCCACGGAAGAGAAAAAGAAGATCAAGAGCAGCAGCGAATCGCGCGCTGCGCGCGCTTCTGTAGAGCCGAAGGTAGCGGCAGGAGCCGCTGCCAACGTCGCTTGCGACGGCCCGGAGGGTGCCGGTCAGGACGACCGGCATAGCCATGCTCGGCTGCTCTTGGTCGCGGTGGCTGAACATCCGCGCCGCGCGCGATAGCCGAGCATGGCTCGGCTCTACAAAATCACAGTGCTACAGCAGCTGCCGAAGCATTGCTTTCAATCTGCGCCCTTCCAGCTGGAAATAGTCGCGCTGCGCGCGCCAGTCGGGGAAGCGCTGTTCCACTTCGTGCCAGAACGCTGGCGAGTGGTTGGCCTGGATCAGGTGGCAGAGTTCGTGCACCAGCACGTATTCGAACGCGGCGGGACTGCCCAGTACCAGTGCCAGGTCCAACGCCATGCTGCCGTCGGGGGCCAGCGAGCCCCATTGCGAGGACATCACCTTCAAGCGCAGGCGGCTGGGCGCGCGCGGCAGGCCGGGCAGGTACTTGGGCAACCAGCGGCCGACATCGGCACGGGTCTGTGCTTCGTAGAACTCGCGCAGCAGACGGCGCAGGGTCGCGTCGCCGCCACGGCTCGGCCATTGCACGCAGGCACCGTGTTCGTCGATTTCCAAACGTGCGTAGCGGCCTTCCTGCCAGCGCAGCGGCAACAGTTCACCGCGCAGCGGCAGCACGCCTTCGATGCCGGGCTGCAACGCGGCGGGCAGACCATGCCCCTGGTAAAGGCGCAGCTGCAGGCCCAACCAGTCGCGGTGCTGTTCGAGGAAACGCTCGCCCATCACCAGGCTGGCGCGTGGCGGCAATGTCAGTCTTGCACCGCGCTCATCGACGCTGAGCTTGATCCGGCGCGCGCGCGGATCACGCACGCGCAGTACCTCGATCTCGACATCCTCCAGCCGCAGGCGAACGGTGTCGCGCTGTACGGTGGCGGCAGGGACCGGCGAGATCAGGCGGCGCAGCAGACGGCTCATGCTCCCAGCATAGCGCCGTGCGGGGCCGCCGGATGACCGGCGGCCGACGGCCTGCCTGTTCAGTCAGCCTTGCTGAGCTTGAAGGCTTCTTCGAGCAGCAGGAACAGGCGGCGGATCTCCGCGCTCTGCAGGGCGAAGCGGGCGTCGAACTCGGCACGGCGGCCGTCTTCGTCCGCGTGCTCCAGCTGGTCCAGTGCGCCGTCCAGGAACTTCAGCTTGCGCACGATCAGGTCGTCGCCCAGCACGAAGGACAGGTTGTCCTCGAACACCAGGGCCAGCTTGGTCACCTGCTTGCCGGCGTCCAGGTGCTTGTCGATCTCGTCACAGCGCAGTTCCTGGTGCTGGCACTTGACCACCGCGCCGCCTTCCACCGGGTCCTTCATCTCGCACTCTTCGCCCAGGCTGAAGCCGGTGGGCAGGGGCTCGCCGGCGATCCAGCCGGTCAGGATCGAGCGCGGCGCGACTTCGGCGTTCAGCGGCATTGCCGGGAAGCTGCCGAGCAGGCCACGGATGTCGGACATGAAGTATTCGCCGGTCTTGCGGCTGGAGGTGTCCACCACCACGTAGCCGTGCAGCTGGTCGATGAAGGCATCGTTGCGCGAGGACTTCACGAATGCGCGCGGCAGCAGTTCATGCAGCAGGTCGTCCTTCATGCGCTTGCGCTCGCGGCCACCGGGGCGGCGGCCTTCCTTCTCTTCGATCTCCTCCAGCTTGCGCTCGAGCAGGTCGTTGACCACCGCGCCGGGCAGGATCTTGTCCTCGCCACCGACGGTCAGCCACAGGTGTTCGGCAATGCGGTGAGAGAGGGCTTCCTTCTCTTCGCGGCCGAACGGTGAGATGAAACCACGCGAGTTCATTTCCAGTGCGCCCACCGGCTTGAGCAGGGCGTGCGGCAGCAGGGTGTCGACTTCGGAAAAATCAGTGGAGGTCGGGAAGCGGAAGAACGTCAGGTTGCGAAAGAACATGGAATTCCGGTGTCTGAAGAAGAAGGGCGCCCGACCTTAAACGGCAGGCGTCTCGGGAACTGCGTCGGCCAGCCAGGCATCGGCATGCGCCGCATCGCCACGGCGGCCCAGGGCCATGAAATCGAACAGGGCGGCATCGGCCAGCTGCGCAGGCCGTACGTCGGCCATCGCACGTGCGATCTGTTCGATGCGCCCGGGATGGTCCTGGTCCCACTGCTTGAGCATCAGGCCGACCTGCCGACGCTGCAGGTTTTCCTGGCTGCCGCACAGGGTGCAGGGAATGATCGGGAAACGGCGGGCCTGCGCGTACTGCGCGATGTCGTGCTCGCGCGCGTACGCCAGCGGGCGGATCACCACGTGCTGTCCATCGTCGCTGAGCAGCTTCGGTGGCATGGCGGCCAGCTTGGCATGGTGGAACAGGTTCAGGAAAAACGTAGCCACCACGTCATCGCAATGATGGCCCAGGGCGATCTTGCTGAAGCCGTGCACCTTGGCGTGGTTGTACAGCGCGCCGCGGCGCAGGCGCGAGCACAGCGAACACATCGTCCGGCCTTCCGGGATGACCCGGCTGACCACCGAATACGTGTCCTGCTCGATGATCTGGTACGGCACGCCCAGCCCGGCCAGGTACTCCGGCAGGACGTGCGCGGGGAAACCGGGCTGTTTCTGGTCCAGGTTCACCGCCACCAGTTCGAACGGCACCGGCGCCTTTTTCTGCAGCTGCAGCAGCAGGTCCAGCAGGGTGTAGCTGTCCTTGCCGCCGGACAGGCAGACCATGACCTTGTCGCCTGCTTCGATCATGCCGAAGTCGGCGATGGCCTGGCCGACCTGGCGGCGCAGGCGCTTGCCCAGCTTGTCCGCCCCGTGCCCGGCCACGCGCGGGTCGCGCGAAATGCGCTGCGGGGGATCGGGCAGGGAGATCACGGCGGACATGGCGCCATTCTACCGGCTTGCGGCAGCCCGGACCCGGGGTCGGGATTCCCCTCTCCCGGCAGTCATCGCGGCTGTGTATGCTCGGAGACCGTGGACACCTACAGCCCCGCCGAAATCGTCGAACACCTCGTCGCCCTGCGCGCCGAGCATCGCTCGCTGGATGAACAGATCACGCGCATGGCCGCCAACGGCGAGGATGAGCTGGAGTTCAAGCGCCTGAAGCGGCGCAAGCTGCAGTTGAAGGACTGCATCACCAAGCTGGAAAGCCTGCAGATTCCGGACGAGCCGGCGTAACCGGTGGCCCATCCACGCATGGCGTGGATCTACTGCAGGCCGACGCCCGCCCCGAAGTCCGGTAACGATCCGGCAACACATGGATCCACGCCAAGCCGGGGCATCCCGGTAGATCCACGCCATGCGTGGATGGGGCCCTGCATCAACGCGGCAGCGCCAGCTCCGCACTCCAGGCCGCCTCGCCGTCCACGGTCAGGTCACAGCGGCGCACGTTATCGGCACCGGCACAGCGCAGCCCAAGCGGATGGCCGTACCAGTCACCGGCAAGACCCTGCCGAGCTGCGGATTCATCACCGCTGACACGCACCTCGCCTGCCAGCCACAGGCGGTATTGCGCCGGTTGCCCCACCTTTGCCTCGACACACAGGCGCACCGGCGCATCGGCCAGCCGCCCGGGCAGGTTATCGTCCACGCAGACCTCTGCAGCCTGCACCGAAGCAGCCGCCAAGCCACCGGCCGCGATCAACGCGGCCAGGGCCGACAGGCGCCGCAGGTTCAATCCTGCGGTGCCGGTTCGTCCGGGCGCGCCGCTTCCGGGCTGACCCGTTCGATGGTGTGGCGCAGTTCGCGGCCGAGGATGAACTTGGCATCCTTGGCCCAGGCGTCCAGGCGATCGTCGAACAACAGCTTGCTGTTCTCGTCCGGCCACACCAGACGCAGCTCGCGCAGCTTCTGGATGAACCCGCGGAACAGCGACTTGTCGAAGAACTCCGGCGCGGCCGGCGCATAGAGCAGGCTCAGGCGCTGCGCGGCCTGCTGGCACAGGCTTTCCAGCTCGGCGGCGCCGAGCGTGCCCGGGCCGTTCTTCACCAGCACCGAAATGGCGATGTAATAGCGCTCGAACGCCTGCTGCAGCGAATGGCCGATCGCACGCAGGCGGAACACTTCGTCGGTCTGCCCGGTGTTGCGTGCGAGGATGCCGCCGTCGTCTTCGTTGACGTTCTGCAGCAGGCCCTCACGCACGAACACGTCGATGGTCTGGTCGATACGCTGGGCGAACTCGTCCTCGGTCCACGGCAGGAACAGTTCGGCCTGCAGGAACGGGTACACCGTGCGGCCCAGCTGCACCAGGCCGGTGCGGCTCATGCGGCGATTGTTCTGGAAGCAACAGGCCACCCACGACGACGCGGTGAACAGGTGCACCACGTTGTTGCGGAAGTAGCTCAGCAGCACCGCGGTATCGCCGCTGACGCTGAGCACGTCGCCCAGCGGGTGCTTGATGCGGGTAAGGACGTTGATCTCTTCGGCGTGGGCGATGATCCGCTCCGGCGAGTGCGGGGTCACCGTCACCCGGCCCGAATACGGCATCTCGACCAGCAGGGTCTTGCACAGCTCGATCTGCGCGATCAGGTCGGCCTCGCCCATCGCATGCTTGGGCGTGGACAGCAGGGCCAGCGCCAGCAGGTTGATCGGATTGACGTCGGCGGCACCGTTGATGCGCACCTGGATGCGTTCGGCCAAGGTGTCGACGGTGGTCGACAGCCACGAGGGCTTCTCGTCCTCGGACACCGCTTCGCCGCCCCACTCCGGTGCCTTCTCGGCCAGCACGTCGTTCAGCGCGATCGGCTCACCGAAGTTCACCACCACCTGGCCGTAGTTCTGCTTGAGCACCTTGGGGATGCCCCACAGCAGCTGCCAGATCGATTCCTTTTCCTTCGGCCGCCCGGACAGTTCATCCAGGTAGCTGCCGCCCTCCATCAGCTTCTCGTAGCCGATGTAGATGGGCTGGAACAGCACCGGCTTGCGCGGCTGGCGCAGGAACGCGCGCAGGGTCATCGAGATCATGCCGCCCTTGGGCTGCAGCAGGCGACCGGTACGCGAGCGCCCGCCCTCGACGAAGTATTCGATGGAATAGCCACCTGCGACCAGCTGCGCCACGTACTCGCTGAGCACCGCCGAGTACAGCGCGTTGCCACGGATCGAGCGGCGGATGAAGAACGCACCGCCCTTGCGCAGCAGGGTGCCGACCACCGGCAGGTTCAGGTTGATGCCGGCCACGATGTGCGGCGGCACGATGCCGCGGTCGTACAGCAGGTAGGACAGCAGCAGGTAATCCATGTGGCTGCGGTGGCTGGGCACGTAGACCACTTCGTGGCCCGGTGCAGCGGCCTTGAACTTGTCCAGGTGGTGCACCAGCACGCCGGCGTAGATGCGGTTCCACACATGGCTGAGCATGAAGCTGGCCGAACGCACCGCCGGACTGGAATAGTCCGCGGCGATTTCCCAGGCGTAGGCGTGCGCCTTCTTCCAGGCATCGCTGGTTTTGCTGTTGTCGCGCTTGGCCTGGGAGGCGATTGCTTCGCGCACCGTCTCGGCGGCCAGCACCTGGTCCACCAGCAGGCGCCGGGTCGACAGGTCAGGACCGATCACCGACTCGCGGATGCGGCGGAAATGGGTACGCAGCACGCGCTGCAGCTTGCGCACCGTTCGCTCGGGCTCCAGGCCCTCGTCGATGGTCGAACGCAGCGAGATGGGCGGGGCGAAGCGCACGATCGTGCTACGGCCATTGAGCAGCACCGCCAGCAGTCGGCGGAAGCGGCCGACCAGCGCCCAGTTTTCCGAGAACAGCACGGCGAACCAGCCGCTCTGTTTGTCCGGGGCGCGGCCGACGAAGATCGATACCGGCACCAGGTGCACATCCAGGTCGTCGCGCACGCGATGGGCCTGCAGGACCTTGGCCAGCGAATCGGAATGGGTCTTGGCGCCGCGCTGTTCGGGAATCAGCGAGTTGCTGGAGCTGCGGCGCGACAGGGCCAGGTAGGCGCGCTTGCGGCCGGTGGGGTCACCGGCCAGCGGCACCAGCGGCGACGGCAGACCGGCCTGGCGACAGGCCTTGTCCAGGATCAGCGCGTTGGACAGGCCGTAGTCTTCCAGTACGTACATGACCGGGCGGCCATCGTTGTACTGGCCCGGGTCTTCCGGCTCGATCTTCAGCGACAGCCAGGGTTCCACCAGACGCCCGAGCAGGCGCGCCCACAGCGGGCGGCGGCCGGCAGGACGCGCGTGCACGGGCGTCGCCGCTGGCGGCGTGCCAGCGTCGGTCGAGGGGGACGCCGGCGCCGTGTCGGCGGGCGTCGGCTGGGATTCTTCGCCGGGGAACGGCAGCGGGTTCTGTTTCGACATCGACGTCATTATGGCTTAGCCGATGGCGTTGCCGCTTCCCCATCGGTTGCCGGGGCGGCGACAGGGTCCGGAGCAGCGGCGGCGCGCGCCGCGTCAGCCTGTCGCAGCAGGGCGTCGGTGTCGGCCAGAGTGCGGGTCAGGTACCAGTGACCCTCACGCCGGCTCAGCGGCACCTGCACGGTCATCGCGCGCCCGGCGAGCTCGTACTGCAGGCGCACCAAGGCGTTGTCACCTTCCACCGACAGCAGCTCTCCGCGCACGCTGCGCAGCGCCTCGTCCACGCCCAGCCCGTAGCTGGCCAGCACGGCCTTCACCGTGTGGACGAACGGCGCCAGCTGCTGCAGGCTGCCTTCCATGCCCGCGGCCTGCAGGCCGGCGTCGTCCTGGAAACCGACCTGGGCGGCGGCACCGACGAGGGCGGCGATGCTGCTGCGGGCTCTGGCGCGGTCGCTGATGGGCGCGTCCTGGGCCCAGGCCGCCAGGGTCTGCACCAGCTGGATGTAGTGCGCCTGCTGGCCAGGCGTGTAGCCCTTCTGGTGCCGCAGGTACTGCACACCGAAGTTGCCCATCGATTGCGCGGCCTGGCGTACAGCGCGGGCCTGGCCGGCCAGCTGGCGGTCGAAACTGCGCTGCAGCTGCACGCTGGCGCCGGGCTCACGCAGCGCCGCCAGCATCGGCAGCAACTGGTCGCCGAGCGGCAGTCCGGTCAGCGGCCACTGGCTGTGGCCGTCGGCCCAGGCCTGCTGCAGGCGCTGATACTGACTGGGCGGCACCGACAGCTTTGCGTAGCCGACCAGATCGTCGTCGGCCAGCCGTTGCGCCATCGCCTGTACCGCGGCGACAGGTTCGGCCGGCACGGCGGCCGGATCACTGCCGGATTCACGGCATGCGGCGATGGCCAGCAGCAGCATGGCCGCCAGCCCCCATCCCCGCGCAGACCTTCCTCGCACTACAACGCTCATGCAATCGGACTCCCCGGACCGGTCCGCATCTTGCGGCCTGCGACGTGACAGCGGCAAGCCGGGGCGTCACGGTTTCTGCCAAGGCCCGCACTGCGCGGTGGCTCCATGCCGCGCGCCGACGGGCCTCCCCGTACCGGGCGGACAAAAAAAAGAGCCCGGATCACAGGGATCGCAGACTCTTCAAACCGGCGCAAGGCCGGTGGACAGTGTTGTGGCGCATGTCCGGCCCGAAGACCGGATGGCGGCGATCCTACGCTGCCCGCAAAGTTAACGCAACACATGACAAAACATCATTCATCCCATTGATTTAATTGGACAAATAACGCCGCCAGATGCCTTCGATGAAATCTACGGCATGTTTTCCGGCGATTCGGGCATAAACGTCGGGGTCGCCGGCACACGGTTTCCCCGGCCGGGTTCGGATGCGTCAGGGCAACAGGCACAAATGCGAACGCCATCCCGCGTTTGACGGGATGGCGTTCGTGGTGCCGCCGCAACCGCCGTCGCGGCGGGGGCTCAGCGCGTGGCCAACGCCGTCGCGATCTCCTGCTGGATCGCGCGTGCGGCGGCCTGCGGATCAGATGCCAGGCGGATCGGACGACCGACCACGATGGCATCGGCGCCATCGGCAAAGGCCTGCGCCACACCCACGGTGCGCTTCTGGTCATCGCCGACCGGGCCACCGGGGCGGATGCCCGGGCACACGATCGAGAAACCGGTGCCGGTCGCGGCGCGGATCGGACCCGCTTCCTGGCCGGAGGCGATCACGCCGTCGACACCAGCAGCCTGTGCGGCCAGCGCGCGCTCGACCACGACCTCCACCGGCTCGCGGTCGATGCCCATCTGCGCCAGGTCGGCGCGGCCCATCGAGGTCAGCACGGTCACTGCCAGCAGGCGCATGTCGCCGCTGTTGGCGGCTGCGCAGGCCTCCATCATCGCAGGGTGCCAGCCGTGGATCGTGGCGTAGCTGACCGGCCACTGCGCCAGGCGCTTGATCACCGCTGCGGCGGTGGCCGGGATGTCGAAGAACTTGAGATCGACGAACACGCGCTTGTCGCGGCGTGCCAGCTCGTCCAGCACCTGGAAGTACTCGCCGGAGGCGAGCAGTTCCATGCCGATCTTGTAGAACGCCACGCTGTCGCCAAGGCGGTCGACCCACTCCAGCGCCTGCACGCGGTCAGGCACGTCCAGCGCGAAGATCAGACGCTCGTCGTCACGCAGCGGCAGCGGGGCGCGGCTCACGGCGCGTAGTCCAACGCGGCACGCTTGGCGTCATGACGGGCCTGGCGCGACTGCGAGTAATCGTTGTTGAACTGCGCCGGCTCGAAACCGCCGTAGGTCGGGTTCGGCAGCATCCACCAGCGCTCGCCGAACCAGTCGTGGTACTGCTGCAGCAGCGCGTCGCGGCCATCATTGGTGTTGGCGGTCACTTCCACGAAGTCACCCAGCTGGTCGCCGAACTGCATCAGCACGCGGTACTTCTGGCCGGCCAGGCGGCGGCGGCAGTTCTTCTCGCTGCCGGCCTGCTCGCAACCTTCAACCACGGTGCCCAGGCCGAGGAACACGCTGTCATCGGCCACCGGCAGGCCCTGCTCGCGCAGGTTGGCCAGGGTCGCGTCCTTCAGGTGCACGGCGCGGTTGGAGATGTACAGCAGGGTCACGCCCTTGGCGTTGGCAGCCTTGGCGAAATCGACCACGCCGGGAATGGCCTTGGCCTTCTTTTCGGCGACCCACTGGTCCCAGCTGAGTTCGTCGTATTCCTTACCGTCACGCACCAGGCGCGCCTGGTAGGGCGAGTTGTCCAGCACGGTCTCATCCACGTCCAGCACCACGGCCGGCTTCAGGCCCTTGGCCTCGTTGCCGCGCTCTTCCGGCACCAGCGCATCCCAGTGGGCTTCCTTCAGCGCGACGTCCAGGTGGTCGGCGGCCGCGCGGTAGGTCTGCTCGGTGATCGCCTTGTATTCCTGCGCGCGCTGCATCCACAGCACGGCATTGAGGTTGTCGTTGGCGGTCGCGTCGAGCGCACCGTCAGCCTTGGCGGCAGCGGCCGGCGCTTGCGGGGTGGCGGCTTCGGCAGGCGCTTCCACGCGCTTGCAGGCGGACAGGCCCAGCGCCGCGGTGGCGAGCAGGGTCAAAGACAGGGACACAGGACGACGCATGGATTCACCGGCAATCAGATATACCGGCCCATTTTACCGGCAAAGGCGCCGCCGGGACGGCTATGCTTGGTGGTTGACCTGTTGTCTTCCGGAAGCCGCCATGACCGACCCTGCCCAGACCCCCGACGTTCCGCTGCTGGATGCCGTACAGGCGCGCCTGCTGGGCTGCCTGGTGGAGAAGGAAGCCACCACCCCGGATACCTACCCGCTGACGGTCAATGCCGCGCAATCGGCCGCCAACCAGAAGACCGCCCGCGAGCCGGTGATGAACGTGAGCGCCGGCAGCGTGGAACATGCGCTGCGTCAGCTGGAGACCCTGGGCCTGGCCCGCCAGCACTTCTCCTCGCGCGCCGATCGCTACGAGCACCGCCTGCAGAGCACGCTGGACCTGACCCGGCAGCAGACCGTGCTGCTGGCCCTGCTGCTGCTGCGCGGGCCGCAGACGCTGGGCGAACTGGTCACCCGTGCCGAGCGCCTGCACCGCTTCGCCGATGCCGACGAAGCCCGCCACGCCATCGAGCGCCTGCAGCAGCGTGCGCTGCTGGTGGTGCTGCCGCGCGCCAGCGGCCAGCGCGAAGACCGCTACATGCACCTGCTGTGCGGTGAAGTGGACGGCGCGGCGTTGGCGGCGAAGTACGCCAGCAGTGGCGGCGGTGCCGAGTCGGCCGACCCCGGCCTGGCCGAACGCGTGGCCCAGCTGGAAGCGGCCGTGGCCGAACTGCAGGCCCAGCTGGCAGAGCTGCGCGGCGGCTGAGGCGGTGGGTGCCGACCGTTGGTCGGCACGGTGGCACTCTGTCGTGCCGACCAACGGTCGGCACCCACCACGATCAAACCTCGGCCGCGCCCAAGGTAGCGAACAACCGGCTGGGTGTTTCAATGCCCGGCAGCTGGATGACCCCGCGCTCGCGCATGCCGAGACCCAGCAGGACCTTCGCCGAGACGTCGTTGTCCAGATCGGTGATGCCGTAGAGATCCTGCAGGCCCAGCGCCGCGCGTGCGTGATTGAACACCGCCCGCGCCGCCTCGCTGGCATAGCCCTGCCCGGCGAATTCCGACAGCACCGCGTAGCCGATGTCCGGCGCTGGCAGCCCCTCACGGCGCACCAGCCCGGCATTGCCCAGCCACGCCCCATCGGACAGCCGCTCGATCGCATACATGCCGAAGCCATTCAACGCATAGCTGTGCAGCACCCGCAGCGCGATGTACTCCCGCGCCTGCTCTTCGTCGCGCACGTTGCGGTCACCGATGAAACGCACGAAGCCCGGATCGTTGAGCAGCGCCAGCATCGGCACCGCATCGCGGTCCGGTTCAATGGCCCGCAGACGCAGGCGTTCGCTTTCAATCGTTTGCACGGACAAACCTCCAGCCAGAAGCCCCGATTGTGCCTCAGCCCCCGGCTGTTGATTTTGATTTTCTTTGCATTGCCGTGGCAGGACGCGCCCGGAATCTGTCAGAGGCCGGTCGGGGTGGGTTCGCGGGGGTATCCGCGCCATGGATGGCGCGGCTAAGCCCCCAGGGACGGGTTCACGGCGTCCCCCGCGGACCCACCCCGACCGGCCACACCGCAGAGCCAGCGCGCGCTCCACCACGGAGGGGCGGCGCCGTTGGAGCGCCTTAGTCGAACAACGCCTCGATCGCCGCCAACCCCGCCGTCGCCCGCTCCTTCTTCCGCGCCGCATCCGCCACCGGATCAGCGCCATCGCGCTGGATCTCCTCGGCCGGAATCTCCTCGAAGAAACGGCTCGGCTTCAACCGCACGTGCTCACCGAACTTGCGGGTCAGCTTGCTGTAGCTCATCCACAGCTGGATCTTGGCGCGGGTGATGCCCACGTACAGCAGGCGCCGCTCTTCCTGCAGGTTGCCCTCGTCCAGGCTGACCTGGTGCGGCAGCACGCCATCCTCGCAGCCGACGATGAACACGTAGGGGAATTCCAGACCCTTGGAACCATGCATGGTCATCATCCGCACCTGGTTGCCGCCCTCGTCCTTGTCGCTACGCGACAGCAGCGCCAGCTGGCCAGCGAGATCGGCGGCGGTGGCGCCGCGCGGGCCGCCCTCGAACCACTGCGCCAGTTCTTCGATGTTGTTGGCGCGACGCTGGTAGCTGGCTTCTTCCTTGGCCTGCTGCCGCAGTTCGCTGAGCAGGCCCGATTCCTTGGCGACCTTGCGGATCATGTCGCCGGAGCTGATCTGCCGCGTCTGCGCGCGCAGGTCACGCAGGATGTCGGTGAAGCGCGCCAGGCTGTTGGCCGCGCGCGGTGGCAACTGCTGCAGCGCGCCGATCGCCTCAGCGGCCTGTGCCATCGGCATATCCTTTTCCGAGGCCAGTTCAGCCAGTTTGGCGAGGGTGCCGGCACCGACTTCACGTTTGGGCGATTGCACCGCACGCAGGAACGCGGTGTCGTCGTCCGGGTTCACCAGCAACCGCAGCCACGCCAGCGTGTCCTTCACTTCCTGGCGCTCCAGGAACATGGTGCCGCCGCTCAGGTGGTAAGGAATGCGCAGCAGCTGCATCGCCTTTTCCAGCGGGCGCGATTGAAAATTGCCACGGAACAGGATGCAGAAATCACTCCACGGCACGTTGCGGGTCTGCGCCACGAACGCGATCTCGGCAGCGACCTTCTCGGCCTCGTGCTCGCTGTTGCGGCACTCCCACACGCGGATACGCTCGCCGTCGGCCTGGTCGCTCCACAGCTTCTTCAGATGCTCATGCGGGTTGTTGGCGATCAACGCGTTGGCTGCGCGCAGCACGCGGTTGGAACAGCGGTAGTTCTGCTCCAGCTTGATGATCTCCAGCGCCGGGTAGTCGCGCCCCATCTGCTGCAGGTTTTCCGGGTTGGCACCGCGCCAGGCGTAGATCGACTGGTCGTCGTCACCCACGCAGGTGAAGTTGCCCTTGTCGCCGGCCAGCTGCCTGAGCAGACGATACTGGGCGTCGTTGGTGTCCTGGCATTCGTCGACCAGCAGGTAGCCGATGCGCTCGCGCCAGGCCACCGCGATCTCCGGGTTCTCTTCCAGGATCTGCACCGGCAGCCGGATCAGGTCGTCGAAATCGACGGCGTTGAAGGCGCTCAGGCGCAGCTGGTAGCGCTCGTAGATGCCGGCCGCTTCCTTCTCGCGGTTGCTGCGCGCAGCGGCCATCGCCTGCTCCGGCGACAGGCCGGCGTTCTTGGCGCGCGACACCAGGTTCTTCATGTCCTCGATGTCGTCCGGCTTGGCGCCGTACATCAGGTCCTTGATCTGCGCCGCGGCATCGTCGGCATCGAAGATCGAGAAACCGCGCTTGAGCCCGACGGCGGCATGCTCGATCTGCAGGAACTTCAGGCCCAGCGCATGGAAGGTGCAGATGGTCACTTCATCGGCGTCCTGCTCGCGCAGGCGCTTGGCCACGCGCTCGCGCATTTCCTTGGCCGACTTGTTGGTGAAGGTGATCGCGGCGATGCGCCGGGCCGGGTAGCGGCCACAACCGATCAGATGGGCGATCTTTTCCACGATCACGCGTGTCTTGCCACTGCCGGCGCCGGCGAGCACCAGCAGCGGTCCTTCGATGTGGAGGACGGCGGCAGCTTGGGGGGGATTGAGACCGTGCATTGGAGTGGGATTGTAGCGGGCGTTGGTGGCGGCCACAGCCGCCGGCCAGTGGGCTTGCTGAACGGCTTCGGCCGGCGCCGGGTGGCGTCGTACAATCGGCCGATGGCCAAGCTCTATTTCTACTATTCGGCGATGAACGCCGGCAAGACCACCACCCTGCTGCAGAGCGCGCACAACTACCGCGAGCGCGGCATGCGCGTGGCGATCCTGACCCCGCGCCTGGACGACCGTGCCGGCGCGGGCGTGGTCGCCTCGCGGATCGGCCTGCGCGCCGACGGCATGGCCTTCGAACGCGACACCGATCTGCAGCAGTGGGTAACGCAGGATCTGCAGGCCAACGGGCCGCTGGGCTGCGTACTGGTGGACGAGGCGCAGTTCCTCAGCCGCAGCCAGGTCTGGCAGCTCAGCGAAGTGGTCGACCAGTTGCGCATCCCGGTGCTGTGCTATGGCCTGCGCACCGATTTCCGCGGCGAGTTGTTCGAGGGCAGCCAGTACCTGCTGGCCTGGGCCGACGAGATGCAGGAGATCAAGACGATCTGCCACAGCGGCAAGAAGGCGACCATGACCGTACGCGTCGACGAACACGGCCATGCCGTGCAGGACGGCCCGCAGGTGGAGATCGGCGGCAACGAGCGCTATGTGTCGGTCAGCCGCGCCGAGTTCAAGAAGATCACCCGGGGCGAGGGCCGCATTGATCCGGCGCAGGCACCGCTGCCGCTGTAAGGGGTTTTCGGCAGGGCTGCGCCCTGCACCTGCCGACGCGGTAGTGCCGGCCGCTGGCCGGCAACCTCAGAAGCAACAGCAACAGCTGGTATTCCGTGGGATGGCGGGGCGGTGTCGGATAGCGGGGACGCCGTAAACCCATCCATGGGGGCTTGGCCGCGGCATCCATGCCGCGGACACCCCGCAATCCGACACCGCCCCACCTCTGACAGTTTCCCGGTGTCTGGTAGATCCACGCCATGCGTGGATGAATCTCCATCGAAATCGACTATTTCGAATGTTTCGAATTGGGATCGAAGAGCATCCACGCATGGCGTGGATCTACGTGTCGACCAAGGTCGACACCCACCAAGAGCAGGCCATGCCATCCCGACAGATCGCGGAGATCTGTCGAAGGCGGGGTGGGTCCGATTGCGGAGGTGTCCGCGGCATGGATGCCGCGGCCAAGCCCCCATGGATGGGTTCACGGCGTCCCCCGCAACCGGACCCACCCCGCCATCCCACAGGAAACCGCGCTTCTGCCGTTGCCGTTGCGCCGGCCTCTGCGGGTGCAGGGTGCAGCCCTGCCGATAAACCCTCTTAGTACAGCGTGCGCTCCGGCGCGCCGGCCGGCGGCGGGGTGTACTGGTACAGCCAGGTTTCGGTGAGGGTCTTGCCGCCACTGCGCAGGTACAGGCGGATGTCGATCTGCTCGGTGCTGCCCTCCGGCGGCACCAGGTCGAACATCGCACGGTAGCCCTTGATCTCGCGCAACGGCCGCGCTGAAACGATCTCCACCCGGCCGCGGCTGGTTTCGACAACCGCTTCGACATCGGCCTTGTCGATCAGGCTGGCCAGTTCGCCGCCTTCGAAGTCCACCGCGAAACGCCACGAGAAATACTCCCGCTTCTTGCCGATCACCCCACCCAGGCCGGTGCGGCTGGCCACGCAGTGGGCCAGCGGCGTATGCGCCGGCGGCTGAGCGCCCCAGTACAAGCGGTAGCCGACCAGCAGTTCCTGGCCCGGCTGCGGCTTTTCCTTCGGGTTCCAGAAGGCCACGATGTTGTCGAAGGTTTCATCGACGGTGGGAATCTCCACCAGCTGCACCGAGCCATCGCCCCAATCACCCTTCGGCTCCACCCACAGGCACGGGCGCTTCTCGTAGAACACGCCGTCGTCCTGGTAGTGATCGAAGTTGCGGTCACGCTGCAGCAGGCCGAAGCCACGCGGATTGCGGTCGACGAACATGTTGAAGCGCAGGTTGCGCGGGTTCAGCAGCGGCCGCCAGATCCATTCGCCAGCGCCGGTCCACAGCGACAGGCCATCGGTATCGTGGATCTCCGGGCGCCAGTCCCAGCCCATGCGGCGGTCGTTTTCGCCCACCTGGTACATGCTGGTGCAGGGCGCGATGCCGAGGCGCTCGATCGCCTTGCGCGGGTACAGCGCGCTGTCGATGTCCATCAGCAGCACATCACCGTTGGTGACGGCGAAGCGGTAGGCACCGGCCACGCTGGGCGAGTCCAGCAGCGCGTAGACGATGAGGGTGTCCGAGTCGGCCGCAGGCTGTTCCAGGTAATAGGCGATGAAGTCCGGGAATTCCTCGGGCTTGCCCATGCCGGTGTCGATGGCCAGGCCACGCGCGGACTGGCCGTACTGGCCTTCCTTGCCGACTGCGCGGAAGTAACTGGCCCCCAGGAACGCGGCGAAATCGCGGTCGGTGTCCTTGCGCGTGTTCAACCGGAACCCGGCAAAGCCGAGGTCGGCCGGCAGCTCACCGTTCTTCAACCCGCTCTTGCCGTAGTTGAACGCGGCGCCGTCATAGGCCAGTTCCTGCGCCTTGCCGTCGACCACGTCGTACATGCGCACGGGCGAATGGAAGTACAGGCCCAGATGGAAGAACTTGGCCTGGAATTTTCCAGGCTGGTCGGCCCACAAAGCATGGTCCTGGCGGTAGCCGATCGACTGGTACTGATCCCAGTCCAACGCCTCCAGCTTGCCCGGCAGTACCCGCTTGTGGCTCTGGTACGGCGCCTGTGCCAGCGCGCGCGCCTGACCCTTCAGGGTGGCGAAATCGAACGGCTGCGGCTGGCCAAGCCGGCGCAGCCCAAGCTGGCCACTCTTGCTGGCCGCACAGGCCGGCAGTGACGGCAGGCCGAAGGCGGCCAGGGCCAGGGAGGCATTGCGGATGAAGTCGCGTCGTTGCATGCAGGCGCGGGAGCAAAGGGAAGGTCGGCCATCATAGGCAGACAAACGTTAACGGGCAGCGGTGGAATCGATGCGCTGTTCAGCCTGCGCCAATGCCGCAATGCGCGCGTCGAGCTCCTGCAGGGCCGGCGCCTGTGGCCCGCGCTGGGCCAGCAGCAGCTGTCGTGCCTCGGCCAGCACGCTGCGGGCCTGTGCGGTCTGGCCGGCCTCCTGCAGGGCCTGCCCCTGCGCCAGCAGTGCCTGCGGCAGCAAGGCGACGTGGTCAGGCTGGCGCCAGATCGCCACCGCACGGGCATAGTGCGCCGCCGCTGCCGAGGGGTCGTCGCTGGCGCTGGCCCATTTCCCCAAGGCGAATTCGCCGTAGCCGATCTCACGATGATCCGGGCCCAGGGCGCCGAGCAGCTGTGCCTGCACCTGCCGCAGTTCCTGGCCGGCCAGCGCGTGCTGGCCACGCTGCAGGGCCAGCAGCGCGCGTGCGCGGCGTACCACCAGCGCCTCCGGGTGGCGCGGGCCCCATGCATCCTGTGCTGCCCGCCAGGCCAGCTCCAGCTCGGCCGCTGCCGCCTTGGTGTCGCCCTGGCGGGCCAGCACATCGCCCAGTTGCCGGTGCAGGCTGATCACCTGCGGGCTGCTGGCGTCGGCGCGTTGGCCGAGCAGGGCCAGCGCCTGCCGGTACCCGGCCAGCGCGGCCGGCAGGCGTCCGGCGGTGGCGTCCAGCGCGGCCAGGTCGGCCAGTGATTCCGCACGCCCGAAGCGCTCGACCATCCCTTGGTGGCGCAGCGCCAGCGCCTGCTGGAACGACCGGCGCGCCGCATCGGCATCACCCAGCTGGGCCTGGCACCGCCCGAGCTGGCTGTGGAATTCGGCCACGGCCGCCGGCAAGGCCGCCGCCTCGCTGGCCGCCAGCGGTTGCAGCGGCTGCAGGTGCGCCAGGCACTCGCGCCCGCGGCCGAGCATGCGCAGCGCGCGCCCGCGCTGGGTCACCGCCTCGATCTGCAGCGCCGGCGGCACCTCGCCCACCTCCTGCAGCAGCCGGCGCTGCTGGTCCAGCGTCTGCAGCGCCAGCTGGTAATCGCCCAGGCCGATGCGCAGGCGGCCGATCACCCCTTCCAGTTCGGCCAGCGCCAGCGGCTGGTCAGCCAGTTCGGCTTCGCCCCGTTGCTGGCCGGTAGCCAGCAGCTGCGGCACGTCGAAATGGCCGTGGCGCTGGCTGGCCGCCTTGTCGAACAGGCCGACGGTGAAATCCTGCATGGCCTGCGCACGCGCCATTTCCACCCGCGCCTGGCGCGCCTGCCACAGGGCGATGGACGTAGTCAGCAGCAGCGCGAGCACCGACAGCGTTGCCAAGGCCACGCCCCAGCGATGGCGGCCAATGTACTTTCGCACCCGGTAACCCACGCCCGGCGGTCGCGCCTGGATCGGCTGCCCCTGCAGGTAGCGGCGCAGGTCGCCGGCCAGCGCTTCGGCCGAGCTGTAGCGCTGCTGCGGGTCCTTCTGCAGGGCCTTTTCCAACAGTACGTCCAGATCGCCACACAATCGCCTCGCCTGCCGCTGCAGGGCCCGTTTCGGCGCTCCCGGCTCGGCGGCCAGCCGTTGCAGCAGCGCCGAGGCGCGCGGTGCCTGCACATCCAGGATCGAGCGCTCCCATTCCGCGTCGCTGTGCCGGCGCAGGCGATAGGGCTTGTGCCCGGTGACCACCTCGAACAGCACCACGCCCAGCGAATAGACGTCGGTCAAGGTCGTCACCGCCTCGCCACGCACCTGCTCCGGCGCGGCGTAGTGCAGGGTGAAAGCGCGGATTTCGGTGGCCGGATGGGCCGCGTTCGGATCGTCGTGGTCGAGCAGCTTGGCGATGCCGAAGTCGAGCAGCTTCACCGTGCCATCGGCGCGTACCAGGATGTTGGAGGGCTTCAGGTCGCGGTGCACCACCAGGTTGGCATGTGCATGGCTGACCACCGCGCAGACCTGCAGCATCAGCTGAAGACGCGTTTCCAGCGGCGGTTGCAGGCGCCGGCAGTAGTCGCTGATCGGCTCGCCTTCCACGTAATCCAGCGCCAGGTAAGGCTGCCCGTGCTGGTCCACCCCGGCGTCCAGCAGTTGTGCCAGATGCGGGTGCTGCAGGCGGGCCAGGATCTGCCGCTCGCGGCCGAAGCGTTGGCGCAGGCCGGGATCGGCGACGCCGCTGCGCAACAGCTTCAGTGCAACCTGGCGCTGGTACAGGCCATCGCAGCGCTCGGCCAGCCAGACCTCGCCCATGCCACCTTCGCCGAGCGGGCGCAGCAGCCGATAGGGGCCGACCTCGCTTCCGGCACGGCCCGGCGGTGTGGCGGTCCACAGCGGTTGGGCCATGAACTCGTGGCTGTCGGCTTCCTGCTGCAGCAGGTGTTCCAGCTCGCGGCCCAGCGTCGGGTCCTGCGCACTCAAGTGCTGCAGGCGCAGTTGGCGGGCCTCCGGTGCCAGCTCCAGCAGCTGATCCAGCCAGGATGACAGTTGCTGCCAGCGCGCGGTATCCATGATGTGGGTGGCGGCGACTCAGTCGCTGCGCATCGCAGCCAGCAGAAACAGCCGCGCTTTCTGCCAGTCGCGGCGGATGCTGCGCTCCGAGCGCTGGCTCAACTCGGCAATCTCCAGCTCGGACAAACCGGCGAAATAGCGCAGCTCCACCACCTTGGCCAAGTGCGCATCGACGGCCTGCAGGCGTTCCAACGCAACATCGAGGGCCAGCAGGTCCTCGTCCAGGCGTACTCCGCTGCTGCTGTTCTCAGGAATCTCGGCCACCCGCTTGAGATCGCCACCGCGCTTGCGCGCCAAGCGGTTGCGCGCGTAGTCGACGACCACGCTGCGCATCGCCGATGCGGCGTAGGCGAAGAAGTGCGAACGGTCCTCGAAGCGCGCCGCACCGCGGCTGCCCAGCAGTTTCAGGTAGGACTCGTGGACCAGCGAGGTCGCATCCAGGGTGCGCCCCTGCTGCCCGGCCAACTGCCGCCGGGCCATGCTGTGCAGCTCCTGGTACAGGGTGGTCAGCACGCGGTCGAGCGCGGCACGGTCGCCGCCGCGCGCAGCATCCAGCCAGACGGTGATATCCGGTCCTTCATCCATCGCCAACGCCCCCGCAGCGGATGTTGGCTGGACTATAGCGCTGCGCGTGTGCAGCGCATGAAGACGTTCAGCGCTGGCAGCGGCTGCACCACACGCTGGCCCGCTGGCCGATCATCGCGTGCTTGAGCGGGCGGCCGCAGCTGGGGCACGGCAGGCCATCGCGGCCATACACCAGCAGCTCCTGCTCGAAGTAGCCCGGCGCGCCGTCGGGGCTGATGAAATCACGCAGGGTGGTGCCACCACGGGTGATCGCGTAGTCCAGCGTTTCCTTCACTGCCGTGGCCAGCCGACGGTAGCGCTCGCGGGTGACCTTGCCCGCTTCGCGCAGCGGGCTGATGCCGGCCTTGAACAGGCTTTCGGCCGCGTAGATGTTGCCCACGCCGACCACCACCGCCTGGTCCATCAGGAAGGTCTTCACCGGCGCGCTGCGGCCCCGGCTGCGGGCGAACAGATAGTCGCCGTCGAAGGCTTCATCCAGTGGTTCCGGGCCCAGCCCCTGCAGCAAAGGGTGGATCTCGCCGGCCGGCTGCCAGAGCAGGCTGCCGAAGCGGCGCGGATCGTTGAAACGCAGCAGGCGGCCGTTGTCCAGACTGATATCCACATGGTCGTGGGCGCGCAGCGGGGTGTCGCCGGGCAGCACGCGCAGGCTGCCGGACATGCCCAGGTGCAGCACGGCGCTGCCGATGGCAGTGTCCAGCAGCAGGTACTTGGCGCGGCGGCGCACGTCTTCGATGCGCTGGCCGGGCAGCAGCTCGGCCACCTCCGGCGGGATCGGCCAGCGCAGGTCGGCACGGCGCAGGATCACCCCATGCACGCGGCGGCCCTGCAGGTGCGGCGCCAGGCCGCGGCGGGTGGTTTCTACTTCGGGCAGTTCGGGCATGGGACGATTCTATGCCCTCCTGCCCTGCGGGCAGCGCGGCCATCGCCGCCTGGGTGCAACGCACCCCGGCGGCGTGCCGCCATCAGGCGTCCTGGCCCACTGCGGCCGCGGCCGCGTCGGTGGCCTCTGACGGCGGCGTCGCGGTCGCCGCCGGGGTGCCGTCCGGGAACAGGGTTGGCAGTGTGGCAGCGAAGCTGGCCACGCACGCTTCGGCGTAGCGTTCGGCGGTCTGCCGGGCCAACGCGTAGTCGTCGGCCTGCCATGCTTCCAGCGACGCCGAGACCGGTTCGGCAATGCGGCAATGCGCGCCTTCGCCACCGGTCAGGCGCATGGTCGGCAGCTTGCGTCGGTATGGAAAGCCCAGGTCCACGTTCTGGCGCAGTTCGTATTCGGTCCCGGCATTGCCGAGCTCCTTGTAGATCAGGGTGAAGTCCCCCACGGTGACCTGCACCGGCCGCGACTGCTCGGGGATGGCGCCGGGATGGGCGCTGAAGTACGACGCCAAGGCCGCACGTGCCTGCTGCTCCATCGAACTGAAGGCCGGGTTCGGCACGGTGTCCACACGGGTGCCTTTCAATTGATCCTTCCTGAAGCCGCTGCCGCCTATGACACCGGCGAACAGCGATACAGCAGCCTGTGCTGCGATGACCTTGCCGGTGGTGGAACGCTGCACCAGGCGCAGCGTCCGGTCGCCGATCGGCTGGCCATCGGCATTGGTCTCCAGTTTGGTACTGGTCGGAACCCGATGTTCCCAAGCAGGTGCTACCGGTGCGGTATCCGACTCCTGCTGCGGTTCGACTTCGGCCGCGACGGCTATCGCCGGCTCGTCGGCCAGTGCCGGTGCCGGTGCAGCCCAGGCGACGCCACCGAGCAGAATGGCGGTGAGAAGGGTAGGGTTCGCTTTCATTGGGGGGGCCTTGGGCATCGGTCAGGTCAGTGCGGGCGATCCCAACGCGCAGCGATCATCGCAACGGCACTGCTCCAACCTCCATGTCCCCACAACCGCGTTTCATCACGGTCGACATGCCAAGCCCGCACTGTCTCTGCTGATCGACCGGTACGCCGGGTTCGAGTCGTAGAGACCATCGGCAGCGCGCCGACGAACTTTAGCCGGGCACGCTACGACTGGTGCCGCTCAGCGTGGCGGTGCAGCCAGTTCGCGTGCATCCAGGAAGCCATCGCCGTTGGCGTCCTGCTTGTGGAAGCGCTGCACGATCGTCTGTCGCTGTTGTTCGCGGGTAATGGCCCTGCCCTTGCCGCCGGGCAGCTCATCGGCGCTCAGCACGCCATCGCCGTTGCGGTCCATGCGATCGAAGGCGTACAGCATCCACTGCAGGTACTCGGCTTCACTGACCTTGCCGTCGCCGTCGCTGTCCATGCGCTGCAGGTAGCTGGTGGTGTCGCTGACCTGGGCCTGCACGGCAGGCGCCCACACTGCGACCAGCAACAACGCCGCCAGCGCAGCCCTCATCCGCCCACCAGGGTGTAACCCTTCAGTCGCGCGGCATAGGCCTGCAGCGCGGCAATGCCGCTTTCCTCGGCCTCGCGGCACCAGGCCTGCAGTTGACGCAGGCGCTCGGCGGCATCGTGGCCACGCGCTTCCAGCAGCGTTGCCAGGCGCGCGCGATATTCCACCAGGGTACGGATGCGCGGGCGCTGGGCGACCCATTCGCTGAGCTGCGCGCGGCTGTCCGGCTTCAACCAGCGGCCGTCGTTGACCAGGCCACGGCGCAGCCTGCGCGGCAGCAACCGGCGCAGCTTGGCACCGGCGTGTCGTGCTTCCTCGCGCAATGCCGGCATGAACACGTTGCGCTGGTAGTCGGTCATCGCCTGGAAGCGATGCGACAACAGGGCTTTCAGGGTATCGGCGTCGGGAACGGCGATGTTCGGGCGCACGTCCATGGCCGGCGCCACCCGCAATACCTTGGCTAGGCGCAGAGCCTGCAGCAGGCGGATCGCGCTCCAACCGATGTCGAACTCCCAGCGCCGCATCGCAAAGCGCGCCGAGCTGGGGAACGCATGGTGGTTGTTGTGCAGTTCCTCGCCGCCAATCCAGAACGCCCACGGCGTCAGGTTGGTGGAGGTGTCGGCCGATTCGTAGTTGCGGTAGCCCCACCAGTGGCCCAGGCCATTGACAACGCCGGCGGCCCAGAACGGAATCCACGCCATCTGGATCGCCCACAGGGCGATGCCCGGCAGGCCGAACAGCACCGTGTTGATCGCAAACAGCAGCACCGGGCCGAAGGTGGCATAGGGGGTGTACAGGCGGCGCTCGATCGCGTCGTCCGGCGTGCCGCGGCCGTACTGTTCGATGTCCTCGCGCATGCCGCGTGCTTCGCGGTACAGCTCCACGCCGCGCCAGAACACCTGGCCGATGCCACGGGTGACCGGGCTGTGCGGGTCGTCCTCGGTTTCCACCTTGGCGTGGTGCTTGCGATGGATCGCCACCCACTCCTTGGTGATCATCGAGGTGGTCAGCCAGGTCCAGAAGCGGAAGAAGTGCGCGACCACCGGATGGAAATCCACCCCCCGGTGAGCCTGGCTGCGGTGCAGGTAGAGGGTGACCGAGAAGATCGTGAGCTGGGTGAAGACCAGCAGCACCAGGGCCAGCTGCCACCAGCCCAGGCCCAGCACGCCACCGGTCAGCAGGGACATCAGTGCATCAGGCATGGCGGCTCTCCAGGGGCAAATGACACTTGCTGCCCATCATGCGTCCAATCGTGGAAAACTGCAGCCACTTCAACCGATACTTCGACGTATTCATGATGGTTTCGGCGCACCCAGTGGCGAATTGACAGGTGCCCGCTCTGGCTCGTCCCTTGATCATTGTTAATACCGCACCCGCGAGCGCTCAGCTCCATTTTCAATTGCCAACTAGAAGCGACTTCATGGACGACCTTTGCGAAGCCATAGATCAACTTACCAATGAGTGTCGCCAGCATTTGGCAGACCTTCCGCAACTTCAGTCCTGCCTAGCGAGCCTGGATCGTTCAATAGCCGAAATGGATGATCATGCGGCGACACCTAGCTACACAATCAAGACGATTCATGCGCAATGCTCGTTGCGGGCGATTGTAGAAGGCCTTACCACCGCCTTCGAGGCAATCGCCGCACGACGCTATTCGGTCGCCGAGGCACTTTGCAGAGTAACCTTCGAACAGACAGTAAATTTGATGTTCGTGCTTCACGACTCTGATGCGTCGCGCGCGAAGTCCCTGCTCGCTTTCCATCTGGAAGACGCCCGTCGCAGAGCAACACAGTGGCTCAAGGCAGCAGAACGAGCGAACATCAAATCCGCGCAGGATGCTGCTCAATTGAAGATTGAGCATGTGGAACGACTGAAGACAAGTTGTCAAACCCTCAGTTCGGGCAGCGTGAAATCCTGGCCCAACGCGCGTGATCGTTTTTCTTCGCTCGGCCTGGAGCTGCACTACTACGAACTTTTTGCGTCGGCATCCGATTCAATCCATTCGCTTTCAGAAGATTTCTTCAGTGCCGTGATGATCGAGTGCGGCCCGGATCTGCTTCGCAGAGAGCGCAGAATCGCCAGTGACTTCGAGCGGGGATCATTCTCGATCTATCTGGGTGCGCAGGGTCTGCAACTCTTTGCTAACGCAGTCTTGCATCTTGCACTTGAATTGAAAGACCCGGCCTGCGAACAACACGCCCATTCGGTGTTGAAGACGGTGCAGCAGATAGTCAGCAAGCATGAATCGGATCATGCAAGCCGCTGGAATGGGGTGGCCCCACCTCCAGGAGGGAGCTAACTGAGCTTCGCTTACCAGAGCACGCCCCGGGGGGGGTGACCGCTTTGGCGTATTTTGCAGACCCTGAACCTGTCGACCAAGACTCGCCGACGCAACCATGACAACCGCATCTTTCCTCGATACCCCACTGCCTTCGCCGCCCTTGATCGAACTGGACCGCGCCAGCGTGATGCGCGGCCAGGTGAAGGTCCTGCACGGGCTGAGCCTGCGCATCGCGCAGGGCCAGCACACCGCCCTGCTCGGCCCCAATGGCTGTGGCAAGTCCACCTTCATCAAGCTGATCACCCGCGAGCTGTATCCGCTGGCGCAGGCCGACGGCACGGTGGCGGTGAAGGTGCTGGGGCAAAACCGCTGGCAGGTCGACCGGCTGCGTTCGCAGCTGGGCATCGTCACCGGCGATCTCAGCAGCAACCTGGCCGACATGCCGGGGCTGACGGTGGAGCAGGCAGTGCTGTCGGGATTTTTCGCCAGCTATATGGTGCCGGCCTTCCGCGAGGTCACCGCCGATATGCGCACGCGGGTGGGCGAGACCCTGGCGATGACCGGGGCGTCGGGCCTGCGTGAGCGTGCCTACGCCGAACTGTCGGCCGGCGAGACCCGCCGCGTGCTGATCGCCCGCGCGCTGGTCAACCGGCCGCAGGCGCTGCTGCTGGATGAACCCTCCACCGGGCTGGACCTGGTGGCCCGCCAGCAGTTGATCGCCACCATGCGCGTGCTCGCCCAGCAGGGCATCACCCTGGTGCTGGTCACCCACCACATCGAGGAAGTGATTCCCGAGATCGAGCGGGTGGTGCTGCTGCGCGACGGCCGCGTGCTGGCCGATGGCGCGCGCGCCGAGCTGCTGCGCGACGAACCGCTGTCGGCCGTGTTCGGCGGCGCGATCACGGTGGTGGAACAGGAAGGACGGCTGACCGCCTACGCGGGGTGACAGCGCCTCCGTGGCGGGCCGGACATCCGGCCCGCCACGCCTTGCTTCAGAACCGCAACGCCAGCGCGCGCGACTCGATCGGTGCCATCCGGCTCTGGTCCTGCAGCTGCAGGTCGCGCAGTTCATAGGGGGCACCGAAGCCGGCAGGCAACGCGGCCTGGTCGAAGGGCAGCACCAGCGCGCCGCGACCCGGGCCATCGAACCACGCTGCGGCATGGGCCTGCGCCACCGGCTGCAACTGGCCGTTGGCCGCGGTGGCATACAGGGTGCCGCGCGCCTCGTAGCGGCCAGCAGCGGCCACCTGCAGCGGCAGGCTGACCTGGCGGCTGGCCGGATCGGGCATGGCCTGGCCGACGAAGCGGGCGGTCGGCCTGGCCACCGCGAAGGCAACCTTGCCATCGCGCAGCACGCCGTCGGCCTGGGCGAACACCTGCAGTTCCCACAGGCCCTGTGCGTTGCTGGCCTCGGCCGGAATCCTCACCTGTGCACGCAGGCTGCCATCGGTGGTGCGCAGCAGCCGCTGCGGCCAGCTGCGGCCATCGGGTGCAACCAGCAGCGCTTCACCGCCAAGGCTGCCGCGCCGTGTGCGCAACGTCGCCGCGCTGGCTCCGTCTTCCAGCAGACGCGCCTGCAGCTGCACGTTGCCACCGGCCAGCACCTGCGCCTGGCTGGCCTGCACTTCCAACCGCAGCGGGCTGTTGGGCTCCAGCACCTGCACCACGTAGCGGCCCTGCGCCTGCGCGCTCTGCAGCCGGTAAGCGCCAGCTGCGCTGGTGGTACCGGTGCGCAGCATGCTGCTGCCATCGCTGACCGGCATGCCCGCATCCTGCAGCTGGCGTGCATCGACACTGCGCGCGACGCTGCTGCGCCCCGCCGGATCACGCACCTGCAGCGCGCTGGCCGGCAGCGCGCGGGCGCCCGGCGCCGGGCTGAGCTGGATCACCGCATCGGGTGCGCTCAGCGGCAGTTCCAGGCCGCGCTGCAGCTCGGCACCGTCGACCTGCTGCCAGTAGCTGCGGCTGATCGCGGCCTGGGGGCCGGGGGCCTGCAGTGGTTGCGCCGGGTCCAGTGCCCAGGCGAAGGCCAGTGGCGCGTGCTCGCTTTCATCGGCCGGCAGCGGCGCGGCTACGAGGCCAGCGGGAATCTGGTCGCCAGCGGCGACGCGCAGCGGTTGCGCGGCCTGCGCCGATGCGGTGGAAAGGACCGCAAACACGGCGGTAGCCAGCAAGGTGGAATGGATCGTCATGGTCATCTCCCTCACTGGGTCAGGTCGTTGCGCAGGATGCCGCCGAGGCCGAAGCACTCGCGGCGGCTCTGGTTGTGGCTGAGCGGCTCGGCGCCCTGGGTGCGCGCCTTGTCGGTGAACCACAGGGTGCCGGCCGCCTTCTGGCTGCTGCATTCCAGGAAACCGTCCGAACACGACGACAGCCAGTTCTGGGTGAACTCCAGGCCGACGTTGGCGGCATAGCCACCGCAGTAGCTGTTGCTGTCCCACACCGCCGATTCGACATCGCTGCCGACCACGGCGCGGAACGGCTTGGGCAGGGCCGGGCGGCCGGCGGTGCCGTACAGGTTCTGCGCGTTGTAGGTGGCCATGTGTCCCACCTGCTGCATGCGCACGGCATCGCTCTTGTAGCCCAGCAGCCAGCCGAGCGAGGTTTCGAACGTGTTGCCGTTGAGCACGGCGTCGGCCAGCGGCGTACCTGCCGACGAGGGCGCCAGCGCAGTGACCTTGCGCACCCGGTTGATGATCTTCGGGTAGCGGCTGTCGTAGGTGGGGTTGGACAGGATCCAGCGCATCACGTTGCCGCCGTTGGAGTGGGTGATCACCACCAGCTGGGTGATGCCACGGCTGTCGATGAAGCCGGTGAGCTGGTTGGCCAGGCAACCGGCCGCTTCCGGCTTCCACATGTACTGGGTGAAGTCGCAGTTGATGACCACGTAATTGCTGCTGTTCGGCAGGCCCTGGCGGACGGTGTCGATGATCGCCGGCTGCCAGTAGTCCTGGGTGGCATTGGTCTGCGCGCCGGTGCCGTGTACGAAGGCCACGCCGTAGACGTCGGCGGCCTGCGCCGGGGCGGTCGCCAACCCCAGGACCAGGGCCAGAACGGTACTTCCTGTTGCGGTGCTGCGCATCGCTTCTCTCCCTTTCAGCGGATCCCCCCGGCCCGGCTGTGACCTGATGCTCATGGCGGCAGCGCGTGAAAGTCCGTGCGCTGCGCCCGGATTCAGGAGATTGCCGACACTTGATGACTGTTTTCATCGCCCAGCGGCTGACCATGCCGGGTCTGGCCGTATGACCGATGGACGCTGCAGCCGACAATCGAGGCTGCGATCATGGCCGGCGAGTTCCCAGCCCGAGTCTGCCCATGTCGTCGATCCTCCCCCCTGCCCGTCCGTTGCTCGGCCTGGCCATCGCGCTGTCGCTGGCCGGCTGTGCCGCCACCGCCAGCAAGCCGACCGCGGTCGAAGCCAACATCACCACCAAGGCCGTGGGCTACCTGGACAGGACCGCAGTGCCGGCCAGCATCGATCTGGTGCCGGCACCACCGGCCGCCGGCTCGGCCGCCTTCGCGCTGGATGAGCAGGTCAGCCGCGAGGCACGTGCGCTGCGCGGCAGCCCGCGCTTTGCCCAGGCAAGTGTCGATGCCGAACTGGGCTTCCCGGAAGGCGCCAACCACTTTTCCTGCGCCGCCGACATCGACGTCGATGCAGTGAAGACTCCGGCCCTGTACCGCCTGCTGGAGCGCAGCCGCATCGACGCCAGTGCTGCCACCAAGGCCGCCAAGAACAAGTACCAGCGTCCGCGTCCGTTCATGGTCAACGGCGAGCCGACCTGCTCGCCGAAGGATGAGGAGGGTCTGCGCAGCAACGGTTCCTACCCGTCCGGCCACACCTCGATCGGCTGGGCCTGGGCACTGATCCTGTCGGAGATCGCGCCCGATCGCGCCGACGCGATCCAGGCCCGTGGCCGCAACTATGGCGAGAGCCGCCTGGTGTGCAATGTGCACTGGCAGAGCGACATTCTCGAAGGTCGCTTCATGGGCGCCGCTGCGGTCGCGCGACTGCACGACAACGCCGCGTTCAACAAGGATCTGCTGGCCGCACGCAAGGAGATCGCCGCCGCGCGCAAGGCCGGCCTGCATTCCAGCCGTGACTGCGCTACCGAAAACGCGGTCCTGAAGGTGCACCCGCAGAGCGCGCTGTAAGCGATGCCTCTGTAGAGCCGAGCCATGCTCGGCTCAGAGCAGCCGAGCGCAGGCTCGGCTCTACAGGAAGCAAAAAACAGAAGGGCCGGCATTGCGCCGGCCCTTCTTCATTGCATCACTGCGGCAACCGCATCAGAACTTCGCGGTGAACTCCACGCCCCAGGTGCGCGGTTCGTTGAGGAAGCCGGTCAGGTTGTTGAAGTCGATCGCGCCGACCACGCGGGTCTGGTTGGTCAGATTGCGGCCAAACACCGCCACGTCGTACTGGCCGTAATCCCAGTTGTAGCCCAGGCGCAGGCCACCTTCCAGCGAGCTGCGGCCACGGAACTCCGGCGACTCGTAGATGAAGAAGTTGACCGCGCTGCGGTAGGCCCAGTCGGTGTAGGCATACAGCTCGCTGCCATCGCTGAGCGGGAAGCCCACGCGCAGGGTCGCGTTGTGGATCCACTTCGGCGCCTGCGGCAGCGGATTGCCGTTGACCAGGGCGTAGGTGCCACCATTGATGATGGTGGTCGGGTCGGTGATGGTGCAGCCGCCGCCACAGACCGCCACCGCCAGGTTCTTGTCCTTGATCTCGGTGTCGTTGTAGCTGCTGCCGAAGGTCAGCAGGACGTTGTCGGCCAGGTAGGCTTCCAGGTCCAGCTCCACGCCCTGGCCGATGGTCTTGTCGGCGTTGAGCAGGGTGGCGGTGTTGTTGGTGCCGCCGACGGCGATCAGCTGCTGGCCGTCCACGTCGTAGCGGAACACGCTGAAGCCCAGGCGCGCACGACGCTCGAACAGGTCAGCCTTGATGCCGGCTTCGTACGAGATCACCTTCTCCGAATCGGCCTGCGACAGGCCCGGCGCGAACGCCAGTCGACCCTGGATCGACGGTGCACGGAAGCCCTTGGCCACGCGTGCATAGGCATTGACGTTGTCGGTCAGCTTGTACACGCCGCTGACATCCCAGCTGACGTCGTTGACATCGGTGTTGGCCAGGTACGGGCCACTGACCGGGGTACCGAAGGGCACGGCCTGCAGCACGCTGGCGCTGAAGTCCTTCTTGTCCTGCGTGTAGCGCACGCCGGCACGCAGCTTGAAGCGGTCGGTGACATCGAAGTCGCCCGAAGCGAACACCGCCCAAGCCTTGTTGCGCTGCTGCTGCACCACGTGGCCGGTCTGCGGATTGCCCGGCGTCAGCGAGTCATAGTTGAAGTTGTTGATGGTGACGTCTTCATCGAAGTAGAAGACGCCGGCCTGCCAGTCGAAGCGGCCCCATTCGTTGGATTCCACGCGGAATTCCTGGGTCCACTGGCGGTGGTGCGGCAGGCCGTCGGCGGATTCGGACGAGAACGGAATCAGGCCCGGGCCGGAGTTGCCTGCGCCCAGGAATGCTGCGCCGTAACCACCGTCGATGTCGCCGCGATTGAGCGATTCGGCGGTCTCATAGCCGGTGATCGAATGCAGGGTCACCGAACCGAGGTTCCACTGCAGGCGCGCGCTGCCGCCCCAGGTTTCCAGGTCGGAGAAATTGACGCCGTCATTGGCCACCTTGTCGCGGTCGAAGTTCTCGACCAGCGAATTGCCGCCCTTCTCGATGATGTTGGCGCGGAACAGGCGGGCGGTGCCGTTGAGCTTGCGCTTGTGCAGGTTGAACAGCGCTTCGAAGTCATCGCCTTCGTACAGGAACT
This sequence comes from Xylariaceae sp. X187, assembly GCA_028637585.1. NCBI lineage: Eukaryota > Fungi > Ascomycota > Sordariomycetes > Xylariales > Xylariaceae > Xylariaceae sp. X187. The sequence continues at coordinate 300,552 of JAJIZN010000004.1, forward strand.
GCACGCGGCCAGCGGCTTCGTCATAACCTTCAAAACCGCTGTTGGGCGCACCGGCGCGGGTGTTGTCGACCCAGTCGTCACGACGCTGGTAGATGGCCGACACGCGTGCGGACCAGCGGTCGGTCAGCGGGCCGCCGTAGGCGCCCTGCACGTTCCAGCTGTTGTAGGTGCCATAGCCCACGCGCACGTAGCCATCAGCATCCTGCGACGGACGCGCCGAATCGAACTTGACCACGCCGGCCGGGGTGTTGCGCCCGAACAGGGTGCCCTGCGGACCGCGCAGCACTTCCACACCGGCCAGGTCGAACAGCGGGAAGCCCTTCAGCAGCGGGCTTTCCTGCACCACATCGTCGTACACCAGCGAGACCGGCTGCGATGCATTGAGGTCGAAATCGGTGTTGCCCAGGCCGCGGATGTAGAAGCGCGGGAAGGCACGGCCGTAGGACGATTCGATGTTGAGGCTGGGCACGCGCGCAGCAAGGAAGCGGATGTCATCGCCCGCCGAACCGAGCACGTCGAGCTTTTCGCCCTGGATCGCGCTGATCGCAACCGGTACGTCCTTGGCGTTCTCGACGCGACGTTGTGCAGTCACCTGCAGCGCATCGAGGGCGACCGGATCCTTGGCGGCGGGGGTTTCCTGGGCGGCTGCTACCAGCGGCAGCAGGGCGGAAAGAGCGACAACGAGCGGGCGCGCGACCGGAGAGCGGCCACGGGAAGTACGGGTCGGGGACATGGCGGTAGGCTGTGTTTGGAGGGGTGGTAAAACGGCGCTACCAGATAATTGTTGCAATACAGCACCTCCCTCGCAAATGCCGATCGTTCATGGCCGCCTCGCGCGCCGCCGGAAGCTGCCGCTAGACTCGGGGTTTTCCTCCGCAACGGACCTGCTGTGATGACCCAGTGGTACTTCCATGCTCCCGGCCAGGCCGACCGTGTCGGTCCGTTCGACGAGGAGGCCGCGCGGCGCTTCTCACAGGCCAATCCGCGCGCGCTGGCCTGGTGCCAGGGCATGACAGGGTGGACACCAGTGTCCGAAGTCGTCGCCCTGCAGCAGGCCGGCACCAGCACGGCAGCGCCGCCGCCGATGCCTGCAGTCACGCCCGCAACCACCACAGCGTCAACCGGCAGCCGTGCCGACCGCATCGACTTCCGCATCGTCGGCCATGAAATGCAGTTCGTGGAAATCGAACTGGACCCTGGCGAAGGTGCGGTGGCCGAGGCAGGCGCGTTGATGTTCAAGGATGCTTCGGTGCAGATGGATACCGTCTTCGGCGGCGGCGCACGCGGTGGCCAGGGCAGCGGTTTCATGGACAAGGTGATGGCCGCCGGCAAGCGCGTGCTGACCGGTGAGAGCCTGTTTGCCACCGTCTACACCCAGACCGGCCAGGGCCGCGGCAAGGTCGCCTTCGCTGCGCCCTATCCCGGCACCGTGCTGGCGATGAAGCTGGACCAGCACGGCGGGCGCCTGATCTGCCAGAAGGACAGCTTCCTGGCCGGCGCGCGCGGCGTGCAGATCGGTGTGCAGTTCCAGCGCAAGATCATGACCGGCCTGTTCGGCGGCGAAGGTTTCATCATGCAGAAGCTGGAAGGCGACGGCTGGGTGTTCATCCATGCCGGCGGCTGCGTGGTCGAGCGTGAGCTGGCCGCCGGCGAACGCCTGGATGTCGATACCGGCTGCATCGTCGCCTATCACCCGACCGTGGACATGGACGTGCGCCGGGTCAAAGGCATCCGAAGCGTGCTGTTCGGTGGCGAGGGCGTATTCCTGGCCACCCTGACCGGGCCGGGCAAGGTCTGGCTGCAGTCGCTGCCGTTCTCGCGCCTGGCCGGCCGCATGTGGATGGCCGCACCACAGGGCGGCGGCAAGAGCCGCGGCGAGAGTTCACTGCTGGGCTGAGCGGTCCGGAGGTTGGACGGCGCCGCCGTTTCTGACCGCAGGATATCGGTAGGTGCCGACCTTGGCCGGCACTGGCTTGTAAAAGCGCCGACCAAGGTCGGCGTCTACCGCCCGCAATTCATGAATGGGGAATCCCCCCACCCTGCCCGCTCCGTCACGCCTTCGGTATGCTGGCGCCCTTTCCTGAATCCGGCGCCGCGAGCGCACTGCCGATGAGCCTGTTCCGCCCCCGTGTGCTGCTGTCCGTCGCCCTGCTCGGCCTGCTGGCCGGCTGCGGTGGTGAAGAGGTCCGCCCCACCCCGCCCGCGCAGCCCACCCTGGTGCCGCAGGCCAAGCCGGTGAAGATCGGCATCGCACTCGGCGGCGGCGCGGCCAAGGGCTTTGCGCATATCGGCGTGATCAAGATGCTCGAGGCCAACGGCTTCGAACCGGTGGTGGTGTCCGGTACCAGTGCCGGCAGCGTGGTCGGCGCGCTGTATGCCAGCGGCATGGACGCCTTCCAGATGCAGAGCAAGGCGGTGGCGCTGGATGAAGCCAGCATCCGCGACGTACGCCTGTTCTCCGGTGGCCTGGTGCAGGGCCAGAAGCTGCAGGACTACGTCAACGAACAGGTGGCCAACCGCCCGGCCGAGCGCCTGAAGAAGCCATTCGCTGCCGTCGCCACCCAGCTGGAAACCGGCGAGCGTTCGATCTTCGTGCGCGGCAATGTCGGCCAGGCGGTGCGCGCTTCCAGCAGCATCCCCGGGGTGTTCGAGCCGGTGAAGATCGGTGGCCGCAACTACATCGATGGCGGCGTGGTCAGCCCGGTGCCGGTGGACGCCGCGCGCCAGCTCGGCGCCGAGTTCGTGATCGCCGTGGACATCTCCAGCAAGGCCAGCGGCAAGGCGCCGACCGGCATGCTCGGCATCGTCAACCAGTCGATCTCGATCATGGGCCAGCGCCTGGGCGAGCAGGAACTGGCACGCGCGGACATCGTGATCCGGCCGAAGGTGCTGGACATCGGCGCTGCCGATTTCAGCCAGCGTGGCACTGCCATCCTGGAGGGCGAGAAGGCCGCGATGGCGGCGATGCCGCAGATCCGCGCCAAGATCCAGCAGCTGCAGAAGGCCCGCGCCGCCGCATTGGCGCCGGCACCGGTGGCTGCGCCGAAGTGCGACGAGCCTTCGCGCCTGGGCAAGCTGATGGGCCGCAAGGAAAAGTGCTGAAGCGCGTTGCCTGATCGACCGTCGCGGTCAGCGCCGCGGCGGTGGGTAGCCGCTGGCCAAGCGTCGCTGCCGGCGCCGCTCATCCACCGCCCGGTCATGCCGCTGCGCGCTCAGCTGCAACTGCTCCATCGCGTCCCCCGGCAACCACAGCTGCTGCTGGGCACGGGTGATCGCCACGTAGGCGGCGCGCACCGGGCTGTGCTGCGCGCGCGCGTCGTGGCCGCTGTCGAAGCAGCACGGCGCCATGGACACGGTGGCGAACTGCAGGTTCTTGGCATGCTGGGCCAGGCACAGCACGATGCTGGCCTCGTCCGCATCGACCAGCTGCCCGAGCAGGCGCTGCAACGCCGCAGCATCGAAGCCACCGGCAAACAGCGCGGGAATGTCCGCCTGCCCACGCTTGGCGCAGACCTGCACGAAGCTTTCCCAGCGTTGCCCCGGGCCACCACCGGCGGCGCTGCGCCATGCGTCGATCGGGCCGTCCACCTCTTTCAACAGCGCCTGCCGCGACGCTGGGTGTAGATGCACGCGCGCGCCGCGCGCAACCAACTCGTTGGCTTCCAGCAGCATCCGCCACAGGCTGCCGTACAGGCGGGCGCCGGTGCTGGGCACCACCGACCAGTCGTCATAGCGGCGCAGGCCGGTGGCGCGGTCGCTGGCCCCCATGAACGGTGCCGGCTCGCCGAGATCGTCCAGCGCCAGCGACTGGTTGACCAGTGCATCGACCTGGCGCCCCTGGCGCACCGACTGGTGCATCTCCAGCGTTTTCGCCGATGACCAGCGCTGTACGCGTCCGCTCAGCCGTTGATGCGGATCGCCCAGGCTGACCACGCCGGGCGGGTGGGTGGCCAGCAGCTGTTTCCACGCTGGGCTGAGATCGTGCGCCTCATCGACCAGCACCATGCCCAGCGACACCGGCAGCGGCACGCCACGCAGTGCCAGCCACTTGCCGATATGCCCGGCATCCAGGCGCAGGCAGCCGCCCTTCTGAACGACCGCATCGAACATGCAGCGCCACACGAACTCCGTGGCCGCGATGAACGGCGTGGCTTCCAGCTGCGCTGCGGCCAGCGAACGCTGGAAATGCCAGGCCTGCAGGTTCGGCGCTGACGATGCGCACCAGCGGTTGATGGCGTACAGGGCGATCATCAAGACCTGGTCCGGCCGGCGCGCGCCGATGGCCGGGAGGCCGAGGCGTGCGGCCGCCTCGCGCAAGGTCAGCGTGCTCTGCCGGTAGGTCGGTACGAAGCCGCCGGTCAGGCCGTTGGCGGCGGCATGACGGGCGATCGTGTTGGCGAACTCGATCTGGGTCAGCAGCCGCGTGCTGGCATCGACCGGCAGCCGCGCGCGGAATGCCTCGACCTGGCCACGCGTAGGCGCCACGTAGGTGTAACGGCCCGGGCGCGCCTGCAGCAGCGCCAGCACCAGATGGCCCTTGCCGGTGCCGGCGTAGGCCTGCAGATCGATCAGTTCATCGGGATTGGCTGCAATCGCGCGCAGCACGCGCGCCTGTTCAGAGGTGAACAGGCCGTTGTGCTGGGTCGCGTGCGTTGTCTGTTGGTCATCGCCGGCGTCTTCGTCATCGCCTTCGGCCAGCGATGTCGCCGGGAAATGGATCGTGTGTTCTTCCAGGGTGATCCTGCAGGCCGCCTGGAAGTCTGCGCCGGGATACGCGTCCGGCGACGCTGCCAGCACTGTCTCCATCACTTCGTCCGGTGCCAGCAGCACGTCCTGCGCGGCCAGCACGCCCAGCCATGCCTCCAGCGCACGCGCGTCCTGTCCAGCAGCGGCCGCCAGCTGCGCCTGCGCAGCGTGGCCATCATCCGCAGCGAACAGCGCACAGGCGTCATGCAGCAAACGCTGCAACTGCGCTGCCGGTTGCTTCTGCCGGCGACACAGCATGGCCACCAGCAGGCCGGCCTGCTCCAGTGGGGTGTCCGGCGGCGTGCCGTCGGTCAGGTGCTGCAGCAGGCTCTGCTCGCGCAGCGGAAGGAACACCAGGGAAGACGTTGAGGATGGGGTATCAGACATGCCAGAGCCAGAAGGAATCACTGCGCTGCCTGCCTGTTGACGGCCGCCGCGGGGCACGATGCTCGGCCAGCGCGCGCGCGCCGTCAAACATCACGGCGCCCCGCTCATTCAAGCTGCGACAACGGCAATGCCTGGAAACCCTTCACTGTGCGCAGCACGAAGCTGGAATTGGCGTCTGCCACACCGCCGGCGTTGAGCAGCCTGTCCAGCAGGAAACGCGAGAAGTGCTCCAGATCGCGCACATAGACATGCAGCAGGTAGTCCATGTCGCCGGTCAGGGCGTGGCAGGCCACCACCTCGTCCCAGCCTTTCACGCTGTCGACGAAATGTGCGATCGCGGCCTGGTCATGCTTTTCCAGCTGCACGCGCACGAAGGCCTGCAGTCCCAGCCCCAGCTGGCGCGGCTCCAGCCGTGCTCCATAGCCGGTGATCACACCCTCGCTTTCCAGCCGCTGCATGCGCCGCAGGCAGGCCGAGGGCGACAGGTTCACCCGTGCCGCCAGTTCGGCGTTGGTGACGCGTCCATCGCGCTGGATTTCGTCCAGCAGGCGTATATCCGTGCGATCGAAGTGGACTTCTCCAGCCATTGCTGCCCCGCAACATGGTGAGTACGCAATGATATTGCGCCAAGGGCACTGAATCGCGCAACTTTTGCAACCCTGTTGCGCGCCCCCTGCCCTAGCATCGTGGGTATCCCGTCAAGGAGTTTTCCATGGACCTCGCCCAGCCCCGCCGCGTCGAACACCAGCAGACCGACAAGGGCTACGTGCCGGTGTACACCACCGCGCTCGTCGAGCAGCCGTGGGACACCTATACCGCCGACGACCACGCCACCTGGAGCACGCTGTACCAGCGCCAGCGCGAACTGCTGGTCGGCCGCGCCTGCCAGGAATTCCTGGATGCACAGGACGAGATGGGCATGAACGCGCACATGATCCCGCGCTTCGACCAGCTCAACGAAGTGCTCGGTGCGGCCACCGGTTGGACCCTGGTGGGCGTGGAAGGCCTGCTGCCCGAGCTGGATTTCTTCGATCACCTGGCCAACCGCCGTTTCCCGGTCACCTGGTGGATCCGCCGTCCCGACCAGATCGACTACATCGCCGAACCGGATCTGTTCCATGACCTGTTCGGCCACGTGCCACTGCTGATGAACCCGGTGTTCGCCAACTACATGGAGGCCTACGGCCGCGGTGGCGTCAAAGCGCACGCGATCGGCCCAGAGGCGCTGCAGAACCTGACCCGCCTGTACTGGTACACGGTGGAGTTCGGCCTGATCGACACGCCCGAAGGCATGCGCATCTACGGTGCCGGCATCGTCTCGTCGAAGGGCGAATCGCTGTACTCACTGGAGTCGGCCGCACCGAACCGCATCGGCTTCGACCTGCAGCGGATCATGCGCACGCGCTACCGCATCGACACCTTCCAGAAGACCTACTTCGTCATCGACAGCTTCGAACAGCTGATGCAGGCGACGTCACCGGACTTCACCCCGATCTACGCCGCACTGGCCGACCAGGCGCACCTGCCGGCCGGCGATGTGCAGGCCGAGGACCGCGTGTTCCAGGCGGGTACGGGCGAAGGCTGGGCTGATGGTGGGGATGTGTGAGTAGGCAGCAGAGGTCCGGCTAAACTTCAAGAGCGTCTGCAGCTTTTGAAGTTTAAGGGGCCTGGTTCAGGCCTCCGGTACCCTGCAGGCCATGACCGATGTGTTTACCGACCTGCGGGTTATCGCCGTTGCCTTCAACGACGACTTCGTCCTGTTGACCCTGGCCGATGGCCGCCACACCCGGCAGCCGCTGCGTTGGGCGCCAGCGCTGTTCGAAGCCAATGCCGAACAACGTGCGCAGTGGGTCACCACCGCCGATGGCCTGGGCGTGAACTGGCCGGCGCTGCTGCCGGCGCAGCAGCGTGGCGTGGTCGATGTTCCGAACCAGGTGTGGGATGACCGCTATGAAGCCGCCCTCGCCCGCCTGCAATCGCATGCCTGGTCGCTCGATGCGCTGTCTGACGAAGACCAGCAGCTGGTCGCGTTGTGGCGGATGGAAGCAGACATCAACAACGGCGGCTTCATGCAGTTCCTGTGCAACTGGGGCGACCCCACCTGCCAGCTGGCGCTGCGCGCATTGCAGGCGATGGGCGCAACACAGACGCACGCGATCCTGGCGGGCATGCGCGGGCTGCTGGACCGGCTGGAGGACGACCCGGCGATCAAGGAACTCACCGACCTGTATGGCGCGATGAGCGAAGACGAGCAGCAGGCGTTGGAGGCGTTCGAGGACGACTACTACGCCCGCCCGGAAGACCTTGCGCGATTGGGCCTGCTGCATTTCGGTGCGTTGCCGTTGTAGAGCCAAGCCGAGCATGGGCTCGGCTCTACAGATCAGCGCAGACCCGTGTAGAGCCGAGCCCACGCTCGGCTGCTTTTCAGTTACCGCGGATACGCCAGCAGCACCACCAGATCCTCTTCGCCCACCTGTTGCAGCGCATGCGTGCTGCCCGTGCGCGTCAGCAGCGCATGGCCGGCCCGCACATCATGCTGCTTTCCATCCAGCACATAGCTGCCCTGCCCGCTCACGATGTAATAGATCTCGTCCTTGTGCTGCGGGTGCAGGCCGATGCCCGCGCCCTTGTGCAGCACACGCTTGCGCAGCACGAATGGCAGGCCCTGCGCATCGGCGAAGAACGTATATGCCGTGGTCGGCCCGGCGCCGCCGTGCGGGCCCGCTTGCGCGCGCGCCAGCGTGTCTTCGTGCACCACCTGCGAGCGTCGCGCAGGATCGCCGCCCTGCCCTGCACCCATCACATCGCAGTCGATATCGCGCATCAGTGCGGGTTGCAGCGTCGGCAACACCTGCACCGCTTCGCGCAGCACCAGGCACGCCACCGCATTGGCACCGGCCGCGCTGAAGTGCGTGCCATCGGCCTTTTTCTGCTCAGGCACGAACAGGAAGTACGGGCGTGCGCCCTGCTCGCCCAGCGCGCGGATCCAGCGTGTGCTGCGGTCGTTGAGGTCGATCAGCGCAACGTGTTCGCGCGCGGCAAGCTGCTGCATCGCCAGCGTGTATCGCGCATGCGTATCCAGCAGTGAACCGAAGTCGTACAGCAGCCGCGCCACCGGCGTGACCAGCACCGGCGTGGCGCCCTTGTCACGCGCCACCTGCACGTAACGCATCAGCAGTTGTGGATAGTCGCTGTCCGGGTCGGTGTAGCGCGTGGGATCTTCGAACTTCGCGTCGTTGTGGCCGAACTGGATCAGCAACACATCGCCACGACGTAGTGCGGCGGCAATCGCATCCAGCCGCCCTTCGTCGATGAAGCTGCGCGTGCTGCGCCCGCCCTTGGCGTGGTTGTGCACTTCGAAACGCGCCGGGTCCAGATAGCTCTGCAGCATCTGCCCCCAGCCGGCCTGTGGCGCGCGTTCGGGGCCGTATTCGGCAGCCGTGGAATCGCCGGCAATGAACAGCCGCACCGGCGCCGCATGCGCGGCGGTGCTCGACAGCAACAGCAGCAACAACAGCTTCCACATGGCCGGGCCCCGGTAGTGCCGAGCCATGCTCGGCTGCTTTTCGATCAGAGTGCACGAGGTCGCGCGCTGCGCGACAGCCGAGCATGGCTCGGCTCTACAGACCGGTGTGCTTCAGCGCGCCAACCAGCCGCCATCGACCGGCAGCACCGCGCCGTTGATGTAGTCCGACGCCGACGAAGCCAGGAACACCGCCGCACCGGCCAGATCTTCCGGGTTGCCCCAGCGGCCAGCCGGAATGCGCTCAAGGATCGCCTTGTTGCGGTCTGCATCGGCGCGCAGCGCGGCGGTGTTGTCGGTAGCCATGTAGCCCGGCGCGATGGCGTTGATGTTCACGCCCTTGCCAGCCCATTCGTTGGCCAGCAAGCGGGTGATGCCGGCGATGCCGCTCTTGCTGGCGGTGTACGACGGCACGCGGACGCCGCCCTGGAACGACAGCATCGAGGCGATGTTGATGATCTTGCCGCTGCCCTGGGCGATGAAATGTCGGCCGGCGGCCTGCGAGATGAAGAAGGCGGACTTGATGTTGACGTTCATCACGTCGTCCCAGTCCTGCTCGCTGAAGTCCACTGCATCGGCGCGGCGGATCAGGCCGGCGTTGTTGACCAGGATGTCCAGCCTGCCGAGGCCTTCGATGGTTTCCCGCACCACGCGCTCGACCGGCTCGATGCTGATCAGGTTGGCTTCCACCGCCAGGCAGCGACGGCCCAGCGCGGTGATCTTCTCGATGGTTTCGGTGGGCGGGGCGATGCCGGCCACGGCGACATCGGCGCCGGCGGCGGCCAGTGCCACCGCGATACCCTGGCCCAGACCGGTATTGCCACCGGTTACCAGAGCGACTTTTCCTTCCAGGCTGAAGGGATTGGTCATTGCGTATGCGTTCCTTGGTAGAGGCGTGCGTGATGCAGGCAAGCGACCCCCGCGCAGCGTGCGCGGTGGCCTGTCAGCGCTTACTTGAGCTGGCAGATGTCCAGCACGTGCATGTCGGTGTAGTCCAGGTTCTCGCCACCCATCGCCCAGATGAAAGCGTAGTTGCTGGTGCCGGCACCCATGTGGATCGACCACGGCGGCGATACCACCGCTTCGTTGTTCTGGATGACGATGTGGCGCTGTGCGTCCGGCTCGCCCATGAAGTGGTAGACGCGGTCGCTGTCGCCCAGGTCGAAGTAGAAATAGACCTCGCTGCGGCGGTCGTGCAGGTGCGGCGGCATGGTGTTCCACACGCTGCCCGGCTTGAGCACGGTCAGGCCCAGCAGCAGCTGCGAGGACTGGCAGGTAGCCGGCACGATGTACTGGTAGATGGTGCGCTCGTTGCTGGTTTCCAGCGCGCCACGATCCAGTGCCACCGCGTCCTTGATCGACAGCTGCTTGGTTTCAAAACGCGCATGGGCCGGGGTCGAGGCCAGGTAGAACTGCGCCGGGTTGGCGGCGTCCTGCGAAGCGAAGACGACGTCCTTGCTGCCCATCGCCACGTACAGGCCATCCTTCGGCCCCAGCGTGTACACGGTGCCATCGACGGTGACCGTGCCGGTGCCGCTGCCGACATTGATGATGCCCAGCTCGCGGCGCTCCAGGAACGGATGGCCAGCGGCCGAAGCCGGTTCGGTCTGCGCTGGCAGGGCCAGCGGGCCGCTGACCGGCGCAGCGCCACCCAGCACGAAGCGTTCGTAGTGGGTGTACTTCAGGGTCACCGCGTCGGCGTTGAACAGGCCATCGAGCAGGTACAGCTCGCGCAGCTGGTCGTTGCTGGCGCCCTTGATGGCATCGGGATGGGTGGCGTAATGGGTCTTGCAGTACATGGCTTCTCCAGAGCAGGGGGCGGGCCGATGGTTCGGCCCCGGCACGGTTCACGGTCGATTCTAGCCAGACAGGAAACCGGTGTCATTTTGCGTCGCACGATACCGGTCAGACGGCATCGGCGGGGTGGGGCGGGTGGAGTGTCACGACCAACGGTCGTGACCTACCGGATTGAGGCCTTCGGCCTCAATCCTCTGGCGGTTGGCAGGAATCGCGCACGATCAGGTGCGGCCGCACGCTGGCGATCTGCAGCGCAGGCTGGCCATCGGGCTGGATCAGCATCGCCGCGGCGGTACGGCCGGTGTCGCGGGTATGCCGGCGTACCGAGGTCAGCGACGGCCACAGACGCGAGGCCAGCGGGCTGTCGTCGTAGCCGACGATGGACAGCTGGCGCGGGATGTTGATGCCGGCGCGCAGCGCGACCTTGTAGACACCGGCCGCCATTTCGTCGTTGCCGGTGAAGATCGCGGTCGGCCGGCGCTTGCCCAGCAGCAGTTTCTCGGCAGCGGCCACACCCGATTCGAAGGTGTAGCCGGCCTCGATGATGCGGTCCTTCGGCAGCTCGATGCCACGCTGCGACAGCGCCTCGATGAAACCAGCGGTGCGTTCATGCGCCGAGCGGTAGGCGCTCGGGCCGGTCACCAGGGCGATATCGCGGTGGCCCAGCGAAAGCAGGTAATCGGCTGCTTCGGCGGCACCATCGCGGTCGTGGGTGACCACCATCTGCGAGGTTTCATCCAGTGGCAGCGCGGCCACGCGGGTGAAGCGGCAGCCGATCTCGTCCAGCATGTCCGCCAGTGCCTGGTCTTCGGACGCACGCGGCACCAGGATCACCCCATGCAGCTTCTGCTGCTGGGCGAAGCGGCGCACGCCGTCGATGTAACCCGGGCTGCGGCTGTCGCAGGGGTGCACCACCAGTTCGAAGCTGGAGCCACGCAGCGCATCCAGCGCACCGTACTGCATGTCCACGATGTACTGCGCGGTGGGGTTGTCGTAGACCATGCCGATCAGGAACGAGCGGCGGAAGGCCAGGCCACGGGCCAGCGGGTCGGGGGTGTAACCGACCTCGCGCATCAACGCTTCCACCTTGTCGCGCGTGTCCTTGCGCACCAGCGGCGAGTTGTTGATGATCCTTGAAACCGTTTTCTTGGATACACCCGACAGTCGCGCGATGTCATTGATCGTGGCTGCCTTGCCCTTTGCCAATGCCGGCGTAGCGGCATCGTTCTTGTTGCGCACTGACATGTAGTGAACCCGATAAGCCTGGGGATTCCAGCGCGCGCTCAGTCCAGCGCGCGATAGCGGAAGCTGCGGAAGGTTACCGCACCGTTGCCGGCCGCATACAGGGCCGGTTTCAGTGCCAGGAACTTGCCGGCCACATTGTGATGGTAACCGGACACTTCCATCTGAACCGGATACTTCTGCCAGGTCTGGCCATCGGCACTGGAGTGGATGGTGACGATGTGGCGGTTGTTGGTCACCCGCAGCCAGAGCCGGCCGCCCTTGGCACTGGCCGCCAGCCGGGTGGGGCGCTCCTCGCCGTAGCGGTGCATGACGAACTGCTCGCCATTGCTGCCCACGCCCACGTACAGGCGGTCGCTGTAGAACAGCAGGGCACCACCGACCGCGCCGGGAGCGATCTCCATCTGCACCTCGAACTGATAGGCCGGGTCGCCGGCGATGGTGGTCAGCGGCGAGGCATCGCGCGGCGTGCTGCCCTTGCCCTGCAGCACCAGCCCGTCGCCACTGAAGCGCAGGCGCCGGTATTCATCCACGGCCGGGTTGAAGAACGCCCACTGCGGGCCGAGCGTACGGCCGTTGAAATCATCGGACAGGGCCATGCCATGCGGCGTCAGCGCGCTGCCCGATGGCTTGCGCAGCGGCTGCCCGAGGTCACCGCCCTTGGCCACGAACCAGCCATCGGCGGTCCACTCGATCGGCTCCAGCAGCGCCTGCCGACCCAGCGTCCAGAAGCCGTTCTCATAGCCGTGGTACATCATCCACCAGCGGCCGTCGGTACCTTCGATCACCGTGGCGTGACCCCGCGACCACCACGGTTCGGCGGCCGACTGCGTGCGCATGATCGGGTTGTTCGGCGCGTTCACCCACGGGCCGTGGATCGAGCGCGAGCGCGCAGTGATCACCATGTGCCCGGTCGGCGGGCCGGCGGTACCGCCCACTGCGGTGGTCATGTAGTACCAGCCGTCGCGGAAGTGGATCTTCGGCCCTTCCTGCGCGTAGGCCTCCACGTCCCAGCTTTCCGGGTAGCGCCAGCCGTCGTACACATGCTTCGGTGTACCCGCCACGCTCAGGCCGTCATCGGCCAGCTGCACGTAGTCGCCACCGCTGAGGAACAGGTAGCGCTTGCCGTCTTCCCCCACCGCGTGGCCGGGGTCGATGTGGCCGCCCAGGCCGATGTCGATCGGCGCGCTCCAGGGGCCCGTGATGTCATCGGCCCAGACCACGAAGTTGCTGCGGCGCTCACCGGTGCGTGCCGGGAAGTAGATGAAGTAGCGGCCCTGGTGCTTGACGATGTCCGGCGCCCAGATCGCGCCCACGTTCTGCGTGATCGCATGACCGAGCGGCTGCCAGTTCACCAGGTCGCGCGAGTGCCAGATCGGCAGGCCAGGGTAGGCATCGAACGAGGACAGGGTGAGGTAGTAGTCGTCGCCGTCCTTCAGCACCGATGGATCGGGCCTGTCGCCGGCCAGCACCGGGTTGAGGAAGGTGCCATTGCCGAGGTCAGCCTGGCGTTGGTGCTCGATGCCGCGCTTCCACTGCGCGGGCGCGGGATCGGCAGCCACTGCGGGCAGCGCAGCCAGCAACAGGCTGAGCAGGGCAGTTGCAGCCGCGCGGTGCAGGGTCGGTGTCATGGGATCGCCTCCGCTCATCAGGCGCGCAGCGCGGCGGGCAGCCACAGCGACAGCGACGGGAAGAAGGTGACGATCAGCAGCACGCCCAGCGCGGCAAACCAGAACGGCCAGATGGTGCGCATGCTCTGGCCGACGCTGATCTTGCCGATGGCGGTACCGATGAACAGCACCGAGCCCACCGGCGGGGTGACCAGGCCGAGGCCACCGGTCAGCACCAGCACCAGGCCGAAGTGGATCGGATCGATGCCATAGGCCTTGGCCACCGGCAGGAAGATCGGCGTGCAGATCAGGATCATCGGTGCCAGGTCCATGAAGGTGCCCAGCAGCAACAGCATCACCACGATCATCAGCAGCACCATGAACTGGCTGTGCGCGAACGACTGCAGGAAGTCCACCGCCGCCGCAGGCACCTGCAGGTAGGCCAGCAGCCAGCCGAACACCGCCGCGGTGGCGATCACGAACAGGATCACGCCGGTACTGCGCGCGGCATGGATGACGGTGCCGAAGAACTCGCGCCAGCGCAGCTGTCGGTACAGCACGGTGGTGACCAGCAGGGCGTAGACCACGGCGATGGCCGCGCTTTCCACCGCGGTGAAGATGCCGGCACGGATGCCGACAAAGATCAGCGCCACCAGGCCCAGGCCGGGCAGGGCGGAGATGATGCGCAGCAGTACCGCGCGCCAGCCCGGGAACACTTCCACGCCATAACCACGGCGACGCGCGACCACGTAGCCGGTGACCATCAATGCCAGGGTCATCAGCAGCGCCGGCACGATGCCTGCGGCGAACAGGTCGGCGATCGACAGGCCACCACCGGCAGCGGCCGAGAACAGGATTAGGTTGTGCGATGGCGGCACCAGCAGCGCCACCAGCGCGGCGGTGATGCTGACGTTCACCGCGAAATCGCGGTCATAGCCGCGCTTGACCATCTGCGGAATCATCGTGCCGCCCACGGCCGATACATCGGCGATGGCTGAGCCGGACACGCCGCCGAAGAACAGCGAGGACAGGATCGAGACCTGGCCCAGGCCACCACGCATGCGCCCCACCAGCGATGAGGCCAGGGCGATCAGGCGTTCGGAGATGCCGCCGCGCATCATGATCTCGCCGGCGAAGATGAACAGTGGAATGGCGATCAGCGAGGCCGAACCGGTACCGGCGGAGATCTGCTGGACCAGCACGATGCTGGGGATGTCCAGGTAGAGCAGGGTGGCCAGCGCAGCGGCGGCCAACGCGTAGGCCACCGGCACGCCCAACAGCAGCAGTGCGGCGAAAACAGAGAACAGGATGGTGATGCCCATGGATCAACGATCTCCTTCAGCGTCGACGGCGTCGGCATCGGCTGCCGTGGCATGCAGCGCCTTCCACGCACGGTTCAGTGCGAACAACAGCATCAGCGCACCGCCCACGGCCAGCGGCAGGTAGTTGATGCTCTGCGGCAGGTTGGCGCCGGCGGTCTTGATGTCCATGCCATCGAGCAGCAGGTCGGCCGACCAGAACGCGATGAAGCCACCCAGCACGGCCACCACCAGCTGGGTGAACACATCCACCGCCCGGCGCAGGCCGGCCCCCATGTAGGCGTGCAGCAGGAAGAAGCCGAAGTGGCGGTTGGTGTGCACGCCGCAGGCCGCGCCCAGGCTCATGGCCGTGGCCAGCAGCAGCAGGGTCACCGGCTCGGTCCAGCTGGGTGAATCGTTGATCACATAGCGGGCGAACACCTGCCAGCCCTGCACCACCACCAGCCCCAGCAGCGCGGCCACGGCGAAGTAGATGGCGATGTCGGCGATGCGGTCCAGCAGGCGCTGGCCGGGGCCGGCGGCGGGAATCGTCGTCTCGGTCATGGCAGTGTCCTCAGGCGGCAGCGCGGATGCGGGCGACCAGTGCGGCCAGCTCGGGTTGCTGCAGGTACTGCTGCAGCAGCGGCTGGGCGGCGGCGCGGAACGCGGGAAGATCCACCTCGTTGGCTTTCACGCCAGAGGCCAGCACCGCGCGACGCGCGGCATCTTCGGATGCATCCCATTGCGCGCGCATCACCTTCACCGAAGCGCGTGCGGTCTCCAGCAGCAGCTGGCGGTCAGACGGCTGCAGGCGCTCGAAGCTGGCGCGCGACATCAGCAGCACGTCCGGCGCATACGAGTGATCGCTCTGCGACCAGTAGTGCGCGGCTTCGAAGTGGCGGCTGGAATGGAAGCTGCGCATGTTGTTCTCGGCACCGTCGATCATGTGCGTCTCCATGCCGGAGAACGTATCGCCCAATGACATCGGCGTCGGGTTGGCACCGAGCAGGCGCATCAGTTGGATGAAGATGTCCGAGGACGCCACGCGCAGTTTCAGCCCGTGCAGATCACGGGGCTGCACGATTGGATGCTTGGTGTTGTAGAAGCAGCGCGCGCCGGAATCGTAGATCGCCAGGCCGACCAGGTCGCGGCTCTCGAAACCCCGCAGCACCGCCTCGGCGATGCCGCCATCGAGTGCGGCGCGCTGGTGCGCCACCGACTCGAATACATACGGCAGGCACAGTGCCTGGGTCAGTGGAAATGCGTTGTTCAGCGCACCGGCATACACGCGGGTGATGTCGATGGCACCGAAACGGGCCATGTCGATCGCTTCCGATTCGCGACCGAGCTGGCCGGAATGGTACTGCCGCAGGCGCAGGCGACCGTTGCTTTCGCGCTGCAGCGTTTCGCCGATCCACTTCACCGCGGTCACGGTGGGGTAGTCGGCCACATGCACGTCGGTGGCGGTCAGCAGCTGGCCACCGTCGATGGCATCGGCGGGCCCACGGCCACAGGCCGCGAGCATCGGGATGGCCAGCGCAGCAGCGCCACCGGCCAGGAAGTGTCGTCGTGTGATCATCTGCGCCCTCCCGCGCGTGTTCACCGGACCGTGCGGCGGTTACCCGGCCGGCACGGCCCTGCAGGCAATCTCGCCGAAGCCGGCAAACCGCACCAGCGCCGTCTGTCCTGCGGTGATGTCATGGATGCCGGTGGCGTTGCCGGTGGCGATCAGGTCGCCGCGCCGCAGCGGCCGGCCGCGCATGGCCGAACGGGACAGCGCGAATGCGTACGCTGCGCGCAGACCACCGGGCAGGCGCGTCGCACCGCCGGTACCGACCACCTCGCCCTCGATCAGGGTTTCGGCGCGCAGGTCGGTCTCGTCGCGCGCCGTCCAGTCGGCGATCTCCGGGCCCAGCACCAAGCCGTTGTTGTTGCCGAAGTCGGACACCACCACGCGCGGGCCGAGTTGGTTGATCGTCGCCAGCGGGCTGCTGGCCACTTCCACGCCGATGTACAGGCGCGCCGGCAGCGCTTCAGCCTGCTCGGGCGACCAGTGCAGCTGTGCGTCTGGAGCGTCCTCCAACAGCTCCAGCACGTACTCCGCCTCTACCGCGCCGAAGCCGCCGACGAACACCGGAATGTCCACTGTTCCACCGGTAGCATTTTTCAGCTGACGCGAGAAAACCGGGCCCAGCAGGCGATCGTCGCCGGATGCATCGCGGCGCTCGGCGGCGATGTAGCCGACCTTCCAGCCAACCACGTGGTCATCCCAGCTGGCGATGGCCAGATCCTGCACCTGGTAGGCAGCCACCAGGTCAGGCGGGACAAGGCCCGGGAAGCCGGGCAGGGCCTGGCCGGCGCGGCGCGCGGTGGTGAAGGCGTGGGCGATCGCGGCCGCATCGTCCGGCGGCGGCGTCTGCCCATGTATGCCGTGTTCGTTGCTCAAGAACGGTCTCCCTCTGGCGTTGTTGCACTGCCCATCGACAGCGTCTGCAGGAGGTGTATATGGTAAACCGGTGTCATCGTGCAAGCCGCAGTGCATCACATGCGCTTGCCGGAGACCTCGGCCACTCTGTTGCCTCCCCGTTGGAGCCCTGCCCACCATGCGTTTTTCCCGTGTCCTGTTGTTGCTGACCGGCCTGCTGCTGGCCATCCCTGCGTCCGCCGTCGATGCGCCGCTGCGCACGGGCGAGCGGCTGGGGAAGGAGCTGGCTGGTGAACAGATACCCCTGTGGCCGGCCGGACAGGTGCCCGGCGAGACCGGCGCTGCGCGACCGGCACGCGTCGTCGAGCGCAGCAATGATCCGGCCCATCCCGATCGCTTCGTCGACCAGGTCGATGCGCCCTACCTGCTGGTGCACACGCCGGCCCGTGCCAACGGCCGCGCGCTGCTGGTGATTCCCGGTGGCGGCTACCAGCGCGTGGTGATCGACAAGGAGGACAGCGCGCTGGTGCCGGAGTGGGTGGACCGTGCCGGCTACACCCTGTTCGTGCTGCGCTACCGCCTGCCGCAGGCCGGCCGCGATCGCCAGGCGGCGCTGGCAGACGCACAGCGCGCACTGCGCGTGGTGCGCGACCAGGCCGCACGGCGCAAGCTGGATGCCGACAGTGTGTCGGTGATGGGCTTCTCCGCCGGTGGCCACGTCGCCGCAAGGCTGGCCACCGGCTTCGATGCGGCCGTCTACCCGCCGCGCGATGCCATCGACCACCTCAGCGCACGTCCCGCCCGCGCGGTGCTGGTGTATCCGGTGATCGACATGGGCCCGCATGCACACAGCGGTTCGCGCGGACGTCTGCTGGGCGAGCAGGCCGATGCGGCGCTGGCTGCGCAGTACTCGATGCAGCAGCACGTACGCGCGGACATGCCGCCGACGCTGCTGATCCATGCCAACGACGACCGCGTGGTCAGCGTGCACAACAGCGAGGTGATGGCGCAGGCGCTGGCCAAGGCAGGCGTCGAGCACGAACTGCATCTGTTCGCGCATGGCGGCCATGGCTTCGGCATGCGCATGCCACCTGATTCAACGCTGGCCGTGTGGCCGCTGCTGGCACAACGCTGGCTGCAGGCGACGGAGGCGGCACGTTGAACCAAGCCGATGCCAACCTGCAGCGCCGCCGTTTCCTGCTAGACAGTGCACGCTGGGCGCTGGCCACCGCTACCCTCGCAGCGCTTCCTGCATCCGCGATGCCTGGACCACGTGATGACACGCAGGTGGTGGCGCGCGTCCGTGGCGGCCGCGTGCGTGGCCAGCGCGAGCAGGGGGTTCACGTGTTCCGCGGCCTGCGCTATGGCGCCGACACTGCGGCCTACCGATTCCAGCCGCCGCGCCGCGAGACAGGCTGGCGGGGCATCGCCGATGCCCTGGATTACGCCGCATCTGCGCCACAGACAGGGGCAGACGGGCCGGGCAGCGAAGATTGCCTGTTCCTCAACGTATGGACGCCTGCGCTCGGCGACGGCGGCAAGCGGCCGATCCTGATGTACCTGCATGGTGGCGGCTTCAACAACGGTTCCGGCAGCGACCCACTGTATGACGGCAGTGCGCTGTGCCGACTCGGCGACGTGGTGGTGGTCACCGTCAATCATCGCCTGAACACCTTCGGCTATCTGTACCTGGGCGCGTTGGGCGACCCGCGTTATGCGGCCTCCGGCAACGTCGGCCAGCTCGATCTGGTGCAGGCGCTGCAATGGGTGCG
This sequence comes from Xylariaceae sp. X187, assembly GCA_028637585.1. Lineage (NCBI taxonomy): Eukaryota > Fungi > Ascomycota > Sordariomycetes > Xylariales > Xylariaceae > Xylariaceae sp. X187. Next base: position 319,352 of record JAJIZN010000004.1, read on the forward strand.
TGAGCACGCAGCGGTGTTCGGTGGCGATGCCGGCAACATCACCGTGTTCGGGCAATCCGGTGGCGGCGCCAAGATCGCCACGCTGATGGCGATGCCGGCAGCACGGGGCCTGTTCCAGCGCGCGTGGACGATGAGCGGGCAGCAGGTCACCGCGGCCGGTCCACGTGCGGCGGCGCAACGCGCTTCGATTGCAATGGACGCGGTTGGCGCGCGTGACCTGCAGGCGCTGCTGCGCTTGCCGGCAGCCGACCTGTTGGCCGCTACGCGCGCCCGCGATCCCTCGCGGGTGGAAAGCAGCGCGCTGTACTTCGGCCCCGTGCTGGATGACGTGGTGCTGCCGGTGCATCCGTTCTGGCCACAGGCACCTGCGCAGTCGGCGTCGATTCCGATGGTGATCGGCAACACCCGCGATGAGACGCGCGCGTTCCTTGGCAACGACCCGGCCAACTTCACGCTGACCTGGGAGAGCCTGCCGGCGCAGCTGGAGAAGCAGCAGTTCGTCGATCTTTTACCTTCGGTGGTGATCGCAGAATATCGACGCCTGTATCCGCACTACACGCCGTCAGAGGTGTTCTTCGCCGCCACTACGGCCGGTCGTTCATGGCGTGGTGCAGTGGAAGAACTGGAGGCGCGCGCCCGGCAGACATCGGGGGCAGCACCGACCTGGGCCTACCAGCTCGATTGGCCGTCACCGGTGGAAGAGGGACGCCTGCGCGCGTTCCACACGCTGGATATTCCGCTGGTGTTCGCCAACGCAGGCCTGCCCGGTGCGCGCACCGGCGGTGGTGAAGACGCCAACGTGCTGGCGGCGACGATGAGCAATGCCCTGATTGCGTTTGCGCGCAACGGCGATCCGAATCACGCAGGAATGTCGCAATGGGCCCCCTATTCACTGCCACAACGGCAGACGATGCTGTTCGATCGGCACAGCCGCATGGTTGACGATCCACGCGCAGGAGAGCGCGCGCTCTATGCAAAAGTGCCGTTCGTGCAGCGCGGCACGCAGTGATGACACCGCGATGCAAACATTCTGTTAACCCGCCTCGGCTAGAGTCGGTTCATGGAAGCGATGTTCACGCCACCGCCGTTTACCGGCCGCGAGCGCTTGATTGCAGGGATCGACGGCGCCGTCTGCCTGGTTGATCCGAAGGCGATCACCGATGCGTTGCAGCGGGTGCTGCGTGAGGCCATCATCGATCCGCTGATCGAACTGCCTCCCTGCGTACGCTGTCCGGTGGATGGTCATTACGCACGCCGTGAACTGCACCGCAGCCCTACGCTGGGCTACAGCGTGATCGCGATGTGCTGGGGCCCGGGGCAGGGCACGCCACTGCACGACCACGATGCGATGTGGTGCGTGGAAGGTGTCTGGCAGGGCGAGTTGATCGTGACCCCGTATGCGTTGCTGGAACAGCGTGGCGAGCGCCACCGCTTCGCCGCGCAGGACACGCTGTACGGGCACCGCGGCAGCGCCGGCAGCCTGATCCCGCCGCACGAGTACCACACGCTGCGCAACGCCAGCGATGAGGACATAGCGGTATCCGTACACGTCTATCAGGGCGTGATGGAGCGCAGCGCGGTGTTCGATCCGCTGGAGGACGGCTGGTACCAGCGCCGGGTGAAGGTGATGGAGACCGAAGCGTCCTAAGCGCAGCGTCAAGCGTCACCGCGGCACATCCACCACATTGTTGAGCCGCGTTACCTCTTCACCGCCTTCGACCAGGGCCACGCGCACGCGCAGGCCACTTCGATCGCCAGCCGGCAACGGCAACGACACCGCCGTCGTCTTCGGCAACAGGTCAGTCGGTGCAGCCATCGCCGGCACTTCGGTGCGTGCGATCTCGCGGCCCCGCGCATCTTCCAGCACCGCCATACCCACGCCACTGCCCACATGGCCCAGGCTGTGCACGGTCACGTGTACCTGGCGCCCGTCCATCCGCACATCACCACGGCCCACGCCCAGATCCGGACGCGTTTCCACCGGCGTCCCCGCAGACACGCGCTCGAACTCGAATACTTCGGTGCGGCCGGGTTGGAATTGCATCGGTACCGAAGCACTGGTCTCCAGCTGCACCATGCGCTCGCGCGGCGTACCGTCGATGCGGCCATCGCCGTCGCCATCCACGCCACTGCGCACGCGCCAGGTACCGCTGGCCACGTTCCAACCGGTCATGTCAGCGGCAATCACGCGCGAACCGAGGTTATGGCTGGTGACCGTGAAGCGCTCGCGCGAGGGTGCATGCACCAGCAGCGCCACCTGTTCCGCTGCGCCCTCACGATCGAAGCGCCAACTGACGGTGTGCCCGGGCCAGCTCTGGTTGCGCTTCAAGGCGATGCCACCCAGCCGCGCACGCTGCAGGAACTCGCTCGGCGCTTCCACCCGGTCGGACCACCAATGGCCTTCGGTGTTCATGTACGCACGTTGCACCTTGGCCTGCAGACCATCGGCGTGCAGTGCATCGATGTACTTCCGTTCCCCGCTGGCCTGCCATGCCATCAGGCTGGCGAAGCCAGTCTTTCCGGCATCGGCCTCGGCGGTCAGCAGCGGGTACCAGTCCTGCTGCCGGCCGAGCGCCTCCACGTAGTTCTCGCCGAGGTTGGCTAGCGCGCCGGGCCCTCCGCGCTGCACGCGGTAGTCCAGCGCCTGCAGGTACTTCGCATCGCCGGTCCAGCGCCATGCCGCCCAGAAGGTGTGCATGGTGTCGCCGCTGCCGGAGCCGTTGTTGAGCTCGCCGCCACGGGTTTTACCCGTCGCCCAGTTGATCTCGTTGGGCAGGGTGAAGCGGCCCTTGTCGTCGGTGCTGGCGTGGGCCAGATAGCCATCAGCCAGGCCGATCACCAGCCGGCGCCCGGTCGGGTCGGCGTTGTACTGGCCCAGCAGGAACGCCGGATGCAGCACCGGGAACGAGTAAGGCTTCTGCCACTGCCAGTTCGGTTCGCGATAGACCTTGTTGCCACCGAACCAGTTGCTGGAGAACAGCAGATGACCCTGCGGGTTGCGCAGGATGATGCGCTCGTCGAACGCCTTCACCGTTTCCATCAGCCGTTCCAGCGTCAGCGGATCGCCCCAGTTGAGGTAGAGCATCGCGCTGTTGGTGTTGATGCCTTCCTCGTAGGCATGCAGCTCGTCGGTCTCGATGGTGCTGAGGCCATTGCTGAACATGCCATTGCGGTACACCGCATCCGACAGCGCGGTCAGCGAGGCGTTCAAGCGGTCCGGCTGCACGCCCATCAGGGCCAGCCCCGGCCATTGCTGGGTCAGGTCGGAATCGTCGGAGATGCCGCCACCGAAATCGCCGTAGGTCACCTGGCGCTGATCGATCCACCAGTCGACGAACTGCCGCACTTGGGCCAGATCCTGCACCTGGTGGAATGCCCACGCCGGTACGCCCTTGGGCACGTCCGGCGCGGTGTAAGGTGGTCGCCCCTGGCTGTTGTAGCTGATGTAGTTCCAGTACAACCGGCCCAGTTCGTGGTCCGGGTCGACCCGCAGCAGATCGCTCAGGTCCGCGTATACGCGCGCATACAGGCGCTGGCGCTTGGAGGTGGTGTGTTCCTCCACCAGGAAGCCCCAGTTGTCGCGCACCTGGTTGAAGCGGTCGGCCACATGCTCCTTGATCGCCTCAGCGCGTGGCTTGAACACCAGCCGCACCTGCGCACCGTCGAGGGACGTCGCTTCGAAGCCGGGTGCGGCCGAAGCGATGCTCATCCACAGGCTGTCGGCGGTGAGGATGCGGTCGCGCAGGTCGAGCCACAACGTGCGCTTCTGCCCGGGCTGCACCGAGACCGAAACATCGATCATGTCGCGTGCCGGCCAGATCGGATCCTTGATGCGGATGTTCAGCGGGATCAGGCCATCGCGTGTGGCCGGCAGGTCCAGCGCGGGGATGTCGATGGCCACGCCGTCCAGGCCGTCATGCATGTTTTCCCAGCTGTAGGCCCAGCTGCGGATCAACGGCTGGTTGGCCGGCGCATCGCCCACGCCGGAGGGAATCAACACATGCACGATCGGTTCCGGCTCGGCCGGCAGCGTGTCGGCTCTGCGACGCCGCGAGCCTGCGCCCTTCGGCAGCGCCATCACCGTGCTGCGTTCGGCCGCCGGGTAGCGGCCGTCGATGTAACGGCGCAGGGTGTCCAGGTTGGTGTAGTCCGGCAGCGCCTGGCTGTCGATGACATAGGTCTGCTTGACCGTGCCATCGGGCTCGGCGCCTTCGCTCACGTCGTACGCCCAGATTTCCTGGATAGGCGTTTCCTGTTCAACGTTGCTGAAACGCAGCACGCCCCCGGTCTGCGCCGGGATGTCGCCGACGCTGCGCACCACGCCTTGGGGACGCGTTGCCAGCACCTGCGTGGCGTGCGCGGCATCGCGGCCATGGGCCAGCGTGCCGAACGCCGCACCGCGGATCTCCACGCGGTTGACGGTCTCGCCCGCCGGCACAGTCAGGTCCAGGTGCTGGCCGCTTTCCACATAGGTGTTCCAGTCCGGCAACTGGAAGTAGTCGTTGCGGCCGGGCAGCCGCGAGCGGTTGTAGACACCCGGCCAGGTGGTTTCGGCGATGCCGTCGGTGGCCTTCCACATCCACGCCTTCATATCGCGGGTATCGGCAAATTCGATCTTGCGGATACGCGTGCTGGCTGCGGTCAATGCCGGTGGCGGTGCGCCGTCCCAGCCGAAGCGATGCTGCCAGGCGCGGTCATCGTTGGCACTGGCAACGGCGCTGGTGGCGGCCTTGCCACGCGCGAGCGCACTGACGGCCGCAGCATCAAGCATGCGGTCGTACACGCGGATGTGCTTGAAATCGCTGCCACGCAGGAAGTTGTAGCGGCTCTGCACCTGGTAGGGCGCCATCACCCGTCCGGCCAGGCCAAGCTGGTCCAGCGCCGCGTCGTAGTCACCCGTGGCCTGTGCGCGCGCCACCTCGCGGCCATCGACGAACAGGCGTACGCCCTGGTCTTCATCCCAGGCGAAGGCCAGGTGCAGCCACTGGTCCGCGCGTGGCGGCGTGTCCATGCGGAACGACACACGCGTGCGGGCGAGATTGGCATCGGTGACGAACGCATCGAAGCCGTGCCCGTTCCAGTCGATGCGCAGCCAGGCCATGTCCCAGCTGCTGTGGTCGGCATAGCCGACGCGGAAGATCACGAACGGAGCTTCGCCCACCGCGTAGCGCGCGCGCCAGTCGAAGGCGAGGGTGCCGCGCTGGGCAAGGATGTTGCCAGGCGCATCCCAGGCAAGCACGCCGTCGTCCTGCCACTGGATCACCTTGCCGCGCGCTCCGTCGTCGACGATGTCGACCTTGTCGCGGAAGTTCGGTACCGCTTCCCCCTGCGCCACCACGGCCTCAAGGCCCTTGCCGGCATCGACGTGGAACAGCAGCGTGGGCGCATCGGTAGCGGCCATCGCGGGGCCAGCAGCCAGGGCCACTGCGAGCAGCAGGCAGCGGGACAGGGTCGAGCGGTGCGGCATCAGGCGTTTCCTTTCAACGGGCGACGGCCGGCGAGGGCCGCCGGACCGTAGCAAGGCCACGCCGCGACGGCACCTTGCGGCGCAGCAGCGGTCGCGGCGAACGACGGCGTGCCGGGTGGCACGCCGTCGGCGTTGCTCAGAACTTGTAGCGCAGCCCCAGCAGGTACTGGCGGCCGGTCTCGGTGTACTGCAGCGGCAGGCGACCGGTCAGCGGCGAGTACACCCATTCGTCGGACGCTTCGTTGGTCAGGTTGATGCCTTCCAGGCTCAGTTCCAGCTGGTCGCTGATCTTGTAGCGGATGGAGGCATCGAACACCGTGGTACCGGTCATGCCGTGGTAGCCATCGAGGTTGAAGCCGGTTTCCTGGCCCGGTGCCTGGGTCAGGTAGTCATCGCGGTTGGTGGCCGAGATGCGCCCGGCGAACTTCTCGCCTTCATAGAAAAGCGTGGCGTTCCACGACGACTTCGACAGGCCGGTCAGGTCGGTCTTCATCACCGGTTGCCCGGCCGCGTTGATGTACTGGATCTTCGATTCCACCCAGGTGTAGTTCAACTGCACGCCCAGGTTCGCCCACTTGCCTGGCAGGAAGGTGAAGGGCTGGGTGTAGTTGGCCTCCACGCCGTGCAGTTCGCCGCCGGGGGTGTTGACCGGCTTGCTGTAGGTGAAGTCATCGGTGGCCGAGGCGCCGGTGCCGACCAGCAGCGAGGCCGGCAGGCCGCTGTCACTGTACGGACGCACTTCGCGGGTGGTCTGTACGAAGCTCTCGATGTCCTTGTAGAACAGGCCGATGCCGGCCATCGCACCTTCGGCGAAGTACCACTCGAAGCCGAGGTCGACATTGGTCGCGCGGATCGGATCCAGCACCGGGTTGCCACTGGAGATGGTGCGTGCACCACCGGCCACGGCCACCGTCGCGCCCGGCGTCAGGCTGCCCAGCCCCGGACGGCTCATCACCTTGGCCGCACCCAGGCGGATCAGGAAGTCCGGAGTGACTTCAGCCACCAGGTTGAACGAGGGCAGGGTGTCGTCGTAGGTGCGGCTGACCGTGGTTTCGACGGTGCCGTTGGCCAGCGTCGACTGGCCGGTGGATGACTGTTTGGTGCGCACGTAGCGCACGCCGAAGTTGCCCGACAACGGCAACGAGCCCAGTTCGGTGGAGAACTCGCCCATCAGGTAGCCGCCACGGTCCTTCTCTTCGACGCTGCGCACGTTGTTGGCGCGCGGGGCGACGGCGAAGGCGCCGCTGTTGCTGTAGATGTCCAGCTGTTCGGCGATCGCATCCAGGTTCGGCACGACCCAGTTGGAGGGACTGCCGCTGATGCCCTTCAGTCCCGCCTGCTCGGTCAGGTTCACCGGCACGATCTTGCTGCCGCCGGCGAAGTTGGGCACGGCCAGTTCGCTGGCGCGGCGCAGTTCGACGGTCTTGAACGTGTAGTCCTTGGCCAGCACGCCGCCCTTCAGGCGGAAGCCCGGGCTGATGTTCCAGTTGAAGTCGATCTGGCCGGTGTCGAAATCGTTGTCCACGTACTGCGGACGCAGGCGGATCTCAGCCAGTTCCCAGCCATTGGGATTGGTCGGGTCGATGCCGTAGTTGAGCACCGGCGCACGGCTGTTGCCACGGTAGTCGTAGCTGTAGCCCTTGACGTCGTACTTGTCCATGATGACCGTGGTCTGCACCGGGTTCTCATGCTTGGAGCGCGAGATGCCGAGCTTGCCGGACAGGGTGAAGTCATCGCCGAAGCGGTGCTGGCCGTTCAACGCGATCTGCTTGAACTCGGTGCTCCACTCGTCGTGGCGGTTCTCGGTGCGGATGTCGACGTTGTCGAATTCGCCGTAGAGCAGTGCGTTGTCGCGGATCTCGCCGTTCTTGACGATGGTGGTCGGCTTGCCCGACAGGCGTGCGCTCGCATTGGCGCCGCGGCTGAAGGAGATCGCTTCGATGTAGTGCTCGTCGCGCGTCGCATCGATTTTCGAGTAGAGCGCATCTAGCGAGATCTCGGTGGCGTCGTTCGGCTTCCACTGCAGCGAACCGGTTACGCCGAGCCGCTTCTGTTCGTGTTCCATCTGCACGTAGCGCGGGAAGCGCGGATGGAACACGTTGGCGCCACGCGCAGCAGCGAACGGCGAGGACGCGGCGAAGTTGCCGTTGCTCGGGCCATTGGCCCAGCGGCCGGTGTTGGAGCCTTCCTCCAGCGCCTGGCGCTCGGAATAGGCCACCGACAGCAGTGCGCCGAAGGTGCCATCGGCGAAGGTGTTGGAGACCAGCGCGGCGATGCGCGGGTCGGCCTTCTCGGCCATCGCGTTGTAGCTGGCCTGGCCGCTGGCGGCGAAGGTGAAGCCGTCGTAGTCGAACGGACGCGCGGTGCGCAGATCGACGGTGGCGCCCAGCGAGCCTTCCTCGACGTCGGCCGAGGCGGTCTTGCGCACCAGCAGCTGCGAGAACAGGTCCGAAGCGAACACGTTGAAGTCGAAACCACGGCCGCGGTTGGTGCCGCCGCTCTGGTCACCGGCGCCGACGGTGGTCAGCGCTTCCATGCCGTTGATGCGCACGCGGGTGAATTCCGGGCCGAGGCCACGCACCGAGATGTTGCGGCCTTCGCCGGCCTCGCGGGTGATGACCACGCCGGGGATGCGCTGCAGCGACTCGGCCAGGTTCAGGTCGGGGAACTTGCCGATGTCCTCGGCAACGATGGCATCGACCACGCCGGCTTCGCCGCGCTTGATGTCCAGCGCCTTCTCCACGCTGGCGCGGTAGCCGGTGACGGTGACCGTATCCAGGTCGGTGGCGTTCGGGTTGGCGCTCTGCTGCTGTGCGCCGGCGTTGCCTGCCAGGGCCAGTGCTACGGCCATCGCGAGCAAGGTAACCGGTGTCTTTTTTTCATGGTTCCGAGAATGCATGCCTTTCCCCTCTCCCAAAGGTCTGGTATCGCGGCTGTTTCAGCGGGATGACACCGCTGGTCAGGCCGGACGTTAACAGCACGTTCCCGATCCGGCATCTTGCACCGCAACAGATCTGAAATGTCTCCAAGACGCTTGCAGGACAATGCTTCCAACAGTTTGGTAGGCTAAGGGCAAGGCCGGGCGGGATTAAAATGACACCGCTAGCCAATTCCACGCCCCACGCGTGGTCCACTACCACGCCGCCCAGTGTCACATGCGGGCGGCACGCGTGAAGGAGCAGAAATGGGTCGTATCGTGTGTTTCGGGGAACTGCTGCTGCGCCTGGGTGCGCCCGGTCGCGAGCTGCTGCTGCAGTCGCCGCAGCTGCAGGTGCACGTCGGCGGTGCCGAGGCGAACGTGGCTGTCTCGCTGTCCCGTTTTGGACATGACGTGGCCATGGTCAGCACCGTCGCCGGCAACGCGCTGGGCGCGCATGCGCTGGCCGAACTGCGCCGGCATGGCGTCGATACGCGCGGCGTGCGGGAAGATGCCGACGGCCGCATGGGCCTGTATTTCCTGACCACCGGCGCGGTGCAACGGGCCAGCGAAGTGGTCTACGACCGTGCCGATTCCGCGTTCGCCAACAGCACCGCCGCCGACTACGACTGGCCTGCGCTGCTGCAGGGCGCGCAGTGGCTGCACCTGTCCGGGGTCAGCCCGGCACTGGGCCCGGACGTGGCGCAGGCCACGCTGGCCGCAGCGCGCGCCGCCCGTGCGCTGGGCGTGCGCGTGTCCTTCGACGGCAACTTCCGGCCGAAGCTGTGGCAGCGCTGGGGTGGCGATGCGCAGGCGATCCTGCACGAACTGTTCGCGCAGGCCGACATCGTCTTTGCCGATTACCGCGATATCGAAGTCATCCTCGGCCAGCGCTTCGAACAAGCCGACGTGGTCGCGCGCGTGGAAGCGGCGGCGGCAGCAGCGTTCGACGCATTCCCGCAGCTGCAGTGGCTGGCCTGCACCCAGCGGCAGACGTTGAGCGTGGACCACCATGCGCTGGGCGCGCTGCTGCTGGGCCGCGATGGCACCCGTGCACAGGCGCCGGTACGCCAGCTGCAGGGCATCGTCGACCGCATCGGCGGCGGTGATGCCTTCGCGGCGGGCATCCTGCATGGCATCCTGTCCGCCTTCGACGCCGACGCCACCGTGCGCTTCGGCCTGGCCGCCGGGGGCCTGAAGCATTCCATTCCCGGCGATTTCAATCCCGTCAGCGAAGCTGATGTGTTGGCCCTGATGGGCGAGGAGCGATTCGATGTCCGGCGCTGATCCACGCGTTCGTGCGGTACTGAAACTGGCACCGGTGATTCCGGTGTTCACCCCCGATGACATCGACGATGCGGTGCAGGTCGCGCAGGCGCTGTTCCGTGGTGGCCTGCCGGTGATCGAGGTGACCCTGCGCACGCCGCGTGCGCTGGAAGCCATCAAGGCCATGGTCGAAGCGGTACCGGATGCGGTGATCGGTGCCGGCACCGTGCTCGATGCTGCACAGATGCAGGCCGTGAAGGAAGCCGGCGGCCGCTTCGCGGTATCGCCCGGGGCGACGCCACGGCTGTATGCCGCCGCACGCGATGCCGATCTGCCCTACCTGCCGGGTGTGGCTACCGGTTCGGAGCTGATCGTCGGCCTGGAACATGGCCTGGATACCTTCAAGTTCTTCCCCGCCGTGCAGGCCGGGGGTGCGGCGATGCTGTCGGCATGGCACGGCCCGTTCGCTGATGTGCGCTTCTGCCCGACCGGCGGCATCAGTGCGCAGACCGCCAGCCAGTTCCTGCATCTGCCCAACGTGCTGTGCGTGGGCGGCTCCTGGCTGACCACCGCCGCGCTGATGCAGACCCGCGACTGGGACAGCGTCGAGCGCCTGGCACGCGAGGCCGCAGTGCTGGCCAGCTGATCGTTCGGCCGCTGGTGGAGCCGGGCACAGACCCGGCGCTACCAGATGCCCTCAAGCGCGTGGCGTACCCAGCCGCCGGTACAGGGTGCTGCGGTTGATCCCCAGCCGCTTGGCCGCCGCGCTGACGTTGCCCTGGCACTCGGCCAGCGCCTGGCGCATGGCCGCCTCGGCGATCTCCTCCAATGCACCGCTGGCCGGCACGGCTGGCGCGGCCACCGTGCCAGCACGCACGTCCACCGGCAGCAGCTGCGGCTCCACCGGTTGACCGGGCTCAGCCAGGGCGGCCAGCGTGCGCAGGCAGGCGCTCAGCTGGCGCAGGTTGCCGGGCCAGGCATGGGCCACCAGTGCCGCGCGCGTCGGCGCAGACAGCACATGGCCGTGTCCCAGCTGATGCCACAAGGCATCCACCACGGCACCGCGATCGGGATGTTGCCGCAGCGGTGCCAGGGTCACCACGTGGTCGGCGATGCGGTAATACAGATCCGCACGGAAGCGCCCTGCATCCACCGCCTGCGGCAGTTCGCAGTGGCTGGCGCAGACCAGCGCGAAATCGAGTTTCACCGGCTTGCCACCGCCCAGCGGTGACAGCTCGCGTTCCTGCAGCACGCGCAGCAGACGCGGTTGCAGCGCCAACGGCATGTCGCCGATCTCATCGAGGAACAGCGTGCCGCCCTCGGCCTGCCGCAGCAGGCCCGGGCTGCCCTGGCGGCGCGCACCGGTGAAGGCACCGTCCTCGTAGCCGAACAGCTCTGCTTCGATCAGGCCTTCCGGCAATGCCGCGCAGTTCACCGCGACGAAGGGCTTTGCGGCGCGCACGCTGCGCGTGTGCAGTTCGCGCGCGAAGACTTCCTTGCCGGTGCCGGTCTCGCCCTGCAGCAGCACCGGCAACCCGGCCTGCAGCACACGCCCTGCATTGGCCAGCTGATGTTGCTGCGCGATATCGAACAGTGGACCCTGCGCGCGGGCCGGCAACAGCGCGGTTGCCACCGGCGTGGCCACACTGCGTCGCGACGCGCGTGCTTCACGCACGCCATACAAACGACGACCTTGACGATCCAGCAGCAGGCCATCATCGGCCAGCCGCGACAGCGGTTGTTCGAAAAGTGCCTCATAGGGCGTGCGCCCGATGTCCTGCCGATCAAGCCCGAACAGGGCCAGGCCGGCACGATTGGCCGCGACCAGTCGGCCGCCGCGGAAGCCGAGCACGCCTTCGCGCGCACTGCCGAGCAGCGCGGGTTGATGATGCAGGCGCAGCAGCTCGCAGTCGGCCAGGCCGTCAGCAAAACCACGATGCTCGATCTGCGCCACTGCCTGCCGCACCAGTGCCAGTGCATGCAGGTGCGGCAACCGCGCATCACCGGATACATCGAGTACACCCAGGCACTGCCCGTAGGGATCGAGGATCGGCACCGCCGAACAGGTGAGGATGCCGTGCGGCGCGAAGTAATGCTCGCCGCCACGCACCTGCAGCGCGCGTCCGTCCACCAGCGCGGTGCCGATCGCGTTGGTGCCGACGGTGCCTTCGTCCCAGCGCATGCCCGGCATCAGCGCGACACGACCGGCCTTGTCGAGGAACCCGGTGCTGCCTTCGGCGTCGAGGATCCAGCCGTCTTCATCGGTCAGCAGCACGATGCTGCCGCTGTGGGTCATTTCCGCCGCCAATCCATCCAGCTCCGGACGGGCCTGTCGCCACAGGCGCTCGCGGCGCTGGCGCAGTTCGCGCAGACGGTGGTCGGTCAGCGGTTCGGCGCTCGGCTGCGCATCCACCAGCAGGCCGTGCCGCTGGCAGCGTTGCCAGGAATGCAGGATCGCCTCGGGCACCGCGCCGACGGGAGCAGCGCCGCGCTCGAAGAAACTGCGCCGGGCACTGCCCAGGCGGGAATCGGGAGCAAGCGGGGACACCGACAGCCTCCTGTGTCGCACATTGCGACAGTTGTTGCGGGACCTGTCCCGATTAACAGCACACCCCGCGTCGGCCTGCAACGGCCGCACCTGCTGCACTGCCGCAGCCTGCGCGACACGATGACCGATGGCCGGGCGATGAAGGCGTGATGCAGCGCAGCAGGCCAGGGTTGGCATCGTCCTTGCGCCTGTGGATGCACCACGCCCATCACAGGAGCCGCCATGAACGCCGTACCGTCCGCCCGCCCGCATGCCACCGATCCGCGTTCCCTGTTCAAGCCGCGCTATGGCAACTACATCGGTGGTGAATGGATCGCCCCGCGCAGCGGCCAGTACTTCGACAACATCTCGCCGGTGAACGGCCAGGTGTTCACCGAGGTTGCCCGCTCCAACGCCGAGGACATCGACGCCGCACTCGATGCCGCGCACGCCGCCAAGGACGCCTGGGGCCGCACATCGGCCGCACACCGTGCGCTGCTGCTCAACCGCATCGCCGATCGCATCGAGCAGAACCTGGAACTGCTGGCGCATGCCGAGACCTGGGACAACGGCAAGCCGATCCGCGAGACGCTCAACGCCGACGTGCCGCTGATGGCCGACCACTTCCGCTATTTCGCCGGCTGCCTGCGCGCGCAGGAAGGCAGCCTGTCGCAGATCGACGACGACACCGTGGCCTACCATTTCCACGAACCGCTGGGCGTTGTCGGGCAGATCATTCCGTGGAACTTCCCGCTGCTGATGGCCGCCTGGAAGCTGGCGCCGGCACTGGCCGCCGGCAACTGCGTGGTGCTGAAGCCTGCCGAGCAGACGCCGGCATCGATCCTGGTGCTGATGGAAGTGATCGGCGACCTGCTGCCGCCGGGCGTGCTCAACGTGGTCAACGGCTTCGGCCTGGAGGCGGGCAAGCCGCTGGCCAGCAGCCCGCGCATCGCCAAGATCGCCTTCACCGGCGAGACCTCCACCGGCCGCCTGATCATGCAGTACGCCAGCCAGAACCTGATTCCGGTAACGCTGGAACTGGGCGGCAAATCACCGAACCTGTTCTTCGCCGACGTGATGGCCGAGGACGATGATTTCCTCGACAAGGCGGTGGAAGGCTTCGTCATGTTCGCCTTCAACCAGGGCGAGGTGTGCACCTGCCCGTCGCGCGCGCTGGTGCAGGAATCGATCTACGAACGCTTCATGGAACGCGTGCTGGAACGCGTGGCGGCGATCCGGCAGGGCAATCCGCTGGACCCGAACACCATGGTGGGTGCGCAGGCATCGGGCGAACAGCTGGAGAAGATCCTGTCCTACATCGCCATCGGCCGCGAGGAAGGCGCCGAGGTGCTGATTGGTGGCGACAAGGCCGCGCTCGGCGGCGACCTGGCCGGCGGCTTCTATGTGCAGCCGACCGTGTTCAAGGGCCACAACGGCATGCGCGTGTTCCAGGAGGAAATCTTCGGGCCGGTGGTGTCGGTGACCACCTTCAAGACCGAAGAAGAAGCGCTGCAGATCGCCAACGACACGCTGTACGGGCTGGGGGCCGGCGTCTGGAGCCGCGATGCCGCGCGCCTGTACCGGGTGGGCCGCGCGATCCAGGCCGGGCGGGTATGGACCAACTGCTATCACGCCTACCCGGCACATGCCGCGTTCGGCGGCTACAAGCAGTCGGGCATCGGCCGCGAGAACCACCGGATGATGCTCGACCACTACCAGCAGACCAAGAACCTGCTGGTCAGCTACGCACCGAAGAAGCTCGGGTTCTTCTGAGGATTGATCGGGATCAAGGCGCGGGCATGGGGCCGGCGCCATCCTTTCTGCAAGCGCACTACGGAGAAGCACGCATGAATAGAACCATGAAGGCCGCCGTTGTCCGTGAGTTCGGCAAGCCGCTGGTCATCGAAGAAGTCGTGGTACCGCGCCCGGGGGCGGGCGAGGTGCTGGTCAAGATCGAGGCCTGTGGCGTCTGCCACACCGACCTGCACGCCGCCGAGGGCGACTGGCCGGTGAGACCGAACCCGCCGTTCATCCCCGGCCACGAGGGCGTGGGGCACGTCGTGGCCGTGGGAGGCGGGGTAGGGCACATCAAGGAAGGTGACAGGGTCGGCATCCCCTGGTTGTACTCGGCGTGTGGCCATTGCGAACACTGCCTGGGGGGCTGGGAAACGCTGTGCGAAACGCAGCGCAATACCGGCTACTCGGTCAACGGCGGCTTCGCCGAGTACGCACTGGCCGATGCCAACTATGTCGGCCTGCTTCCGAAGGAAGTGGGTTTCGTGGAGATCGCACCGGTGCTGTGTGCCGGCGTGACCGTCTACAAGGGCCTGAAGGTCACCGACACCAAGCCCGGTGATTGGGTGGCCATTTCCGGTATCGGCGGCCTCGGCCACATGGCCGTGCAGTACGCCCGCGCGATGGGCCTGAACGTTGCAGCGGTGGACGTGGACGACGCCAAGCTGGCGCTGGCCAGGCGCCTGGGCGCGCAGGTCACGGTCAACGCGCGCACCACCGATCCGGCCGCGTTCCTGAAGAAGGAGATCGGCGGCGCGCATGGTGCGCTGGTCACCGCGGTTTCGCCCAAGGCGTTCGAACAGGCGCTGGGGATGGTGCGGCGCGGCGGCACGGTCTCGCTCAACGGTCTGCCACCAGGCAACTTCCCGCTGGACATCTTCGGCATGGTGTTGAACGGCGTGACCGTGCGCGGCTCGATCGTCGGCACCCGCCTGGACCTGCAGGTGTCGCTGCGATTCGCCGCCGAAGGCAAGGTCGCCGCGACGGTCAGCACCGACCGCCTGGAGAACGTCAACGATGTGTTCGCGCGCATGCACGCCGGCACCATCGAAGGCCGCGTGGTGATCGACTTCGCTGCCTGACCCCCTGTGCATGGCCGCTGTGCCCGTTTCCCTCTCCCACGGGCACGGCGGCCATGCCGATCTGCCGGCAGCGCCGGGCAGCCTGGCGGCCGTACAATGCGCGCATGCCCGCCACGCTCAAGACCATCTTTCTCTCCCTGCTCGCCCTGATCGGGGCGGTGCTCGCGCTGGCCCTGGTCAGCAGTGCGGCAGGCTGGCTGCCATCGCTGCTGGGCATGACGCCAGGAAGCGAGGCGCAGCTCGGCTGGGACCTGGCATTCACCGTGCTCGGCGGTATCGCCGCCATCGCCTTTGCCACCTACTACGCACCGTGCTGGCCACGTGCGCATGGCACCTCGATCTGGTCGCTGCTGGTGCTCGGCGCGGGCTATGGCCTGTGGATGATGGGGGGCGATTTTCCGCAGTGGTTCGTCATCGGCCTGCTGGTTTCGCTGCCGGTGCAGTTGCTGGTCGGCTGGTGGTTCGGTCGCCGCGCTTCGCGCGATCCGCGCTGAGCGGATACCGGTAGTGCCGGCCGCTGGCCGGCAACCTCGGTGATCCTGCAGTTGCCGGCCAGCGGCCGGCACTACCGCTGCAGCGTCGGCAGCGTCTGCTTCAGCGCGTCGATGCCCTGCCACGGATCCGCTTTCAATCGCTTCGCTCGTGCCAACGCCTTGTCCATCGGAAACGCATCGGCAGCACTCACCCGCGCCAGCTCTTCCCAGCGCAGCGGCACCGCAACTCCCGCGCTCTCGCGCGCACGCAGCGACCACGAACACACGCTGGTCGCTCCGCGTGTGTTGCGCAGCCAGTCGATGAAGATCACGCCGCTGCGCTTGGCCTTGCTCATCGTCGCCACGTAGCGGTCCGGCGCCTGTTCGGCCATCGCCTGCGCGAACGCCTCGCAGAACGCTTTCGCATCCTCCCAATCCGCCTTCGGCTGCAATGGCACCACCACATGCACGCCCTTGCCACCGGACAGCCGAACGAAGCTCTGCAGCCCGGTCTCCTGCAATCGATCGCGCACATCGCGCGCTCCGCGCTTCACGTCGGCCCAGCTCACGCCCTCACCCGGATCGAGATCGAACACCAGCCGATCGGGATGTTCGGGATCGGCCACAGTCGCGCCCCACGGATGCAGTTCCAGGGTGTTCATCTGCACCAGCTGCAGCAGTCCGCGTTCGTCATCGATGTAGACGTAGTCCTCGCGCCCGCTCTTCTGCTGCAGCGGCACTGCATGCACGGCGTCGCCCAGGCCCTGGCCGTGGTGCTTCTGGAAGAAACAGGCCTTGCCCACGCCATCGGGACAGCGCAGCAGCGACAGCGGCCGTCCACTGATTTCCGGCAGGATCCAGCGCGCCATCTGCCGGTAGTAGTCGGCAACGTCACCCTTGCTGAGCTTCTTCTTCGCAAACACCACGCGCTCGGGATGGGTGATGGCAACGTCGTCGCCGTCATCGGCCGGTGCTGCACTCATCGCCAGGTCCTCCTTCTTCTTGTCACTGCGCAGTCGCTTGAAACTGGCCTGGCGCAGCAATCCTTCCTTGCCCCAGCCGCGGAACGCGACCTCGGCCACCGTCACCGGCTTCACCCAGCGCACGCTGGCCGCACGGAAGGGGACATGCGACGGCAGTTCCAGCACCGCGGCCTTCACCGCCAGCGGTGCCAGCGTGGCCGACAGCGCGCGCAGGCTCTCGTCGTCGAAGCCGGTACCGACCCGGCCGACATAGCGCAGGCCGCCCTTGTCCGGCGTGGCCAGCAGCAGCGAACCAAATCCCACCCGCGAGCCCTTTGGTGCGGTGTGGCCGATGATCAGGAATTCATCGGTGTCCTCATGCTTCACCTTCACCCAGCTGCGTGCGCGGGCGTTCACATAGGGCGCGTCGATCTGCTTGCTGACGATGCCTTCGAAGCCCGCCTTGCCGCTGGCGTCGAACACCGCCGGGCCGTGGTCGATGACGTGCTCGCTGAAGGCCAGCGTGCCAACTGCATCACCGATCAGTTCTTTCAGCAGTGCTTTGCGTTCCAGCAACGGCGCGCGGCTGATGTCGACCCCGCCCACGCCCGGCAGATCGAACAGGATGTAGCGCAGCGGTTGTTTCGAGCTGCCGTCGATCACCCGCTGCAGCGCGGCGAAGTCGCTGCGGCCGTTGTCGTCCAGCACCACCAGTTCTCCATCCAGACGCGCATCGCGTACCGGCAGCGCCTGTACGGCCTGCACCACTTCGGGAAAGTCCGCCGTCCAGTCCAGGCCATTGCGCGAGCGTAGCGCTACCTCGCCCTCATGCAGATCGGCCAGCAGCCGGTAGCCATCCCATTTGATCTCGTGCAGCCAGCGCTCACCGTCCGGTGCACTGTCGCGATGATCGGTGAGCTGTGGTTTGAACTGGCGCGGATAGTCCTTGTCACGCGCCCCATCCAGCTTCAGCGCGCGCGTACGCCAGCGTGCATCGGCCTTGCGCGGGTGTGCGGCACGCGGTGCTGGCGCCGCCTTCTTCGCAGAGGCACGCGTGGTCTCCGCAGGTTTCCGGCTCGGCGCGTCCAGCAGATCGTCCGCTTCGGCATCCCGTGCCTGCTCGTCATCGCGCTTGATCAGCAGCCACTGCACCTGGCGGCCCTTCATCGCCGTGCGCACCAGCTTCCAGCCACCCGCCAGGCGCTGTCCATGCAGCACGAAGTCGATCTTGCCGGCCGCCAATGCTTGCAGCGGATCGCCTTCGCAGGCCCAGCTGCCGTGGTCGAACACATCGACGTGACCCGCGCCGTAGTGTCCTTCCGGAATGTCACCTTCGAAGCCGGCATAGGACAGCGGGTGGTCTTCCACCTCCACCGCCAGGCGCTTCTCACCCACCCGCAGCGACGGCCCCTTCGGCACTGCCCAGCTCTTCAGCACGCCATCCATTTCCAGGCGGAAATCGTAGTGGCGGCTGCTGGCGTGGTGCAGTTGAACCACGAAGATCGGCCGTCGCTTCGGGTTCCCCCGTGCGAGCGCGTCATCCGGCTCGGGGGTCTGTCCGCTGCCCCCGCCCAGCCGACGCTTGCGCCGGTACTGATGCAACGACATGACTCAACCTGCCTTGCGTCGCGCGGCGGTTTTCTTTGCAGCCTTCTTCGCAGGGGCTTTTTTTGCCGGTGCCTTCTTCGCCGCTGTCTTCTTGGCCGGTGCCTTGCCCGCTGCTGCCTTCTTGGCCGGCGTGCGCTTGTTGGCATCCAGGCTCTTCTGCAGCAATGCCATGAAGTCCACCACGTTGGTGGTCGCGTCCTCGCGTGGTGCCGGCTCGTCTTCTACCTTGGTAGTGCCGCCCTTGGACTTGATGCGCTTGTTCAGCACCTGCTGCAGGCGCTCGCGGAATTCGTCGTGGTACTGCGAGGGATCCCAGTCGCCCGCCATCGACTCGATCAGCTGCTCGGCCATCGCCGTTTCCTTGCTGGTGATGCGATAGTCGGCGAGCTTCCCACTGGGCAGCTTGTAGTCGTCAGGCTCGACCAGTTCCTGCGGATAGCGCAGGATCATCAGCACCAGTGCGTCGTCGTTGGGCATCACCGCGCACAGGTACTCGCGCGTGCGCACCACCACCCGTGCGATGCCGACCTTGCCGGTGCTGCGCAGTGTTTCCCGCAGCAGCACGTAGCCTTTCTCGGCCTTTTTCGCGGGCACCAGCAGATAGGGTTTTTCGTAGTAGCGTGGATCGATCTGCGTGGCGTCGACGAAGGTCTCCACCTCCACGGTCTCATGGCTTTCCGGCGCCGCCGAACGGATATCGTCTTCCTCCAGCACGACGTAGCTGCCCTTGTCGTACTCGAAGGCTTTGACGATGTCCTTCCACGGCACTTCCTCGCCGGTGTCCGCGTTGACCCGCTCGAAGCGGATCGGTTTGCGGTCGCGCGAATCCAGCATGCGGAAGTGCAGGTCGACCTTGCGTTCACCGGACATCAGCGAGACCGGTACGTTGAGCAGGCCGAAGGAAAGCGTGCCGGTCCAGATCGGGCGGGCCATGATGGGCACCTGGGTTTCAGCAGGGGTAGCCAGCTTCAGCCGGCTACCGTGAAACGCTCGTGTCGGCAACGTGCACGCCGTGCGGGTAGTGCCGACCGCCAGCGGCCGGCACTACTGCAGCAGCGGCCTCACCGCAGCGGCCGGGATATGGTCCAGCGCGCGCCAGGCATCTTCCACCACCGGCTGCGCCTGGGCCCAGTTCAGGCGCGACTGTCCGCGCATCTGGTCCCAGTGCTCGGCCAGTTCGCCACAGGTCTCGGCGCCACCGCCACGCGGCCAGTCGGCGGCGTGCGTGGTCAGCGCGAAGGCATACACCGGGCACAGATCGCGCCAGTTGCGATGCCCCTGTACGCGGCGCTCTTCGTAGTCGCTCAGCATGTACTGCAGATAATCCTGCGCAACCGCCTGCGGGTCCTCCATGCGGCGGGTCCGGCGCTGCGCGCTGCGCTGGCCCAACGGATCCAGCAGGGCGTTGAACACGGACGGGGCGGGGCGTTCAAGACGGGGCATGGCCGGCTCCTGCAGCAGGGCGGGTGGGCAGGAATACGCGCGGTGCCGTTATCCAGTCGTGACAAAGATGTTCATGACGCCAGGTTCGCAGCGGCTTTACCTCGTCCGCGCTGTAGTGGAGGCCTACCGGAGGAACGCCCCATGACCACCACCCGTGACCCCCTGCGTGAGAACCACACCCCCGAGCCGGGCGAGCAGCGCGGCAAACACGATCTGGCCGACGCCGAGGACCGCGGCGCCGGCATGTCGACACCCGACGAGGGTGCATTGCCCGTCGTCCGCCGGCCCGAGCAGGCCGCACAGGACCGCAAGGACTGTGGTGATCGCAACCGGGGTGGCCAGGAAAGCCCGCTGAAGCGGCGCGAGCGCAAGCAGCACGCCAGCGACAACCAGGACGAGGCGCTGGAAGAGACCTTCCCGGCCAGCGACCCGACCTCACCGTTCGTGCCAGCCAAGGCCCCGGATTGATCGCCACGCCGGCCAAGGCCACCGATTGACGGGTAGTGCCGGCCGCTGGCCGGCAACTTCCTTGACTCCTGCACGGAGCGATGTCGGCCAGCGGCCGGCACTACCGCTTCAGCGCCATGACCACTGCAGGCCGACGCTGGCGCGGCGGTCCGGCCCCGGTTCGAAGAACCGGCCGTTGCCGTCGTTGACGATCACCGAACCGATGTAGCGCTGGTCCAGCACGTTGTCGATACGCGCGAATGCGCGCAGGTCACCGGACTGCAGCGTCCACCTGTGGCCGGCCTCCAGGTTCAGCAGCGCGTATCCCGGCGCGCGCTCGGTGGCGATGTCGTTCACCACCACGTCGCTGCTGGCGGCAGCTTCCAGCGCCCACTGCCAGTCCCCCGGCGACCATTGCAGGCGCGCATACGCCTGCTGCCGGGGCACGCCGGGCAGGCGGCTGCCGGCGGCAACCACGGTATCGGGCACTGCGCAGTTGCTGGCCGCGCAAGCCAGGTAGGGCGAGCGCACCTGCGCCTGCAGCCAGGTCCAGGCCAGCTGCAGTTCCAGCTGCTCGGCCAACGGCTGCCGGTACTGCAGCTCCACACCCTGGCGGCGGGTGCGACCGATGTTGCGGTAAGTGCTGCGACCATTGGTGTTGCTCGCAACGGCCAGCTCGTCGTCGGTATCTGCGCGGAACAGGCTCACATCGAGCTGCCTTCCATCCTGCGCATGCCATTTGCTACCCACTTCCAGGCTGCGGCTGCGGGCAGCCGCCAGATCCAGCGCCAACCCGGCCTGGCCATCGGCGCGGTAGCCCAGTTCGTTGAACGTCGGGGTTTCAAATCCACGGCCCACGGCCGCGTGCAGGCGCCACTGCGGGCTTGCCTCGAAGCTGACACCGGCCACCGGCGTGGTGGCCTGGTAGCGGCGGCGACCGCTGTCGTCCGGGTTGCGCCCGACAATGTAGCGATCATCCGATTCGAAGCGCACCGTGCTGTGGCGTACTCCGGCCAGCAACGACCAGCGCGGGCTCCATTGCCACCACGCCTGCGCGAACTGGTCCACGTTCTGCACGATGTCGATCTGGTCGCGGCGCAGGCGACCGCGCACGCCCAGGGAGGTGCCGATGAAGTTCTCGTAGCCAGTGCGGTGCTGGCGCTGGCGATCGGCATTCACGCCCACCACCAGATCCAGCGGGCGGCCCCACAGATCGCCGTTCCAGCCCCAGCGTGCGTCCAGCCCGCCGTAGCCGCCATCCAGGTCGATCACGCCACCGGCATGCAATGGGTTGGCCTGCGGTCCTGGCGGAATCGGCAGGTACTGGGTCACCGCGCGCTGCCCGGCATAGCCCATCAGCTGCCAGCGCTGCGCACCGGCTTCCCGTGTCCAGCGCAGGCCGGCCTGCTGCTGGCGCACCGATTTGCGGGTGTTGTACTGGTGAGCCACTGCCGTGGCCTGGCGCGGGTCGGCCGCCACCTGCGCGCGGGTCAGCCCCAGCGGGTCCTGCGCGTTCGGCGCGTGCAGCGCGTTGAGCAGCAGTTCCAGGCGGCCGCCAGCGAACTCGGTGCCCAGCCGCGCGTTCAACGATTCGCGGCGCGCACGGCTGTGGTCACGCCAACCGTCGGTGCTGAAATGGTTGGTGGCCACGTTGTAGTCGATGCCCTTGCCCGCCCCGCGCAGCTGCGCGCCGACGCTGAGCGTGTTGTCGGCACCGGCATTCACCCGCAGCCGCCAAGGGTCACCGGCCTGGCCCTGCGCACTCCACACCTGCAGTACGCCCCCGGACGAGTTGCCGTACAGGGCCGAGAACGGCCCGCGCAGCACCTCGATGCGCTCGGTACCGAGCAGGCTGGCGTGCGACAGCTGGCCCTGGCCATCGGGCATGGTCGCCGGCACGCCATCGATCAGCACCCGCACCCCGCGCACGCCGAAGGTCGAGCGTGCGCCGAAGCCACGGATCGACAGCTGGGTGTCCTGCGCGAAGTTCTGCCGATCCCGGGCCAGCAGGCCCGGCACCCCGCCCAGCGCCTCGGACAGCTGCGCG
Organism: Xylariaceae sp. X187; assembly: GCA_028637585.1. Classification (NCBI taxonomy): domain Eukaryota; kingdom Fungi; phylum Ascomycota; class Sordariomycetes; order Xylariales; family Xylariaceae; species Xylariaceae sp. X187. Next base: position 341,385 of record JAJIZN010000004.1, read on the forward strand.
TTGGGGCCGGTACGGTCGGCATCGATCCACACCGTGTCCAGGCTGGCGGGCAGGGCGAAGGGATCCACGCCCGGCACCCGCGCAGCCTGCACCTGCACAGCCGGCAGCGCAGTCGGCAGGGGCGCGGCCCCCACCGCCAGGGGCGACAGCAGCAGGGCGGACAGCGGCAGGCAATGACGTCGTGCGGCGGGATTCATGATTCAGGTTGATGGATCGGGCGGCAACGCACGCCATGGTACGGGCAGGCGGATGACGATGGCGGCGGCCAGCCCCGGCAGGCTTTGTTACGATGGGTCGGTTTCGGCCGACAGGCCGCAAGCCGCGTGGCGCAATTCCTCCCCCTTTCCGTCTACCGAACGAGTACCGCCGTGTCCTTCTTTGCAAACGTGGAACTGGTCCCAGGCGACCCGATCCTGGGCCTGACCGAGGCGTACAACGCCGACAGCCGCCCGACCAAGGTCAACCTGGGTGTGGGCATCTACTACGACGAGAGCGGCCGCATTCCGCTGCTGCGCGCCGTCAAGCAGATCGAGCAGCAGCTCGCCAACGAAGCCAAACCGCGCGGCTACCTGCCGATCGATGGCCTGCCGGCATACACCCAGGCTACCCGTGAGCTGGTGTTCGGCAAGGATTCGCCGCTGCTGGCCGCCGGCCGCGTCACCACCGCACAGACCGTAGGTGGCAGCGGTGCGCTGCGCGTCGGCGCCGACGTGCTGAAGAAGCTGCTGCCGCACGCCACCGTCGCGCTGAGCAACCCGAGCTGGGAAAACCACCGTGCCGTGTTCAGCGCCGCGGGTTTCGAGGTGGTGGATTACACCTACTTCGACCCGACCACCCATGGCGTCAACTTCGACGGCCTGCTGGCCGACCTGGGCAAGCTGGAAGCGGGCACCGTGGTGCTGCTGCACGCCTGCTGCCACAACCCCACCGGCGCCGACCTCACCGTCAGCCAGTGGAAGCAGGTTGCGCAGCTGCTGAAGGACCGCCAGCTGTTCCCCTTCATCGACATGGCCTACCAGGGCTTCGACAAGGGCATCGAGCAGGACGGCGCCGCCGTGCGCATCATCGCCGAGGCCGGCATCGACAGCTTCATCGTCGCCAACTCGTACTCCAAGTCGTTCTCGCTGTATGGCGAGCGCGTGGGTGCGCTGTCGATGGTGGCGCCGACCGCCGCTGACGCCAAGGCCGTGCAGTCGCAGGTCAAGCGCGTGATCCGCACGATCTACTCCAGCCCGTCCACCCACGGTGCTGCACTGGTTGCCGGTGTGCTGACCAACCCGGAACTGCGTGCGATGTGGGAGCAGGAACTGACCGAGATGCGCGAGCGCATCCACGCCCTGCGCCAGGGCCTGGTCGAGAAGCTGGCCGCCGCCGGCGCCCCGCAGTTCGCTTTCATCAACGAACAGGCGGGCATGTTCTCGTACTCCGGCCTGAGCCGCGAACAGGTCGAGCGCCTGCGCGACGAGTTCAGCATCTACGCCGTCGGCACCGGCCGCATCTGCGTGGCCGCGCTGAACCAGAACAACCTGGAATACGTCGCCAAGGCCGTGGCCACCGTCGCCAAGGGCTGATCGACCGCTCCAGCAAGCTGTGGAAACAAAGGCGCCGAAAGGCGCCTTTGTTCTTGCTCCTGCCTTGCCACACCCTCCGCGCGCGCGACGAATCCTGAAGCACGCGGGAGGGGGAGGCAATGCAGGACCGTTGGCGCCATGGATGGCGCCATCGAGCTTACAAGGACGTACTTGCAGCGTGTCCTGCATTGTCTCCCCCTCCCGCGAGCCTCTACGAAAGGAAGGCGCCGCACAGCGCAACGCATCTGGAAACGATTACGCCTTCCCCGCTCACCCACGCGCAAGTCAGACCAGCGACAATAGGCGTTTCCCCGTTGCCGAGACCTGCCCGCCCATGTCCCGTACCTCGTTGACCCGCTTCCTGATCCAGCAGCAGCACGTCGGCCGCATCAACGCCGACCTGCGCCAGCTGATCGCGGTCGTCGCCCGCGCCTGCACCAGCATCTCCATCGCCGTCAGCAAGGGCGCCCTCGGTGGCGTGCTCGGCGAGGCCGGCACCGGCAACGTGCAGGGCGAAGCGCAGAAGAAGCTGGATGTCATCAGCAACGAGATCCTGCTGGAAGCCAACGCCTGGGGCGGTCACCTCGCTGCCTGCGCATCGGAGGAAATGGACCACAGCCAGCCGGTGCCGGACATCTACCCGCGCGGCGACTTCCTGCTGCTGTTCGATCCCCTCGATGGCAGCTCCAACATCGACGTCAACGTCTCCGTCGGCACCATCTTCTCGGTGCTGCGTTGCCCGACCAACGTCGAACTGCCCGGCGATGATGCCTTCCTGCAGCCGGGCAGCAAGCAGATCGCCGCCGGCTACTGCATCTACGGTCCCAGCACGCAGCTGGTGCTGACGGTCGGCCACGGTACCCACGCCTTCACCCTCGACCGCGAAACCGGCGAGTTCCTGCTGACCACCGAGAACATGCAGATCCCGGCGGCCACCCAGGAGTTCGCCATCAACATGTCCAACCAGCGGCACTGGGAAGCGCCGATGCAGGCCTATGTGGAAGATCTGCTGGCCGGCAAGGACGGCCCGCGCGGCAAGGACTTCAACATGCGCTGGATCGCCAGCATGGTCGCCGACGTGCATCGCATCCTGACCCGCGGCGGCATCTTCATCTACCCGTGGGACAAGAAGGAACCGGGCAAGGCCGGCAAGCTGCGCCTGATGTACGAAGCCAACCCGATGGGGCTGCTGGTGGAACAGGCGGGCGGTGCAGCCTGGACCGGTCGCGAGCGCATCACCGACCTGCAACCCGACCAGTTGCACCAGCGCGTGCCGGTGTTCCTCGGCTCGCGCGAAGAGGTCGCCGAAGCCGTGCGTTATCACCAGGAGCATGACGCGAAGAGCGTCTGACCGCGGCCATCCCTACAGCGGTCATGGCAGATTGATGACATGACCGCGGGGTGACAGCAGCGGCTGCAAACGGCACCATCAAGCCCTTGCCGTCGAAGGAATGCACGCATGCACGAGCCGGGCCCTGTCGATTTCATCGAGGTCATCCACAACGCCGTCCCCAGCGACGTGTGCGCTGCGATCGTCGCCCGCATGCGTGCAAGTCAGGGCCTGAAACCCGGTGCAGTGGGCAGCGGCGTGTTCCCGGAACTCAAGCACAGCAAGGATCTGCGGATCAGCGGCCTTGACGGATGGCAGGATGTGGACCAGCAGCTGCAGCAGGCGGTTTTTGCCGGTCTGCAGACTTATCTACGCCGTTATCCACAGGCATTGATCGCGCCGCTGATGTTGCAGATCCAGGACAGCAACGGCCAGCCGCGACGTCTGTCGGCCGAGGATTTTCCCGACATGGCACCGGAGCAGCTCGCGGATCTGGCGCGCACCTGCCTGCGCCCGGGCGCGATCAACCTGCAGTGGTACGCGGCGGGCGAGGGCGGCTACCCGTACTGGCACTGCGAGCTGTATCCGAAGGACGCGCAGGCCGATACGTTGCATCGCCACCTGCTGTGGACGCTGTATCTCAACGATGACTTCGCCGAAGGCGAAACCGAGTTCCTGTTCCAAGGGCGGAATATCGCGCCACGTACCGGCAGTCTGTTGATCGCACCGACGGCGTTCACCCACACCCATCGTGGCAACCGGCCGCAGGGCGGCGACAAGTTCATCGCCACCAGCTGGATCCTGTTCCAGAGTGCGCAGAAGTTGTTTGGGGCAGGGTGATACAAACTGGTCACTCGAGGTTCCCAGCACCTTGTCCGGATCATGGAGCTGGCCCCCGAGATCCTGTGCTGTGGTGCGAGCAGTGGTGCTATCTCCTAAGGCAGACCACTACCCGGGCTGCCCTCGCTGATAAGAGAATCCCCAGATGCTGGCACGCCTTCCCATGCGCCCAGCTGACCCAGCGGCCTCCGGATGGCATTCAATTCATAGCTGAGCTCGCGCATCTTGCAGTGGTCCTTCCAGCCCGCGGGGCTGTCGAGGTTGGTCGCATGGTCAGGCCAACTAGGATGGTCGGTGTGACCGAAACTGACGTCCTCGTTCCGGTCGGTGCCGACAGGGCTCGCCCCCAAACCACGGGCTCAAAACCAGGGTCACTGCTTTCTCCATGGTCTGATCAAGGTCTTGTGCATTACCCAAGCGATCCAGCCGCAGACCAATCCGATCCCAGCGACAATGATTTCCTCTTCCCCGAAGGGAGACCCACTTACCCGTTGATAGACGACAAAGACCATTGCTCTCAATGACAACAGGGCAAATATGAGTACAGGTGCCCAAAGTACAATCTTCATCATTCCCCCGTGTGCAATGCATGGACCAGTGCTCGACGACTGGCCGCCTACGCTCTCTATCCCGCCATCTGCGGCATCATGATCTTCTTGCACGCACTACCGGAGGTTCCTCTCTGCGCTCTTGCCGCTGCAGCACTACCACCGAATACCGATGTCTCGCGCGCATGCGCAGTTTCGGGCTTTCCGTGCCACCTACAGAAGTTTCCTGCAGCGAAGTCGAGCAAGCTCGACGCTACCGAGGACGGCGATGATAGAGAATCCCGCCCGCTACTGCACCGAACACTGCGATACCCAGGCCAACAAGCTCTTCTTCTCCAAGCGCTTCGCCAGATATCAGCTTGCCGACCGTCAGCAGGAGGACGTTCAATGGGAGCATCCACAAGAACGCGACGCCAAGCCAGTAGATGATCTTCATTTCATGCCCTCATTGATCCGGATACATCGACTTGAACCAATAGGCAGATCTGTTCCTCATCCATGTCCTGAATTCTGTCATCTCCAGTTCCCGCAGCTGGCGCATGTCCATTCCATAGCATTGAAACAGGGAAATAGGCTCTCTCATACGGTCCTCATCCACAGCCGACGGATCAACAGAGACGTTGATCTTTCTGAGAAACCCTTCAACGGACACCACGCCCGATGTTTCACTCAAACTGGAGAAGAACGCATCGTCATCCAGTCGTGAGGAGAACCTCAGGGAATCATCTTCTATTTTCAGCATAGCCAGTCGTTACAGAAGTGATTGCACGCAGGCTGTTCCACCCTGCTATCGGCCAGGTCCAAAGGATCGCCAGAGATTACCGTCGCCGCCTTGCCAGGCACTGAGCTTCTCGAAGGGGATTTCCTTGAGTTGGCAGGTGAACTGGAGATAGAAGGAACGGTCTTCTTTTCGATAGCTGTTCCATCCGACAGCCGTCACTTTGACTTCGATCCGACCATCGCCTTTGTGCGGCTGGTGTAGTTCAACATCCGCCGAATGGGCCAGCCAGTAGTCTCCCTTGTGTGCGAAGCCTGCGCCGCCACTGGTCAAGCGCGCATCCACTACCTCCGGCATCCCTTCGGACGAAGGCGTGTATCCCTTCAGGCTGCCGGTGATCTTGGTGAACTGCTGGGAATCGATCACGCCCGGCGACTCCGAGAAGAGGCGCAGCAGAAGCCGGTCTTTCCGGCGAATGCGCTGGATCCACTGCTATGGAACATCCGTACGCGATCACCTGCGGCGGCGAATCAGTCTCCTGCCTTCGCATCAGCGGGGTGCTGGACCGTGAGCTTGCTGAAGGTGGAACGGTCGGTCCACCACGAAGACCGGAATCGTCGAACCCAGATCACAAGGTTGTTGCCGGCAACGATCTGGTGACAGGCAAAGAGTCGCTGGCGCGGCTCGACCGTCAGGCAGGCGAGGTCATGCATGGCAGCATCTTCAACCACAAACGCACGGGCAGCCTCTGCATCGGCGCCGCAGGTAAACAGAAACGCACCACAGCTGAAGGCATGTAGGCGCTTCATGCACGAATCGATTCGTCGCCAAACAGACGGAATCGCACCCTCGCCGATCGTAGGTAATCCATCTGCACCCTTCCATGGTTTGCATGGCAATCCGGCCAAGCGCAGATTGTTGCCGGTAAGTCAGGCAGCGGTCCAGCGTTCTAGAACAGACTTCCCTGCGGCGATTCCTTGCGCGGCGGCAATGGTTTCAGGAACCGGCTGCAATCGAGCTTCGGCCAATGGCTGTTCTGCGCATTGAAGCCCAGGCGCTTGCGCGCCAGCTTGAAGCGATTGCTCAACAGCTCCGCATAGACGCCCTGGCCACGCATGCGCGTGCCGAACTGGCTGTCGTAATCCTTGCCGCCGCGCAGCTGCTGGATGGTGCTCATCACGTGCGCGGCGCGATCCGGATGATGGGTATCGAGCCAATCGCGGAACAGCGGTGCCACTTCCAGCGGCAAGCGCAGCAGCACGTACCCTGCGGTACTGGCGCCGGCATCGTGCGCAGCCTCCAGCACGGCTTCCAGTTCGCTGTCGTTGATCCAGGGAATCACCGGCGCCACCATCACGCCCACCGGAATACCTGCCTCGTGCAGTCGCTTCATCGCACGCAGGCGCGCATGGGGTGCCGAGGCACGCGGCTCCAGTTTCGCCGACAGGTGCGGATCCAACGATGTCACCGAGAAATGCACGCTGACCAGGTTCTCCGCCGCCAGTGGTGCGAGCAGATCGATGTCGCGCTCGACCAGCGCGTTCTTGGTGATCAGCGAGAACGGATGTTTGGTCTCGAGCATCACCTCGATCAGCTGACGGGTCAGCTTGAACTTGCGCTCGATCGGCTGGTACGCGTCGGTGTTGATGCCAAGCGCGATCGGTTGCGGCACGTAGCCCGGCTTCGACAGTTCCTTGCGCAGCAGCTGCGGCGCGTTGGTCTTGGCAAACAGCTTGGTCTCGAAGTCGAGCCCGGGCGACAGGTTCAGATAGGCATGCGAGGGGCGTGCGAAGCAGTACGAGCAGCAGCACTATATGTGTTCGAGGAAAAGTGCTCACACGTCGCTCTCGAGTTTCGAAGTCCTCTAGAGACTAGCCGCGGCGGGGTTTCACTTTGCCTCCCAACCTAGGCCAGTGCGGGGCAGGTTACGGCCCCCGGCGGCGTTCAGCGTCCCTTGCTGAAAGTCTTTCGACTTCGAGGCGCTCATTCGACGCTCGCCGGTGGACGAGGCAGCCGAAAGCGAGAAGACACTGACTGCGTTGCATGGATGCCACCCGAAAGCGGAGATTACAGCTCTTTGGGGGGACGACGTTTCACCTAGTTCCAATTGCTTAGGGATTGGCCTTTCGGTCGCCCTAGTAGATTCCTTGAGTAGAACGCGCAGGCGCCATGGGATCCATAGGATTCGAGATTCTCCATCGTAAGCCGTTGTGCCTCATCGAATCCTGGTCACCACTGGCTGCCAGGCAGTTCTGGCCATGACTGCACCTCGGTTTACTGGGCATCTCCTCCACGTCTGCATCTCCTCTTGCCGCATGCCATCAATAGTGATCAAAATTGAACGCACCTTGCTCAACCTTGTCGGAAGACTTGCTGCGTTTGTACAAGTAGTAAATGTTCCGCGTCTCCCGGATAACAGGGTACTTTCCGACATGATTCACTAGCAGAATTTCATCTTCGACTTTTTCCGCTCGAAGCATCTTTAAGTGCTTTCCCTTGACCCATTCATCTGACCAGAATCCTTCCTCAATGGATCTATTGAGCTGCCGGTTGTTCATCCAGAAGTAGTCGAGGTCGAACCCTTTGAAGTCAAAGGATGACAGGCAACCGATTTCCTGCTTTCGAGCATGGAAGTGAGTGTCGTAGAAGTTCTGGTCCATTTCAGCTTCGAGAGACGCCCTCCATGGTTCAAAGTCTCCCCTGTCAAAGCTCTGCGGTTCACCTTCTATACGCGGGGTGAAAAAGCAATAGACGCTGGATATACCTGACTCTGATGCCAAGTAGTCAAGCTCCCCAGGATCGACATAGATCCGGGCAGCCCCCTGCACAAGGAAGGAAGACTTGATCTGCAAGAACCTTGTCCACAACTCTTCACCCTTGAATTTCGATCGTGCTGCATTTGTAACCACAAGATCAATTCCAAAATCTGGACTGTACTTGCCGGCTTCAAAGCCATGGAAGTACAGTTGACTCGCGACCCAATACTCCGCTGCGTTACCTAGAAAAAAGTTCTCGTAGTTCAGTTCGTCGAGTGGCAATGCTGATCATCCCGGAGTGTCATTTCCTGAATTGTTGATTGTTCGTGCCGGATATGCAAACAATTACTGATGTGACTTACCGCGCCAGCTGCTACCGCATTGCGTTTTCAAATTGGCCCGTGTCTGGCTCTGAACTAGGATGATGCCGCAGAGTAATGTAGCTCCCGATCCACTTCCTTCGGCTCCCATGCGGGCTGGTGCGCCATGGGAAGCGCATGAGTTCTTAGAACTTGTTGGTGGTGTTGAGGCTGGATTGAGTCGCGAACGGATAGCGCACCGCCACGGGCGCTCGCCGGGAGCGATAGATATGGCCGCACGACGGCTGCTCCCGGCGTCCGCGCGCCCTGGGGCTCCAGAGATGTCCGTAGCTGCTCTCGCCGCTTATCTGCGCGAGAATCTGTACGTAGACAGGCAGGCGCTTATCTCGAGTGCATATCCCGCCTTAGCTTCCCGCCATGTCGGCAATCCAATCCAAGATGCGAGCCCTGCAATAGCTACCACGCCGGTGATCGAGTCCACTGCATCAATGTCGGGCGACGCGACGCATCCTGACCTTGACTTGACTTCCATGTTCAGACCAAGCCTGCAGTATGGTGCGGATTCTGTTGGCCTCGAAGATGTGGGTATGCTGCTCAGCGCTGCGGTGGCGAGCCTGCCAAATGAGCGGGACCGTGATGTGCTAGGCCTGCGCTTGGGTATAGACGGGCAGCCGCGAGCATTCGCCGTTATCGGAGCAGAATGGGGCGTAACTAGAGAGAGAGTCCGCCAGATCCAAGAGCGTGCGCTTAGGCGGATGGCATACCGCTCGCGGTATGAAGGGATGCCTGGTGCTGCACTCAGGGCTTTGCTTGAACCAGCTTCAGGTTCAGCTGAATCACTTTCTAGCTTGTTGTTAGAGATTTGTCATAGCTCCTTCGATATTCCGCCAAGTCTGGCGGCGAAGTTGGTTCTGCGGGCTGCGGGCTTTTCCGCAGCGTCAGCACTCGAGATAGCGTCGATTCTCCCGGCGCTCGTCCGTGCAAAAAGGGCACAGCTCAGGAGCGAGGACCTGCATCGTTCCTCAGCGCAAAGGGTTGGTAAAATCTTCGGTCGATGGCTCGAACATTGTGATTGGCCTGAACAACTAGCTCCTCCTCCTGCGGTGGAGCGACTCTCGTCACAGCGTGCTGTAAATGGGTCGGAGATTGCCGGGCTCTTTCATTCGGCCAAGCTTGGCCGCCCGGTGCAGTATGAATCAGGCCTGGAGCTCACTGTATTGAAGCTTCTGGAACGTTGCGAACAGGTCGCCTACTTCCAGGAGCAGCCGGCCGTGATCCCGTACACTTTTGCCGGTCGGGACCGAAGCTACTTTCCAGATCTGTTCATTGCAACGACCGACGGGCGCGGTCTACTTCTTGAAGTGAAGCCGAGCGACGGTATGGCGCTCAGCATCAACCAAGCTAAGGCTAGGGCTGGGCGCACGTGGGCAAATTCGCAGGGTTGGGGATGGCTGGTGGTGAGTGACCGTCACACCATTAAGGAGATCGAGGAGCACGTGATCCCCGTGCACCGGTGGCATGCTCTGGAGCAGGAACTGAAGCTCCGAGGGGTGCTCACATGGCGCGACATGATCAGCTTGCGCACGAATCACGGCCTGACCAGGCTTGACGTAACCGCCTACGTGGTTCAATCCGGCGCAGTCCTCGATTCAGGATATCGCCTCACTGCAGGGACCAACTGAGCTCTGATCCAGGAAGTAGACGATCTGTTGCGCTCCTAACCATCCGAATTTGGGCGTCGTAGGTCTCCATGGATGCGGAACCTGGCACTCGGATGCGCGAATGCAGGCCCGTGAGCCGACTGGTACGCCGCAAATTCGAATGCGTCTGAAGCATGTAGGCGACCACCTGCCATGAAGTTGCCTAGCAGGTGATCTAGCTTTCAGTCTGAAGACATCCCTTGACTAGGGCCTGCGATGCGGGACATCGTTCGAAGCTCGGTTAGACCCCGTCGTGATTCGAGACTGGGTCATGTTCGGTCGGCTGCTTCCCGAACCGATGCGCCCTACTTAAACCAATGTTCCTGCATGTGCTGTGAGGCTTCCTGCGTCACGTTGTACCAAGAAGCATTGTTGCTGCCGACATCAATCACTATCAAGCAGTCATTGGCATCCATTACAGCCCATATCCTCTGGGCGGCCTGTTCGCACGTGTACTGTGAGTTGACGTACCAGACGGACTTCTGGACCTTTGCCCAGTTCCCCAACGCCTTAATTGCATTGAAGACGCTGTCGTAGTCCTTCCCTGGAGTGTTCAAGTCATACGTTACAAAGAGATTATTTGCCACGACAGTCTCCATAACTGATGGCTGATTTGAGCGTGCTCCTACAGCCTGATCTTCTACTCGACGACCACATAGAACGGCTCGCTGTAACCAACCAAATGCCGATCAACCTTCATATGCCCAACGGCGGATACACGTTTCTGTCTCAGCAAAGCCCGACCCGAAAGCTGGGCCTCCGGCCAAAAGCAAATACGTACCCCAATGGCTTCTGAGATGGGTTGCGAAAGCGGCCGATGCGGGTAATCGATCAGCCGGCGACGGATCTATTGGCAAACACTTCGACGCTGTTGATCGACCTCGTAGTTAAACCGCTTGCGCTACTAGCAGCCATGGCTTGTATCGCTGAAAGAAGAGACGACGAAGGCCCAGGTAGAATCGCTCCAGTGGACCAATCCGGAAGAACGTAAATCCTGAGTCGCCATTCTGCCGTTGAGAGGGACTTTCCTCTGCGACTTCCCACAAGTCGTGAACCCAGCAGTACGTTCTCAAGAGCCCCCTCTCGCGCCCCGTTACTTCGTGATTATGCATCCGTTCGGAAAGCAGCTTTCTTGCTCGAATGACCGCGTTATCAGCATTGTTTGCACTCAAGAAGAAGGTTGTATGGAAGCCGCCGACACGCCCCTCAAGCTCAGGGGCGTGAACGAAAACGCCTTCGATCATTATCCGATAGGAGATCATCGCGGCTATCTATTTCCATTCAGCTTTTCGTCGAGCTTCTTGGAATCAAGTCTTCCCCCAACATTGAAGTAGCCCTGGAATCCCCCGTCCTGCCCAACCTTAACGCCTGGCATGGGTATGCCTGTGGACTTGTTGATCGTCCCCATTAAGTTGTTCCATCTGTCTATATCAGCTTGTTCAGCCGGTCGCGGCGCAGGATCCGGAATGTACTCCGCTGCCTCTGCCACCTGCTCAAGAGCGCCCGCAGCTGCCAACGCAGCCACACTCAGTTTGCCCCAGAAAGAATGCCCTCTAACACCTTCTGTCTGATAGTGCGGCAAGCCCTTGCTGCCATCTTCCAATTCGTGAGCCGCATGCTTCAGCTGATCTGCTCTTCCGTGCGCAGCTGTTTCGATCTGACTTGCCACTTGCCTGCGATCTGCGACGACATTCTGCCCTGCGCGGCGCGCAGTGACTGCTTGCTCTTGTGTGATGCGAGCCACCTTGTTCGCCTGATTCGCCGTCAGCCGAACAAGCCATGCCACCCGCCCCGCCTCTCCGCTAGGATCGATGAATTTGTATGGATTGTTATTGGCATAGCGGTAGCGATTAAAGTGCGAGGCGGGCTTCTGTAGAGCCGTAATCGGATCCACGCTTAGGAAGATGCCGATGCTTGGGTCGTAGTAGCGCTGCTGCATGTAGGACAGGTTGTTGGCACTATCCGAAACATGCCCGGCGTAGCCAATACCATCGGTTAGCGGACGATTGCGTAGTTCGCCATAGGGCTCGTAGTAACTGCGCTCGACCACAGTTCCAGAGGCGTCGGTCACGGCCACCGGAGATCCCAACGCATCCAGATGCTGGTAGGTTGGACGAGTCACGCCATCAGGACCGGTTTCCAAGGTAGCTACCAGCATACCGCCAAGGTAAAGGTATTCGCGACTTTTGCCGTCGCGCTCGCTCTGCTGGCGGCGAAGCTTACCGTCCCCATCGTACATCGATAGGATCGAGCCGCTGCTCTGCAACCACGCCAGTACGCGACGACCCTCCGCGTCATAGCGGTAGTTTTCCGGTCCAGGAGCGGAGCGCAGACGGTTGCCCATGTCAAAGATGAAAGGTTTGCCGTTGCGCAGTGAGAGATTGCCTTGAGCGTCGTAGGCCAGGCCGATCGTCGTGGCCCCTTGACTGGACATAACATTGGTAAGGCGGTTCTTCGGATCGTACACGTACGTGTGGTCCTTGCCGCTCGCAACCCGCGCACTGCGGATGTTGTCCAGCACGTCATAGGTGTATAGCAGGTTTCCGTCGCCACCAAAGGTGGCGGACGTTGCCTGCACTAGCCGCCCCAAACCGTCATAGCTCATCTGGCGGTCGCGTCCTGCGCTGACCATGTCAGTGATGCGGGTGACATTGCCGACGCGATCATATGCATACGCTAAACTACTGACGCTCGGAAGAGCACCGATGCTGCTGGGCGCCTGCTGGATGTTAAACGCCTGCTCGAACCTGATGCCGTTACCGTAGGAGAAGCCCACCGGGCTGCCATTGGGATGGTAGGTTGCGCCGAGGACATAGTTGCCTACTCGCGTTGCCTGACCGAGCGCATTGGGGTCAAGTGCAATGTAGGTTCCGCTTGGATACTGAATGCCCGATCGTGCGCCGTTGGCGTCGTAGGCATAGCCTAGTGCCCAAGTAAACCATCCGGCCTGGGATGTGGATTCCCCCACCAGCAGCCTACGTTTGTTGTAGGTGTAAGTGTTGATAGTGTGGTTAGCACCACCGTCGTTTGCGGTCTGTACCTCCGCCGGCAACCCATCAGAGGTGTAACTCCAGCTCTGGTTGCCGTTGCCGTCCGGGAAAGTCAGGGTGATGATACGGTTGCGGGCATCGTAGGCACGCGTCACCTGACGCCCCGAGCCCTGTGCAGCTGTCAGATCACAGTTGTCTGGACTGGGCAGGTTGAGGCCGCTCGCGGACCAGGCTAGGTTACCGGCGCCATCATAAGCGGTCACAGTCGTACCTGCTTCCGGCTCGATGAGCTTGCACAGAGTTCCGCCCTCGCCATAGGCAAAGCTGCGGCGTAGCTGCACGCTACTATCTGCGTTGCGTCGGATCACAGCGGTGGGCCGGGCGTAGCGATCACGTAGCACGTCTGTGAACGATCCTTCCGGTGCGCGAATGGCGATGGGATTCGACTGCACCGGGGTACCGAAGGCCTGGTATTGGATCTGCGTCGCGTGGCCTAGCGGATCGACCGCGGTCTGCCAGTTGCCTGGCTGGTAGGTGGATATGGTGATAGCCAGTCCATCGTCTGTGTCTTGGGCGGTGGATGTCACGCGACCCAGCGCATCGTATTCGGTCCATGTGCCCTTCACCGGAGGCAGCGTGACCTGCACGTTGGTGTTCGGCGTGGACTCGCCGAACCGGCCCACGCCTTCTTGGTTCATCCGCCACTGCAACGGGTAGCTTCCCGGCGTGGAGGGAGCAGTGATAGTGAAGACGAACTCCACCAGCCCGTTTGGCGGCACGCTGTTTGGTAGCGCAACACGCTGTGTGCCCCAGACCGTGTTGTCGGCAGGATTCTCCGATGCCAATGCATAGCCGGCTGCGGAGGTCCAGGTTGTCTCACCATTGTTGCGAACCAGCAGGCGCATTTGCGTAGAGCTTCCGGTTTGCATACCCAAAGGCATCGGACCGCCCTCCATCCGCGCCGAGTTCACTGGGGCGCTGACGTTGATCGCCACATTTGGCGTGGCAGGGCCGAACCAGCCCTTACCATCAGCCCACATCTGGCGCTGGAAGTTGTAGGTGCCTGGCGTGGCCGGCGCCTGCAGCGTAACGGGTATGTCCACGGATTCGCCAGGCGCAACCGTCCGTGGCAGCGCAGTACGTGCCGCGCCCCATACGGTGGAATCGGTGGGATTCTGCGAACCCAGCCAGTAGCTACCTGGCTGCCAAGCGACGTCTCCGGTGTTTTTCATGCGCACCGTAACCATCTGGGCGACACCGGTCTTCATAGCCGTTGGCACCGACTGGGCTTCGAAATCGGCATTGTTGACTGGCTGCCAGACAAAGAAGCCAATCTGCCCTGTGGCCAGGCCGAACCAGGCGCCATTGCGCTGCATCTGCAACTGAAAGCCGTACGCCCCGCCGTTGGTGGCCCCCGAGTTGGGGGTGGCAGTGAAGTTGAATGTGGCGGTCTGGCCCGGGGCCACAGGTCCAGACACCGGGATGCTGCCTACACCCCAACCGCCCTGAGGCATGGCTAGTGCGTAGCCTCCTTCAGGCGTCCAAGTCGTATCGCCGGTATTCTTCATCGTCACGCTGACATTGAAGGGTTGTCCGGCCACAACGCGATTGGTGGAAAGAGATACGGCCACTTTCTCGGCCGAATCGATGGGCGTAGGCGGTGCATTGACCGTTATAGTCACCGGTCCACTGGATAGCGACCGCACCACTTCCTCACCATTGAGGTTGCGTATGCCCTGCGCGGTAAGCATGTAGACGTAGGTACCGGGCGGCAGCCCGTGCACGGTATAAGTGCCGTAGGCGAAGTTGGTAACTAGGGTGCCGTTCTGCGTCAGGCGGACATTGTCGATGTACTCGGATTTGGGACCGCCGTTGGTGCTACCGAACTCGACCGTCATGCTTACGGTTGCCGGGGCAGTGTAGACGGTCTGTGCAGGCCCGGTCAGCCGCACCCAGGCCTGCGCCGCTACCGATGGGCTGACACCCAGCAGGCAGAGCGCCAGCAGTGCGGAAGCTGCGCAGTGGCATCGCAGGGCATCCAGGAGCTGTCGAATCATGTTCATCACGGCTCCCCCACGCGGTATTGCCCGGGATAGGACGTGAAGGTCACCCGGCCGGCATAGTCATAGCTATTGATGACCTGTCGAAGCGTGCCGCCGCGATTGGTCGCATCATATTCTTCGGACAGCACAGGGCGGAGCAGCACATCGCGGTAAGTGATGCGTCGTGCATTGCCGGTCGCCTCCACCTCCCGCCAGTGGCCAGCTGCCAGACCACGCTCAGTGGTAGCGGTGCGTTGGCGTGAGAATGTCGTGGCATTCCATCCCACGTTGTCGCCGCTGGGATAGTTGATCTGGGTCAGGCGACCCATCGGGTCGTAGCCAAAGCTGGTAACTGCCCCCGTCTCGTCGGTCCGGTTCAAGAGCCAGCCATTACCGTCCACCAGCGCGCTAATGCCGGTACCGTCTGCATAGAGGATCGTGCGTGGAGTTCCGCGGTAATAGTCCTGGAAGTGGGTGGTGTTGCCGTTGCCATCCGTGCTTTGGCTCAGCGTGCCCTGTGAATCATAGGCAAGCGTGGAGGTAAGCTTGCCGAACGTCCAGTTCTTGTACGGCAGCGACTGCGCGTTGAACTCTATGCGTGAGCTTTCCACGCCAGAATCGATGTCGGCCACGACCGCCTTCTGGCCCAGCGTCCAGCTTCCCAGACCATCGTGATAGGTGATTCTGTCCCTTGCGACACCCAAATCGCTACCGCTGTATGTTTCCAGTGGACGTGCGAAAGCATCGAAGCGATCCACTCGCTCCACGTACTGCGTTCCGTCGCGAACGGTCGTGACCAAACGCTGCGGTTCGACGAGACCTTCTGTGGGTGTAACGACGCTTAGTGACTGTCCCACGAGCGGCACGAACTGTCCGGCCGCCTGTTCTTTAGCGAGGTACTCATAGTTCACTGTTTCCAAAGTTGTCCCCGCGGTGCTGACCGTACGGCTCTCCAGCAGGCGGCCTTCGTCTTGGCGCGGTCGTACGCCGAACCGGTACCGGTTCGTGGACCCACCGGGCTGCGTCACCGTGGTCCACCGGCCCTGCGGTCCGAACGTACCTTCATAGGCGTAGGTGGTCGACATGCTCCATAGGCCAGCGCCGGTGACTGAGCGCTGCTGCAAGTTCCAAACCGCCATATACGGCGCGCGCTCGCTGGACGAGCAGGGACTGATGTCGGTGGCGCGGTAGAAGTACCGATAGTTCAGGGTATAGGTGGCCGTCGCCCCGGCCGGATGGGTCACGGTGTAGATATAGGGTCCCAGCACATCAGGCATGCGGGGATCGCATTCAGAGCCCTCCGGCGTGGGGCCGAAGATCGGTGGGCGCAAGGTCCCATTGGGTGAATAGGTCCATCGGGAGCCATCCGGTAAGATGACGGCGGCTAGACCCCCATCAATGCGCGACCCCAGCGCTCCCGGCTCACGGTACTGGTATGTCCAGGTCCTGCCATTGGCGGTCGCACTGGTGATGCGCTCTCCAGTATAGGTGATGCTGATGCTGCGGCCGTCGCTGCTGCTGATAGAAGTCAGCTTGTCGCCCGTGTAGCCGTAGTTCACCCAATTGCCGAAGCGGTCCTCAGCGC
Source organism: Xylariaceae sp. X187 (assembly GCA_028637585.1). NCBI lineage: Eukaryota > Fungi > Ascomycota > Sordariomycetes > Xylariales > Xylariaceae > Xylariaceae sp. X187. The sequence goes on from JAJIZN010000004.1 coordinate 357,785, forward strand.
GGGTGGCCATGAAGAAAACATGGCTGCGCGACAGATAGCGGGTGGGTGCTAACGGGTTGTCCTTGTAACTGTACTGGGGCATCTCGCGGCTGACGACCCAGTTCAACGAGTATGTGATTCCTTGCGGAGTGACGACCTGAAAAGCCTCGCCAGGAACACCGTTCTGAGTCTGCGGTAAGCAACGCACGCGCGTGTCACTAACGGTCACCCAAGGATAGCTTTTCCCATCGCTTGGCATTGGAATGTTGGCCGAGGCAACCAGCAACTGCGCATCACCCTCCCCAGGCAGGTGCAAGTTGTAGCCGTTCCAGATCAGATCTTCCGGGTAGGGGGTGCTTTCCCCGATAAAGGGCTTCTTCTGTAGTGAGCAGCGCTGGTAGCGGGTGGCATCGTCGTCCGCCCCCACCACCCAGCCGCGGGAACTGAAGATGCCTTCCAGGTAGGGTACGTCTAGGTCCCAATCGTAGAAGCCGGCCAGGTCGCCAGGTCTGGCGTTCTGGTGGAGGTAACGTTCACTGATTGTCCGCTTGCGACGGAGCGCTACAGACAGAGCGTTACTGCCTGGGATGGTGATATCCGTTATCGAAAAGTCGAGTTGCCCGTTGAAAAGGGAGACGTTTTCACCGAACGAACCTTCATCCAGCTGCCCAGTGTGCTGAGCCTTGCCAACCTTGTTCGCATATTGCGACTCAGGTTCGACCCGATCCTGTGCCCCTGCAGTACCGCAGACGAGGCATGCAATTGCTGATGCTACGCACCATTTTCTGGAAACCATTCCTGTCCCCCGGCAGTAGATGAACGATCCGTTCATGAACCATGGGGAGTTTGCACCGAATCTCGAGCACCACGACCATAGGGATTCTCCGTGTTGTTCTGTAGGAAATATCCGACAAAACCCAATGGTTAGCTGCGGGATGAGAGGGAAGGCGTGACGGTTGCCAGCGCAGGCCGTACCACTAGGCTCACGCGATGGACAGGTGTGCTTGGAAGCGGCAATGTAGGCATACGCAATCACCATAGAGAGTCCCATGAGGCCGACCATCTTGGCGTTGGACCTGGAAGGAACGCTGATATCCAACGCCATAAGCCAGATTCCCAGGCCTGGTCTCTTTCAGTTTCTGGAGAGCGTACGTTCTCAGTTCGAAGAGCTCGTCATGTTTACGACGGTGCCGGAGCCCATTACTCGCAGTATTGCTGGGCTGTTGGTTCGCGAAGGCAGCGCGCCAGAGTGGTTCTCTCAACTCCCGTACGTTCAATGGTCGGGCAAGACTAAGGACTTGTCGTTAGTCTGTCCTCGCCTTGGAGCTGCTCTTCTCTTGGATGACCATGGCCCTTACGTGCATCCCGGACAGGAGCAATTCTGGGTTGAAATTCCACTGTTTGGATCGCCGTACTCGGCCGATGACAAAGGGCTGAATGTCGCCACCGAGCAGCTGAAGGAGAGGCTCTCAACTCTCGGGAACTTGTCGGCTAGTAGAGGCGTATCAGCTTCAGCCAGCTCATTGCCATTCTCTCGGTGCAGTTGTTTCCAGCAAGGCTAGCTTTTGCTTATCTCAAGGCTTGAGACAGCTTGCCAACGCGCTTGGAGTGAGCTCCATCTTAATTGTCAGAACAGTTGGCCCTGGGGCGACAGCTCCCTTGGGGGCTGAAAGAGTTGGGTGTTCAGGGGAGGAAGCTTTGCGAATCCCAAGCTTCTGTGCGCCTTCTTGAACCTTTGGGCCAGTAGATCTGCAAAGGGGCCTGTGCCTCGCATTCTGGTACCGAATGCGGCGTCGTACTCTTTGCCACCATGCAGCTGGCGCATGAGGCTGAGAACGTGTTCTGCCCGATCCGGATAGTGCAGTTCCAGCCACTCTTTCCAGATGTCCTTGATCTCGTTGGGTAGTCGCAGCAGCACGTAGCCTGCAGCCCGCGCTCCATGGGCGTGCGCTTCTTCGAGGATCGCCTCGAGTTCGTGGTCAGTGATGCGGGGGATGACAGGAGCCACCAGTACACCAACAGGCACGCCGGCCTTATGGAGTGTCTCCATCGCCCTTAGCCGTGCGTGCGGAGCAGCAGCTCGTGGCTCGAGCTTTGCTGATAGCTTTCGATCAAGTGTGGTCACTGAGAAGTACACCGTGACCAGGCGGTCTTTTGCCATGGCCGCGAGTAGATCGATGTCGCGAGTGATCAATGCACTCTTGGTCACGAAGCTCACGGGGTGGCGCGTTTCGGCCAGAAGCTCAAGGCATTGGCGGGTAATTTGGTAGCTCCTTTCGATGGGCTGGTATCCGTCCGTGTTGATACCCAGGGCGATGGCAGCGCATTGGTAGCTGGGACGACCAAGCTCATTGCGCAACCGCTCTGCGGCGTTGGTTTTCGCAAAGAGCTTGGTCTCGAAGTCCAGCCCTGGCGATAGGCTGAGGTAGCTGTGGGAAGGTCGGGCGAAGCAGTAGACGCATCCGTGCTCGCATCCCCTATAGGGATTGACCGACGCACTGAATCCAACGTCGGGAGAGTTGTTGCGGCTGATCACAGTCCGGGCGCGTTCTTCGGTCACCTCAGTTCTCAGCCGCGGCAACTCCTGCAGGTCTTCGTAGATCGATTCCCAGCCATCATCGACGCCGACTGTTGTCGTCGCATCGAAGCGGCTTGACACGCGTGAAGCGGAGCCTCGGCCTTTGATAGGTACCTGAGCCTTTCGAGCATCCTGTTCCATGCCGCCCTCAGCCCTTAGTGAGTAGTTAGTATTATTGCTAACCACAGGGACTGCAAGGTACGGGGATTCAGCTGGCTGTAGGCCTTTTGCCTCATCGCGACGTGTTGTATTCCCAACCTTATCCACAGGGCGGTAGCGGCTGGGCAACCATCAGTCCCGTTGGCTAGCAAGCGCTTTGGCTTCGGCCAGGAAGGTCTGCATTAGGCCCCGCGATCGACGGGTAGCTGCTGGGAGCACAATTCCCAGTTGGGCACACAGCGAGACTGCGTATGCCATCTGCGCTCCTGTCGGGGGCTTGATGTCCCAGTCGGTGAGTTCTGGGATGAGCCTCGAGAGTTCCTCCGCTAGACGGTACTCAAAGCTTCTCGACTGGCCTTCGTCTTCTTGCATTCGGCGAACCTGGCTGATCACTTGTTCCCTTCCTAAAGGAGAAAAGGGCAGCTCTAGAGTGAATTCCAGTTCCGGGCATACGAGATAGAAATTCATGGGAATTCAGATCAGTACTTATAAGTAGACTACCTTTAGAGGCGTAGTCTTTAAAGTACTGGAACGACAAGCTTGGTCGTATGGTCGAACATACGCATCAGGCAGTCCTGGCCGACGTCATCCGGGCGAGTCGCGTCGCTCTTGGATTCAGTCAGGAAGGCTTTGCAGACCATATCCAGATGCACCGGGCTTACTACAGCAAGATTGAGCGTGGCGAGAAGAATGTCACTCTCGCCACACTTGAACGGGTGGCCAATGGCCTTGAGAAGACCATGTCTGAGTTGCTGACAGAGGCAGGTCTCTAGAACGTTTCGCCTAGCTCTCACAGTCTCCAATCGACCTTTCTCGGCGGAATGACGCTGTTTGGCCGATTTTCGAAGCTTTGACACCGAGAGTGTTCACTTTTCCCATCGCAAGTTGCTGATTGGGAAGTACTTTCTCAGTGAACACTTATGGGAAATTCAGACCATGCTCGCAGCCTCGATACGGATTGACCGATTGGCTGAAGCCGACGTCCGGCGAGTTGTTGCGGCTGATGATGCTGCGTGCGGTCTCGGCACGCACTTCGGTGCGCAGGCGCGGGGCGAGGAATTCTTCGCTTTCGTCCATCGCCCAGCCGTCGTCCACCGCCTCGCTGACGGTGCTTTCGAAGCGCCCGGCAAGGTGGGACGTGGAACCTCGGCCTTTGATCGCAATACCCATTGCCGCAGGTTACGTCGCGGCCGTCTCAATGGCTGCGACGCGCTGCTGAAGGGTTCAGCGCTCCGCCCTCACAGCAGCGCCAGGTAGCCCTTCACCGTGGCATCGAGGCCGTCGTACAGCGCTTCGCCGATCAGCGCGTGCCCGATCGAGACCTCCAGCACGTCGGGCACATCGGCCAGGAAGTCCCGCAGGTTGTCCTGCGACAGGTCGTGGCCCGCATTCACGCCCAGGCCGACGGCTTGGGCACGAAGCGCAGCTGTGGCGAACAGCACCAACATCGCACGCGCGTCGCCGGCAGCATGGGCCTCGGCATACGGGCCGGTGTACAGCTCGATGCGGTCGGCGCCGACCTCGGCCGCCTGTTCCAGCAGCGGGTTGCCGGCATCCACGAACAGGCTCACCCGGCAGCCCATCGCCTTCAGCTCGGCCACCAGCGGGCGCAGTCGCTGCGCGTCGCGTTCAAAGTCGAAACCATGGTCGGAGGTGATCTGGCCATCGCCATCGGGAACCAGCGTGGCCTGCGCCGGACGCGTCTGCGCGCACAGCGGCAGCAGGCCGGGGTAGCCCTCACGCGGCGGTGCGAACGGGTTGCCTTCGATGTTGAACTCGACACCGCGGGCGCGGGTCAGCGCCGACAGTGCCAGCACGTCCTCGGCGGTGATGTGGCGGCGGTCCGGTCGCGGGTGCACGGTGATGCCATGCGCGCCTGCATCCAGGCAGGCCTGGGCGGCACGCACCACGTCCGGTTCGGCACCGCCACGCGAGTTGCGCAGGACGGCGATCTTGTTGACGTTGACGCTGAGCTGGGTCATGGAACGGGACTACGGGGAGTGGGAGGGAGGGTCGCTGCCGTTAGCCGGGGGAACCTTGGCCTGTTCGCGCAGACGCCGCAGTTCATCGCTGTCCACCAGTGTCGCCGGATCACGCTGAAGGTCGCCAAAGCGTGCCACGTAACGGCCACGCACCCACGCCAGCAGGAAGGCGAGGGCGGCCAGCAGGGCCAGTGACATCAGCCCCATGTTCGGTGTCTTCAGGGCGAAGGCGAAGCAGCCCAGCGCCAGCAGCAGGTACAGCCAGTACATTGTCAGTCTCCCCGGGCCACCGCCGCAGTGTAGCGCTGCCTCACAGCAGCGGCGAGGCCAAGCGCGCGAAGGCTTCGGGCAACCGATGCAGCCACAACGAGCGTCCTGCCTGGTCGTGTACGCGGGTGGCACGCTCGAATTCTGACTGCAGCAACGTAGACAGTTCCGCCACCCGGCCACGGTCGCTGATCATCATCGACAGCTCGAAGTTCAGGCGGAAGCTGCGGTGGTCGAAATTGGCGCTGCCGACGATGCAGACATCGTCGTCGGCGATGAACGCCTTGGTATGCAGCATGCGCGGACCGTACTCGTAGATCTTCACTCCCGCATGCAGCAGTTCGTCGAAGTACGAGCGGGCGGCCTGGGTGACGAACCAGGAGTCGCTCATCTTCGGTACCAGCAGGCGCACGTCGAGGCCACCGAGTGCCGCCGAGGTCAGCGCCATCCGCGCCGCCTCGCCGGGTACGAAGTAAGGGGTCACCAGCCAGACCCGCTCACGTGCTTCCTGGATGGCGGCCACATGCAGGCGGTGAATGGTCTCCCATCCCGAATCCGGGCCGGAGACCAGCACCTGCGCGTCGATCGCGCCGTCGCCGCGCAGGGCCATGTCGCTCGGCCACAGCCGGGCGATATCGAACCGCGAGTGGTCCTGGCCGCTGGCGTACAACCAGTCCTCGGCAAACACCAGCTGCAGGCTGCGCACCACGTGCCCGCGCAGGCGCATGTGCAGATCGCGGTAGGCATTCGGATTGCGGCTTTCGTCTTCGTCGTCGGTGATGTTGATACCACCGGTGAAGGCCAGCCGGCCATCGACGATCACCAGCTTGCGGTGCGTGCGCAGATTCAACCAGGGGCGCTTGAACGGCTTCAGCAGCTGCCGCGGATGGAACCAGACCACCTCCGCCCCGGCATCCAGCAGAGGCTGCAGGAAGCGCTGGCGCACGGCGGAGGAGCCCACCGCGTCTAGCATCAGACGTACCTGCACGCCGGCGCTGGCCCGTTCCAGCAAGGCATCCCGCAACGCGGTGCCGGCGTGGTCGGGATTGAAGATGTAGTACTCCAGATGCACGTGGTCACGCGCCTGCGCCACCGCTTCCAGCAGCGCGGCGTAGGTGGCCGCGCCGTCCACCAGCCAGGTCACTTCGGTGGCGGTGCTGGGCGCCAGCCCGGTGGTCGCCTGCGCGATCTTGGCCAGCTCGGTGCAGTCGGCATCGGGTGGGCAGACATCGCTGTAGTGCTCCATGCCCGAGCGCGCGCGACCGCGCCGCAGTCGTTGCCGCTTCACCTTCTGCGGCCCCAGCAGGTAGTAGATGAAGAGGCCGAGGTAGGGCAGCAGCGCCAGCGACAGGATCCAGCTCAGCGTGGCCACCGGCTCGCGCTTCTGCAGCATGATCCAGCCGGTCAGGGCGAGCAGGTACAGCAGGTAGGCCACTGCCAGGATCGTTCCCAGGTGGGCGATGCCATCAAGCCAATGGCGCACGGAATCGAAGAGGGCGAGCATCCGCCGATCATAGCGGGGACACGCACCGGTCAGCGGCATTTGTTCCCAGACGCGTTCCCAGCAAGACGCATCCACGCATGGCGTGGATCCACGTGTCGACCAAGGTCGACACCTACCAACAGCGGCTACGTAGGGCCGGCAGACCACCACCGCCCACAAAAAAGACGCCCCTGTTTCCAGGGGCGTCTGCAGTCGCGTCATGACTGATGCATTGCGGTGTAGCGATTTACTGCTGCACGAAGCCGATCTTCTTCATCTGAGCATTTTTCGCGGCGGCCAGAACCTTGGCCATCACGTCGTACTCCGAATCCGGGCTGGCATCGATCCGCAGTTCCGGCTGGTTGGTCGGGTCACGCTGGACCTCCTGCTCCATCCGCTGCTGCAGTTCGCTTGCGTTGATCGGGCTGTTGTTCCACGAGACCTGGTTGCTGGCGTCGATCTTCAACTCGATCGGCGGCGGCGGTTCGACCAGCTGCGGCGGTGGGTTGAGCACGCGCTGCGGCAGGTCCACGGCGATCGGGTACGTCATGATCGGCGCGGTGACGATGAAGATGATCAGCAGCACCAGCATCACGTCCACGAGGGGCGTGACGTTGATGTCTGCCATGGGGCCTTTGCCACCACCACTACTGAATGCCATGGCTTATTGCCCCTTCTCTTTGGTCGCCACGAAGCCGACGTCCAGCATGCCCTGTTCCTGCGCGATCTTGGTCATCTCGTTGATGACACGCATCTTGGTGGTGCGGTCACCACGCAGGTTCAACGGCGGCTGCGGGGTCTGCTGGGCGGCGGTCGCCAAGCGCGACTCGAGAGTCTGCTTGTTGATCTCTTCGTCGTTCCAGTAGATCGAACCGTCTTCCTTGACTGCCAGGGTGATGGGACCCTTGCGGTCGTTGGTGTCGTCCGGCTTCTGGACCAGGTTGGCCTCCGGCAGATCCACCTTGACCTTGTGGGACATCAGCGGCGCCGTGATGATGAAGATGATCAGCAGCACCAGCATCACGTCCACGAGGGGCGTAACGTTGATGTCGGCCATGGGGCCGCCGCTGTTACCACTACTGAAAGCCATAACGGGCTCCGTCTAGATCTTGGTGACTACGTTCTCGCGGGGTACAGCGCGTCGCAATTAGCGGACGCGCGAACCGGTGGCGAAGAAGTCGTGCAGGTCGTGCGCGAAGGTATCGAACTTGCTGATGGTCGCGCTGTTGATCTTGCTGAAGAAGTTGAAGGCGAACACGGCCGGGATCGCGACGAACAGACCGATGGCGGTCATGATCAGTGCTTCACCCACCGGGCCGGCAACGGCGTCGATCGAAGCGGAGCCGGTGGCACCGATCTTGATCAGCGCGCCGTAGATGCCCCACACGGTACCCAGCAGACCGACGAACGGAGCGGTTGCACCGACGGTGGCCAGCAGGGTCATGCCCGACTGCAGCTTGTTGCTTTCGCGGGTCACGGCCTGGCGGAGAGCGCGGTCGACGAACTCCGAACGGCTCAGGTTCTCACCCACGCCGCCGACGGCGCCGCCTTCAGCACGCTGGTGGTGCGCAGCAGCCTGGGCAGCGTCCAGTGCGATCTTCGAGAACGGCTCCGAAGCCGGCTGCTCTTCCATTGCACGGATGGCGTCCTGCGCGTTCGGGGTATCCCAGAACAGGCTGACGACGCGATCAGCGGCACTCTTCAGGCGGGTAGCACGGAAGATGTTGATGACGGTCCAGTACCAGGACATGGCGGACATGACGACCAGGGTCAGCAGCACGACCCAGGAAACCGCGAAATCACCCGGCTTGGTGGTCATTTCGTGGATCAGATGCTCGAAGCCCATCTGCGACAGGGCGTTGGACGGATTGCCCCCGGCAGCAGCGGCGATGAAAATTTCCTGCAGCATGACGCTTACCTTTGTTGTGTGTGGTGATAAAGGGTGTAGCTAAGCTAAACAATCGAACTGGAGGCGAGGGCGGCCGGGCGGCCACCCGGGCGCATCAGTTCAGCGCAAAGTTGACCGGGACGCGGACGCGGCCGGCAGCCTTCTTACCGCCAGCTTCGGCGGCGTTGAAACGCCACTTGCGGGCAGCTTCCATCGCAGCACGGTCCAGATCGCGGTTACGGCTGGACTTTTCCACCGTGACATTGGTGACGTTGCCCTGGGCATCGACATCAATGATCAGGATCACTTCGCCCTGGATACCAGCGCGGAAGGCGGCCGGCGGATAGCGCGGCGGATTCATGGCCTTCGACGAGATGTCCACGCTGGCCTCGATCGAGGTCGGCGGTGCCGGCGGCGACGGCGGCGACGGCGGGGTGACGATATCGTTCGCGCGCGGTTCCGGCACGTCGACGACCGGCGCCTGCGGCGGCGGCGGGACGGGCGACGGCTTCGGCGGCGACAGATTCTTCACCGGCGGCGGCGGGGTGTCCTGCGGCGGCGGCGGCGGCGGCGGTGGCGGCGGCGGCGGCGGTGCGTCGACGATGGTCACCATGACGTTGCGCTCCTTCTCCGTCACGGCCTTGGGAGCCACTGCGGGAATCAGGAGCATCATGAAGGCCGCCAGATGCAGGGCGATTACAAACGCGATACCGACGATGCGAGGCCAGCTCAGCCCCGAGTCATCGGGTTGTTCGTACCGGTGAACGACTAGTTGTTCCGTCATGCGCCAAGAGCTCAATAGTGGGGCCGGAATCCCGGGGGCGGGATCCCTGATCAGCGGTGCATGACACCGCAGGAACCTCCAAGCTTATACCAATCCTGAGCGCTTGCGCATCAACTGGGCAGGCGTTCAGGCGTTATTCCTACTTACTTCAGGTTGATGATTTTCTTGGCATCAGCCTGGTTCTTCACGCCCTTCGCCAGCGCCTGCTGGGCGGCCTGCTTGGCCTCCGGGACACGACCTTCACTGTGCAAAACGCGTGCCAGATTCAGGTAGGTCTCACCGTCCTTGGAGAGCGGGGCGGCCTTCTGCCACGCGTCAATCGCCTGCGGCACCTGGTCGGAGTAGTAGTAGGACTGGGCCAGTGCCAGGTAGACCTGGTAATCCGGCTTCAGGATGCCCTTCTGCAACCCCTCGTTGATGACCGCGATGACGTCCTTTTCCTTGTTCTCGGTGTTGGCATAGATCGAGTACAGCTGCTTGTACTCGCGCTCTTCGGTGAGCTGACCGCTGCTGCGCAGCTTGTCCATCACCGCGGCGGCCTTCGGCATCTGGTCGGCCTGCATGTACATGTTGGCCAGGTTCAGCTGCGCCTTCTTGTCATTCGGGTTCTTGGCCGCCAGCGCTTCGGCGGCCTGCACGGCCTCACCGGTCTGGCCGGCTTCGGACAGGGCGGCCATCAGCAGCTGGTTCCAGTTGTCCTTCGGCTCGGCGGCACCGGCGATGGCCTGCTTCAGCACCGGGATCGCTTCCTGGTAGCGCTCCAGCTGGTACAGCGCCTGGCCCTTGATGATCAGCTCTTCCGGCTTGGTCGACTTGCTCTCGGCGAAGTACTTGTCCAGCGTCGCCAGGCCTTCAGCGGTCTTGTCTTCCTGGATCTGCAGCTGGCCCAGCATCAGCATCGACTGGAAGTGGCCGTTGTTGTCCAGGCCGTTGAACTGCAGCACCTGCTTCAGGTACGCGATGGCGGCCGCGGTGTCGTCGGTCTGGTAGGCCGCCTGCGAGGCGAGCTGCGCGGCCAGCGACTTGTCGTACTCGTTGGCACCCTCGGCGGCCAGGATCTCGTCGGCCAGCGTACGGGTCTCCGGGAACTTTTCCTTGTTGTAGCTGTCGATCATCTTCTGCAGCTTGCTGCCCAGCTTGGCCGACGACTTCGCTGCCGGTTCCTGGCGGGTCGCGTTCGGGAACAGCACTTCGGCCTTCGCCTGCTTGCCGCCACGGTTGCCACGCTCGGACGAACGCGAGGACTGCGCGAACGCGTCAGTGACCACGGCGCCGGTCAGGGCAGTGGCGATGAGGACGGAAAGCACAGCTTTGTGGTTACGGAAAATCATCGTTCACCTCGATCGAACCGCCGGTAGCGGCAAAGTCGGACTGTCAGAAAAATCTGAGCCGCCAAACGTATCAGAAACAGATGGCGTGAGAAATCGTTTTATGTGCTGCAATACAGCATGAATCTGCGCACTCAGCCACACTTTGGACGGCGTCCGGCGGCCTGGGCCTGCTGGTAGACGGGGCCGAGCGCCGGTACATCACGCTGCAACTCCCTGATCCGATTGGCTGGATCGGGATGGGTGGACAACCATTGCGGGCTGCGACCGCCACTGGCGGCCATCATGTTCTGCCACAGATCGACCGCCTGGGCGGGGTTGAATCCGGCCTCGGCCATCAACCGTTGACCGATCACGTCAGCCTCGCTCTCCTGGGTGCGTGAGCCGGGCAGCAGGAACGCGGTCTGTGCCCCCATCCCGCCCAGCTGGTTGACCGTGCTGGCCGCGCCTTCACCGCCATACGCGCCGGCCAACGCCCCCAGCACCGCCAATCCGGTCTGCGCGCCCATCTGCCGGGTGATGCGCTCTTCGTGGTGGCGGGCGATCACATGGCCGATTTCATGGCCGATCACCGCGGCCAGCTGATCCTGGTTCTTGGCGACACTGAAGATGCCGGTGTTGACCCCGACCTTGCCGCCCGGCAGGGCGAAGGCGTTGGGTTCCTTGTCGACGAACACCGCCGTCTCCCACCGTACGCCACGGTACTGTGGTGGCAGCTGTGCAACGAGCGCGTTGACCACGCACTGCACGTAGCCGTTCTGACGGCCGTCACTGCTGATCTTCTCTTTCTGCTTGGTTTCGGCGAACGCCTGCGCACCCAGCTGGTCCAGCTGTGCCTGCGACACACCGCCCACCATCTGCCGACGGCCGGTGGGTGAGGTGGTGGTCGCGCAGGCGCTGACCAGAGTGGTGATGACGATGGCCAGCAGCAGTTGTTTCATGGACCCACCCCCGTGTTCAGAAGCCCAGTGTGTAACGGGTCTGCTTAATCTTTCGTCAAGCGGACAGCGCCTTACGTTGCCCCGAAAAACACCAGGGCCGCAAGCGCCACGGCATTGTTCAGTGCATGTGCGGCGATTGCCGCCCACAAGGTGCCGGTGCGACGGTACAGCCAGCAGAATGCAGCACCCATGCCGCCGTAAACGAGCCACAGCTGGGCGATCTCGGCCGGGCCATTGGCGCTGGTACCGGGAATTTCATGGATGAGCGCGAACGCCAGGCTGCTCAGGATCATTCCCAGCCACGGCCGTCCGGCCTGCCACAGACGCCCGAACAGGACCCGACGGAAAAGCAGTTCTTCATAGGCAGGTGCCAGCACCACGGCAAACAACGTCAGGAACAGCGGAAAACGGGCAACCGCGCTCTGCATCAGTTCGAGATTTGTCGGCACCGGCTCGATGCCCATCTGCTTGGCCACGAAGGCGATACCGTTGCTGCCGATCACGATCGCGCTGGCAACCAGCAGGGTCCAACCCCAAGTGGAGGGGCGACGGAGTGCGTCCCGTGAACGCTGGCGTTCGGCAGCGTTGGCCGGTCGGCGCCAGAAATAAACCAGCAACGCTGCGCCGCCGGTGGCGACCAGTGCCATCAGGATCTGCCCGAGTGCACCGGGTTGGCCGAGCTGCTGGGCGACCGCTGCCGTATCAGGTGTGCCGCCGCCGGATTTGGCGCTGGCGTAGCCCACCACGATGCCACGGTAGAGCCCCCAGACCAGTCCACTGACCAGACTCAACCCGAACAGGGTGACGGCAGCAATTCCCAGGTCGATGAAGAAACCCGCCAACGGCGAGGAGGCGCGGGTGCCAGTGGTTGCCGGCGGGACCGGCGGCGGAGCGGAAACCGGGGCGGAAGCGGACATCGATTACCTGCGATCAAGGGACAAAAGCCGGCGCGCCTCCCCGCGCGCCGGCCACCATCCGATTGTGTCAGATATCCAGGTTGGCGACCTTCAGCGCGTTGTCTTCGATGAAGTCACGACGCGGTTCGACCACATCACCCATCAGGGTGCTGAAGATCTGGTCAGCGGCGACTGCATCTTCGATGCGCACCTGCAGCAGGCGACGGGTATCGGGATTCACGGTGGTATCCCACAGCTGTTCCGGATTCATTTCACCCAGACCCTTGAATCGCTGGATCTGACGGCCACGCTTGGCTTCGTCCAGCAACCAGTTGCGGGCCTGCGCGAACGATTCGATCTCGATCGACTTGGCGCCACGGCTGATGACCGCGCCTTCGCGGACCAGTCCGTGCAGCAGCTGGGCTGCCTGGTGGATACCGCGCAGCTCGCCGCCTTCAAGCGCGGACAGCGGCAGCACCTGGATGTGCTGCTCACCCATGTGGCTGCGCGTGACCAGCACCGCAGCCGGACGCTGCTCGTTGGGTTCCTGCAGTTCCAGGGTGAAACGGGCACTGCCGAGATTGCCTCGGTTGAGGTGCTTGGCCAGCGCGTCCAGGCCTTCGCCAGGACCTGCAGTGCGCAGGCTTTCCAGCTCCAACGGCATGAAGTCGACCAGCGCTTCGAGCAGGTTGCGATCGTAACGGTGGGTATTGCGGTTGATCGTGTCCTGCGCGGCAGCGTAGGCGAGCAACAGTTTTTCCAGCGCCACGCCATCAATCGGCGGCTCGCCGGCGGCCGGCACCAGCCCAGCGTTCTCCACCGCGCTGCTGGCCAGATAGCTGTCCAGCGCCGGATCGTCCTTCAGGTACAGCTCCTGCTTGCCCTGCTTAATCTTGTACAGCGGCGGCAGTCCGATATAGACATAACCGCGCTCGATCAGCTCCGGCATCTGACGGTAGAAGAACGTCAGCAGCAGGGTGCGGATGTGCGCGCCGTCGACGTCGGCGTCGGTCATGATGATGATCTTGTGGTAACGCAGCTTGTCCGGGTTGTACTCGTCGCGACCGATGCCGGTGCCCAGCGCGGTGATCAGCGTACCGACCTGGTCGGACGCCAGCATGCGGTCGAAGCGAGCACGTTCCACGTTGAGGATCTTGCCGCGCAGCGGCAGCACCGCCTGGTTCTTGCGGTTGCGGCCCTGCTTGGCCGAACCACCTGCCGAGTCACCCTCGACGATGAACAGTTCGGACAGCGCCGGATCCTTTTCCTGGCAGTCGGCCAGCTTGCCCGGCAGGCCAGCGATATCCAACGCGCCCTTGCGGCGGGTCAGGTCACGCGCCTTGCGCGCGGCTTCGCGGGCACGGGCAGCGTCGACGATCTTGCCGGCGATGGCCTTGGCTTCGTTCGGGTTTTCCTGCAGGAACTCTTCCAGGCGCTGACCAAACGCGCTTTCCACGGCCGGGCGCACATCCGAGCTGACCAGCTTTTCCTTGGTCTGGCTGGAGAAGCTGGGATCCGGCACCTTCACCGACAGCACCGCGATCATGCCTTCGCGCATGTCATCGCCGGTCAGGTTGATCTTGGCCTGTTTGGCGATGCCGTTCTGCTCGATGTAGTTGTTGAGCACGCGGGTCAACGCACCGCGGAAGCCGGCGAGGTGGGTACCGCCGTCCTTCTGCGGAATGTTGTTGGTGAAGCAGTACATCGTCTCCTGGTAGGAGTCGGTCCACTGCAACGCCACTTCAACGGTGATGCCGTTGGATTCGCCGCTTACCGAGATCACGTTCGGATGCAGCGGCGTCTTCAGCTGCGCCAGATGCTCCACGAAGCTGCGGATGCCGCCCTCGTAGTGGAAGTCGTCGCGACGGCCGTCACCACGCTCGTCCACCAGCACGATCTTGACGCCGGAATTGAGGAAGGACAGTTCGCGCAGGCGACGGGCCAGGATGTCGTAGTGGAATTCCACGTTGTCGTGGAAAGCCTTTACCGACGGCCAGAAGCGCAGGGTCGTACCGCGCTTGGTGCTGGGGCCGACCTGCTTGAGCGGATGCAGTGCTGCGCCGTCGGCGTATTCCTGCTGGTAGTGGAAGCCGCCCTGGTAGATATCCAGGACCAGCTTCTGCGACAGCGCGTTGACCACGCTGACGCCCACGCCGTGCAGGCCGCCGGAAACCTTGTAGCTGTTGTCGTCGAACTTGCCGCCTGCGTGCAGGACCGTCATCACGACTTCGGCTGCAGACACGTCGCGGTCGAGCTTTTTGCTCATCTGCTCGTGCTTGCCCGTCGGAATGCCACGACCGTTGTCGGACACTCCAACCGAGCCGTCGGCATGGATCGTCACCGACACGTGATCGGCATGGCCGGCGAGGGCTTCGTCGATCGAGTTGTCGACGACCTCGAACACCATGTGATGCAGGCCGGTGCCGTCATGGACATCGCCGATGTACATGCCTGGGCGCTTGCGGACAGCCTCCAGGCCTTCCAGGGCCGTAATGCTGTTGGCGTCGTAGTTGCCGTTGTTTGCCGGGGTGTTCTGTTCGTCGGTCATTGCGCTTGCCGTAGGCTCCGCAGGTCGGACACCGCTTTGAGCGATGTGCCGAGAATGAAGGGATAGCAGCCTGAATTATACCAGCCGGGGCTGAGCGGCCTTGCCGTGCCCACTATGGCACAGCCACGATCTGTGCATGTTCCACGTGGAACCGGGTGATTTCGCTCAGGGTTTCCAGTGCCGCCGGCGTTTCTGTTGCGGTGATGAAGATCTGTGCCGGCGCTGCCAACAGGCGGTGCAGTACCCGGGCCTGATGGGTGCGATCCAGCTCCGAGGCTAGATCGTCGAGCGCGATCACCGGCCACTCGCCACGCTGCTCGGCGTAATCCTCCGCCTGGGCCAGTAGACAGGCGAGGGCAGTGAGCTTGGCCTGGCCGCGTGAGAGCGCGTCGCGACCAGGAATGCTGTGGAACGCCACGCTCCAGTCCGCCCGGTGGGGGCCCAGCGAAGTGTAACCCGCCTGGCGATCCCGATCGCGGGCCAACAACAGGGCATCGGCCAGTGAAACCTCGTGTCGACGCCAACCAGGGCTCAGGTTCAGGCCCACGATGCCCAGTTGCGGGGCCAATGCCTCGGCCAAGGCAATCGTTCGGGACTGCAACCGCTCCAGGTAGTGCTGCCGACGAGTGGTCAGCGGCTCTCCGGCCTCGGCCAGCTCGTGATCCCAGGTATCGAGCATCCGCGACGGCCCGCCCTGCTTGAGCAGGGCATTGCGCTGCTTCAGGGCCCGCGAGTAGCGCCGCCACAGGGAAAGGAAGTCTGGTTCCACGTGGAACAGGCCCCAATCCAGGAAACGCCGGCGCGGTTCACCACCGCCACTCACCAAGGCGTGGCTCCCCGGTTCAAAGGTGACCACCGCCAGGGCGGCGCACAGGTTTCCAAGCTGGGCGACGTCCTCGCCGTCCAGACGGCCCTTCCACTCCTGCCCACTATGCCGCAGCCCTGCTTTTCGCCGCTGCGGGGGCAGATCACCACGTTGTTCGTCCCATTCCACGAAGACTTCCAACGCTTCGTGGCCCTGACGCACCAGGCCGTCGCGTACCCGACCGCGGAAACTCCGCCCATAGGCCATCAGATGCAACGCTTCAAGGACGCTGGTCTTGCCAGCGCCGTTGTCTCCGGTCAGCAGATTCACCCCTGGCTGGGGCGACAGCTCCACCGCATCGAAACGACGCAACTGGTGGAGGGCAAGACGACGAATCTGCATGGGATGCGACAGACCATCCGCACAAGGCGGTAGAGGGGTGGGGAATCTCCCAGCTTACTGCATCGGTCAAGCCAACCATCGTGCCTGCTGCTGGGACCGTCATCGGCGGGTTGTAGACCTGGAGAACCAGGTTCCACGTGGTGCAGAACCTGCAGACCGGCAAGTGAATGGCCCGCTGCGGGCCTCCAATGACTCAAATCCAGCTTATTGGCGGCTCCGAATCGCTCGGATTTAACCAATTCCATGGCCGTTGCGTCAGCTCCTTGCCTGACTCGACGGCGAGCTCGCAAGAAACTGGCTGAAATTTCCTTGAAATCTGCGACCACAGCTCCTGCCAGGTTCCACAGATTTCAAGAAATTCAGAGGCGGAGTTCCACGCCATCCACAGACGATCTGTATGACTTATACACAAGGTGTGGGTGAGCTGTGGATAAAAAAGGCACTTTTGCTCGCCTGCAAATCTATCCACAGGTTCCCCCCCAGCCCTGATGCCCTATATACAGGGGGTTTCAACCCCATAAACCCGTTCTAAATCAAAAACATAGCCTACTTTTACATAAAATCTGGCCCTACCATCACCACCAAGCTTTTGATTTATACCCAGATTTAGAAGCTAGGGAGGGCCCGAAATTCCGCGAACGAGAGCTGTGGACAGTGCAGTCAGCATGGGCTGGGAAAGCGCTGGACGGATCCCTCTGTTTGCTGACCTCAAGGGAACTCCTGCATCCGTCCACGTGTGAGACAGCACGGGAGCCCAACGCATCTCGGTTCCAGTGCACCTTTCGTCAGAACCGGGATTGAATTCAGATTCCCCAAACGGAGAGCACGAGACCAGTACCCCCAGCAATGCTCCACGTGGAACAAAAAAAAACGCCCGGGGAGATCCCGGGCGTCCATGTGTTCCACGTGGAACGGCGAAGCTGTCAGAGACGCAACGGCATCACCACGTGACGCGACTTCTCACTGCTGGATTCACGCACCAGCGCCGAGGAGTTGGAGTCGCGAAGCTGGATGATCACTTCCTCGTCGCGCAGGGCGGAGAGGGCATCCAGCAGATAGTTCACGTTGAAGCCGATGGCCAGATCGCTGACCGTGGTGTCGGCCTCGATTTCTTCCTGGGCCTCTTCCTGCTCCGGGTTGTGCGCGCTGATCTTCAGGTTGCCCGGCGAGACTTCCACGCGGATGCCGCGGTACTTCTCGTTGGACAGGATCGCGGCACGCTGCAGCGAGGCTCGCAGTGCTTCGCGGTCGACCTTCACTTCGCGGTCGGCACCGATCGGAATCACTGCCTCGTAATCCGGGAAGCGGCCATCGATCAGCTTCGAGGTGAAGGTGACATCGTCGCGCTTCACGCGAACGTGGCTGCGGCCGACTTCCAGCTCGATCTCGCGATCACCGCTTTCCAGCAGCCGTTGCAGCTCGGTCACGCCCTTGCGCGGCACGATGATCTGGCGCTTGGAACCGCTGGGCTTGGCCAGATCGGTTTCGCACAGGGCCAGGCGATGACCGTCGGTAGCGACGGTACGCAGGGCATCGCCGCGCAGATCGAACAGCAGGCCGTTGAGGTAATAGCGCACGTCCTGCTGGGCCATCGCGAACGCGGTGCGTTCGATCAGCTCCTTCAGGGTGGCTTCGCCGATCGCAACACGCTCGGTGGCTTCCACTTCGTCCACCGACGGGAAGTCGTTGGAGGGCAGGGTGGCCAGGGTGAAGCGGCTGCGTCCTGCCTGCACGGTGATCTTGTCACCGGTCTGCGAGACGGTGATCCGGCTGCCGTCAGGCAGGGCGCGGATGATCTCGAACAGCTTGCGGGCGGGGATGGTGGTTTCGCCGTCCTGGGCATCTTCAACCGCGATCCGCGACACCATCTCCACTTCCAGGTCGGTACCGGTCAGCGACAGCTGGCCGTTCTGCACCTGCACCAGGAAATTGGCCAGAACCGGAAGGGTCTGGCGGCGTTCGACCACGTTGACGACCTGTGCCAACGGCTTGAGAAAGGCTTCGCGCTGCAGTGTGAAACGCATGTGGTTCCGTGCCCCTATGCTTTAAAAAAATGTGGAATAAATCAAAAGCTTGGTGGTGCTGGTAGAGCCAGAATCGCTGGAAAACACAGCTAAGTCTTTGTAAACAAAAGGGTTTCAGGCTTCGAAACCCTCTGCATTACCAGCCCCCAAGGGGTGGGGAAAGCTGTGGATAAATCTTCCGCGAAATCCAACGGCATTTTTATCCACACCCTGTCCCGCGCTTGCTACCGGATTCTGCACCGTTTTATGCGGTGACGCCTTATCGGCGTACGTGCATCATTCGCTCAGCTTCCGGATCAGCTTGTCCCAGTCCTCGCGGAGCTTGCCGTCGGCTTCCATCAGGGTGCGGATCTGCCGGCAGGCATGCAGCACCGTGGTGTGATCGCGACCGGCAAAGGCGTCGCCGATTTCGGGCAGGCTGTGCTCGGTCAGCTCCTTGGTCAGCGCCATGGCAACCTGGCGCGGACGGGCCAGTGACCGGGTCCGGCGCTTGGACAGCAGATCCTTGATCTGCAGCCCGTAGTAGTCGGCAACGGTTTTCTGGATGTTGGGAATGCTGATCGCCTGCTGCTGGGCGCGCAGCAGGTCGCGCAGGGTTTCCTGGGCGAATTCGGTGGTGATCGCACGGCCAGTGAAATTGGCGCGGGCGGTCAAGGTATTCAGCGCGCCCTCGAGGTCGCGCACATTGGAGCGCATCTTCTTGGCGATCAGGAACGCAACGTCATCGGGAATCTCGGCACCACGCTCGCGGGCCTTGGCCAGCACGATCGCAGCGCGGGTCTCGAAGTCCGGCGGCTCGATCGCGACCGACAGGCCCCAGGCAAGCCGCGACTTCAGGCGCGCTTCCAGGCCTTCGACTTCGCGCGGATAGCGGTCGCAGGTCAGGATGATCTGCTGCTTGCCATCGAACAATGCGTTGAAGGTGTGGAAGAACTCTTCCTGGGTGCGGTCCTTGCCTGCGAAGAACTGGATGTCATCGATCAGCAGCGCGTCGACCTGCTGGAACTGGCGCTTGAACTGATCCATGGTCTTTTCCTGCAAGGCCCGGATCATGGCGCTGAAGAACTGCTCCGAACGCAGGTACAGCACCTTCGCGCCCGGATTGGCCTGACGCATCGCGTTGCCGGCGGCGAACATCAGGTGGGTCTTGCCCAGGCCGGTGCCCCCGTACAGCAGCAGCGGATTGTGCGCGCGGTCGCCCGGCTTCTGCGCCGCCTGGAATGCTGCGGCCAGACCCAGCTGGTTGCTGCGGCCTTCGACGAAGTTGGCGAAGGTGTAGTGGTTGTCCAGGTTGCCGGCGAACGGGACCTGCGGCTGCACCGGCGCCTGCGCCGAATGGCTGGAAACCGGCGCGATCTGCGCGTCCACGGGACGCGGACGCGAGCCGATTTCAAGAAAAACGTCGCCGAAACCGGCAAAGTGGGTGACCAGCTCGCGGATCCGCGGCAGGTACAGTTCGCGCACCTGATCGACAATGAAGGCATTCGGTGCATACAGCACCAGGCTGTCAGCGCGCAGATCGGCCTGCAGCGGCTTCAACCAGGTGTGAACATCCTCGGGCGGGAACTCCGCCTCGAGTCGCTCGAGACTACGTGACCAGGCATCCATCAGCAATAATTGTCCGGTGGCCGATGCATAGGCGCGAAAAGGCGCCCAAACACAGGCCTGAAAGGGGGGAAATGGATGGCTCAGCCTACCACCGAGCGCCCGCCTTCGGAATGCTTGTCCCCTACTTATTCACAAAAAGATCCACAGCTATTGCACAGCCCAGTGAATTGGCGTAGCAGACAGGGGTTGACGGGAGGGGGGATACCTCTCTAAAATTTCCGGTTCTTTCCGTCCCATTCATACGAGAGGCCCACATGGCCACCAAGCGCACCTTCCAGCCCAGCAACCTCAAGCGTAAGCGCGACCACGGCTTCCGTGCCCGTATGAAGACCGCTGACGGCCGCAAGATCCTGTCGCGTCGCCGCGCCAAGGGCCGCAAAGTCCTGAGCGCCTGATTGCCATGCCGCATCCAGCGGCAGACGCAATCCATTCGACAGTGAATACTGCAGACCCGCGCAAGCGATTCCCTCGCTCTGCGCGGGTTCGCACGCGTGCCGAATATTCAACGGTCTTCAACGGCGCCCGCCGTGTGTCCGATCCGCTGATGACCCTGCACTGGCTACCGGCTGACCGGCCGGCCAGGCTGGGTCTGGCGGTTTCCCGCAAGGTCGATCCTCACGCCGTTGGGCGTAACCGGATCAAGCGCGTCCTGCGCGACGCCTTGCGTCAGACACGAACCGACATACAGCCAGGCGACTTCGTCGTCGTGGCTCGTACTGCTGCGCGTCATGCCAGCAACGAAGATATCCGCCAGGCCTTCCTGCGCCTGTTGCGGCGCCTGCGCGCATTGCCCGCGCCGGGCGTGGACGGCACAATGCCGCCGCCTGATGGCATTGCCATTTCCTCCGTCACCGAGCCGGCACCGCGTCCCGGCCCCGCTGAGCCTGCCTGCTGATGAACCAGACCCGTGTTTTCCTGATCTTTGCCTGGCTGATGGTGGCCGTGCTGCTGTGGATGGAGTGGAGCCGTGAGAAGTCCGCCCCGACCCCGGCGCCGACGACCAGCTCGGCCCCGGCGGCCGCACAGAGCGTTCCGGGTGCAACCCCGGGCAGCATCCCCAGCGCGCAGGTTCCCGGTGCCCCGGGCCAGGCCGCTGTACAGGCCCAGGCCAGCGCCACCCCGTCCGCACAGCGTGTGACCATCACCACCGACGTGCTGCGCCTGCAGCTCGATGGTGGCCGCGTGCTCGATGCCGAGCTGCTGCAGTTCCCGCAGAGCAAGGACGAAGGCAGCCCGCCGGTGCGCCTGCTGACCGAAGACCCCGCGCATCCGTACAGCGCGATCAGCGGTTGGGCCAGCGAAGACAAGAACACCCCGGTGCCGGGCGCCGACGGCTTCAAGCTGGTCGGTGACACCCGCGACTTCGTGCTGGCCAAGGGCCAGGACGAGCTGCAGATCCCGTTTGTGTGGACCGGCGACAACGGCGTGACCATCAAGCGCACCCTGATCGTGGGCCGCAACGAGTATGCGATCCGCTTCAAGGACGAAGTCAGCAACGCTGGCACCGCGCCGTGGAATGGCTACGTCTACCGCACACTGGACCGCACCCCGACGATCCTGTCGCGGAGCATGACCAACCCGGACTCGTTCAGCTTCAACGGTGCTACCTGGTACGACAACGACAAGAAGTACCAGCGTCGTGCGTTCAAGGACTACCTGGACGATGGCGCGCTGAACCAGAACATCACCGGCGGTTGGCTGGCGATGCTGCAGCACCACTTCTTCACCGCCTGGATCCCGCAGAAGGACCAGACCGCACACTACGTGCTGTCGCAGGTGGCCGGTCGTGACCTGATCGAAGCGCGCGGCCCGGCCTTCGCCGTGGCCCCGGGCCAGTCCACCAGCACCGAGGCCCGCCTGTGGGTCGGCCCGAAGCTGGTCAACCTGATCGCCAAGGAAGATGTGCCGGGTCTGGACCGTGTGGTCGACTACAGCCGCTTCTCGATGATGGCGGTGATCGGCCAGGGCCTGTTCTGGGTGCTCAACCAGGTGCACAAGCTGGTCGGCAACTGGGGCTGGGCCATCGTCGGCCTGGTGGTGCTGCTGAAGATCGTGCTGTACCCGCTGTCGGCGACGCAGTACAAGAGTGGCGCCAAGATGCGTCGCTTCCAGCCGCGCATTGCGCAGCTGAAGGAACGCTATGGCGATGACCGCCAGAAGTTCCAGACCGCGATGATGGAGCTGTACAAGAAGGAAAAGATCAATCCGATGGGCGGCTGTCTGCCGATCCTCATCCAGATGCCGATCTTCTTCGCCCTGTACTGGGTGCTGGTGGAATCGGTCGAACTGCGCCAGGCGCCCTGGTTCGGCTGGATCCAGGACCTGACCGCCCGCGACCCGTACTTCATCCTGCCGGTGATCAACGTGGCGGTGATGTGGTTCACCCAGAAGCTGACGCCAGCACCGGGCATGGACCCGATGCAGCAGAAGATGATGCAGTTCATGCCGCTGGTGTTCGGCGTCATGATGGCCTTCATGCCGTCCGGCCTGGTCCTGTACTGGGTGGTCAACGGTGGCCTTGGCCTGCTGCAGCAGTGGTGGATGACCAAGCGCCACGGCAGCGACCCGGTACCGGCTACGGCGGCCACCGCCCCGGCCAAGAAAAAGTAAGAGGTAGACGTCGACCTTGGTCGACTGCTCCCAAGGGTCGATCGACCCAGCAAAGGCCCGCCGCAAGGCGGGCTTTTCGCATGCGGCGTTAGAATCGCCGGCACACCATCCCCCTTTGTTCGAGTCCGCCATGCCGCGTGCGCCGTCGTTCCGTCTGTTCCTGCCCAGCCTGCTGCTGACCCTGCTCGTGGCCGGCTGCGGTGACAAGGACGCACAGGCACCGGCGGCGGTCACCCAGCCCAGCGCACAGGCCGCCGCTGCCGCCGACCCGGCAGCAGCCCCCTTGCTGGGCGCATTGCAGAAGCAGCTCGACGGCTATCGACGGATCATCGTGCTGCTGGCCGATGAGGAACAGCAGTCCGCGGCCGATCGCACCACCTCCAGCCGCATCGGCCAGCAGCTGTTCCACGATGGCCTGGAACAGCGCAGCACCATTGCCGCGCAGTTCGACACGCTGCTGCGTGGTAGCAGCCCGCAGCGCTTCGCCACCCTGGGCACGGTGCTGGACTACATCGAGTCGGCGCCGGAACTGTTCGATGCCGATCGCCTTGCATTCCGCGAAGTGCTGCGTGATCTGCACGAACGTATCGGCGCTGATTCCTCGCTGCCGGCGGTGAAGCTGCACCAGCGCATCGGCGAAGACCTGGAGGCGCTGGACGAGATCGAGCGCAACTACAACCAGGAACTGACCCGCATCTTCAGCCGCTTCGAGCGCACCCGTGCCATCGAACTGAAGCGCGAGAAGTGGGACGACTACATCGCGCACCTGCACAAGGACTACAGCCGCGAGGCAATCCTGCGCGACTACGGCGTGATCGAGCCGTACCCGATGTCGATGAAGGACAGCGACCGCGAGATCTTCGGCCGCGACCTGCCGCCGAAGACGGTGGTGCTGACCTTCGACGATGGCCCGCACAAGGCCTATACCGATGAAGTGGTGGCCATCCTCAAGCGCTACGACGTACCGGGCGTGTTCTTCGAGGTCGGCCGCAACCTCGGCAAGGTCGAGACCGACGGCAAGGTCAGCCTCGGGCCGATGGCGAAGATCAGCCGCAACCTGATGGAAGAGGGATACGCCGTCGGCAACCACAGCCTGACCCATGCGCAGCTGTCGCGTACCACCGGCGATGCGCTGCGCCAGCAGGTGCTGGACACCGACACCCTGCTGAAGGACGTCGACAGCAAGCGCGCGCCGCTGTTCCGCTTCCCGTACGGCGCGCGCAATGCCGAAGGCCTGCAGCTGCTGAACGAAGCGGGTCTGAAATCAATCATGTGGAACATCGATTCGATGGACTGGGCCGACCCGGTGCCTGAGTCGATCGTGCAGCGCGTGCTCGACCAGGTGAACAAGGAACAGCGCGGCATCATCCTGTTCCACGATATCCACGACCGCGCGGTGAAGGCACTGCCGCTGATCCTGGATCGGCTGATCGCCGACGGCTACCAGTTCGCCGGCTGGAATGGCCGCGACTTCAGCGTCGCCCGTCCGCGCAAGGGCAGCGACCGCGATGCCACTGTCACCACCGGTTATGAAAAATCGTGGGCGATCGTGGTCGGCATCGACAACTACGCCAAGTGGCCGAGGCTGGAGTACGCCAGCCACGATGCACAGGCCGTGGCCGATACGCTGACCGGGCAGTTCGGCTTCCCGTCCTCGCAGGTGATCGTGCTGAAGAACGAGCAGGCCACGCGCAACAACATCCTGGCCGCCTTCCACGACCGCCTGGCCGATGACCGCACGGGAAAGAATGACCGCGTGTTCGTGTTCTTCGCCGGCCATGGCGCGACCCGCCAGCTCGCCTCGGGGCGCGACCTGGGCTATATCATCCCGGTCGATTCGGACCCGAAGGAATTCGCCACCGACGCCATCGCGATGACCGACATCCAGAACATCGCCGAGAGCATGCAGGCCAAGCATGTGATGTTCGTGATGGATGCCTGTTACAGCGGCCTGGGCCTGACCCGTGGCGGTCCCTCGTCGTCGTCGTTCCTGCGTGAGAATGCACGCCGCAGCGCGCGGCAGATGCTGACTGCCGGTGGTGCCGACCAGCAGGTGGCCGATGCCGGCCCGAACGGACACTCGGTGTTTACCTGGGTGCTGCTGCAGGCATTGGCCGGCAAGGGCGATCTCAATGGCGATGGCCTGATCACCGGTACCGAACTGGCCGCCTATGTGGCGCCGGCGGTGTCGGCGGTCTCGCACCAGACCCCGGCCTTCGGCAGCCTGCCCGGTTCGCAGGGTGGCGAGTTCGTGTTCCAGGTGCCGGACAGCCAGGAATACCTCAACGCCGACACGCGCCAGCTGACTGCCGATGCGATCGCGCTGAACAACAAGGTTGATGCCGCCCAGGACGCCAAGAACAGTGAGGCGCCAGTAACCGTGGCCGACCTGCAGGGCGGCAAGGCCAAGCTGGTGGTGCCGACGGCCGGACCGGCCTCGGACCGCCAGCGCTCGCAGCAGGCCAACGACCGTGGCCTGCAGCTGTATCGCGAGAAGCGCTACGACGAAGCCGCCGTGCAGTTCGCCGAGGCGCTGAAGCTGCGCCCGGATTTCGCCCAGGCGGCCAACAACCTCGGCTTCGTCTACTACCGCCAGCAACGCTACGCCGAAGCGGCGCGTTGGCTGGAGAACACACTGAAGATCGATCCGTCGCGCGCGGTGGCCCATCTCAACCTGGGTGACGCGTACTTCCACGCAGGCGACAAGGCCAAGGCGAAGCAGGCCTACACCACCTACCTGGCACTGCAGCCGCAGGGCAGTGGCGCGGCGCAAGCACGCGCGCAGCTGGAGAAGCTCTGAGCGATGAACGATATGACGCGTACCGAGACCATCGTGGCCATTGCCAGCGCACCCGGTGCGGGCGGCGTCGGCCTGCTGCGCCTGTCGGGCCCACGCGCCGCAGCGATTGCCAACGCATTGGGTGCGCCTGCACTGCGGCCGCGCCACGCGCACTACGCGCGCCTGCGCGATGCCGACGGCGAGGTGATCGACGACGGCATCGTGCTGTGGTTCCCGGCACCAAACAGCTTCACCGGCGAAGAAGTGGTGGAACTGCAGGGCCATGGCAGCCCGGTGCTGCTGCAGCAACTGGTCGCGCGCTGCATCGCACTTGGCGCGCGGCAGGCGCGGCCGGGCGAGTTCAGCGAGCGCGCCTTCCTCAACGGCAAGCTCGACCTGGCCCAGGCCGAAGCCATCGCCGATCTGATCGCGGCCGGTGACAACCGCGCCGCACGTGCTGCACGCCGTTCGCTGGATGGTGTGTTCTCGCGTCGCATCGACACTGTGGTCGAACAGCTGGTGCTGCTGCGCATCCACGTGGAAGCAGCCATCGATTTCGCCGATGAGCCGCTGGATACGCTGGGCGGTGCACAGGTGCGGCGCGGGCTGGAGCAAGCCCGCAGCGACCTGGCCCTGCTGCGTCGGGATGCCGAACGCGGCCGTCGCCTGCGCGATGGCCTGCATGCCGTGCTGATCGGCCCACCGAATGCCGGCAAGAGCTCGCTGTTGAACGCGCTGGCGGGCAGCGAGCGCGCCATCGTCACCGACATCGCCGGCACCACCCGCGACACGCTGCGCGAGACCATCCGACTGGACGGACTTGAACTGACCCTGGTCGACACCGCCGGCCTGCGCGACGGTGGCGATGCCATCGAACGCGAAGGCATGCGCCGCGCCCGCGCCGAGATCGAGCGCACCGACCTGGCCCTGATCGTGCTGGATGCGCGCGACCCGGCCGCGGGCGAAGCAGCCATTGGTGAGGCGGTGAAGGCGGTGCCGCACAAGGTGTACATCCACAACAAGTCGGATCTGCTGTTGGGAACGCCCGAGCAGGACGATCCGGATCGTGTGTTCGTTTCTGCCGCGACCGGCGCGGGACTGGACGACCTGCATGCACGGCTGCGCTCGATCGCCTCGGCCGGCGCGGGGGAACAGGTGGACGGTGAGTTCTCCGCGCGTACCCGCCATGTAGATGCCATCGAGCGTGCGCAGGAACATGCGCAGCGTGCCGATGCAGAGCTGGTGCACGAGCACCTGGAACTGGCGGCGGAAGAACTGCGGCTGGCGCACGACGCACTGGGCGAGATCACCGGGCAGATGAGTGCCGATGACCTTCTGGGAAGGATCTTTTCCAGTTTCTGCATCGGCAAATAGTGCTGGGTCAGATCCCCGAAGGGGCTCTGACCCCAAGAAATGACGCGATCACCCTGATATTCCAGAACCTTTCCCGGTACGTCTTGAGTACCGGCGCCGACCACGCTAGCGTGCAGGAAATTCTGGCAAGGGAATGGCAGATGCACCCGGACCACGTTTCCTACGTTCACTTCACTGGCCCAGCGCAGCTCTCCCGCGCGCTGAACACACTGGCGGGCATCATCGAAGGGATCTCCATCGATGGAGAGATCAATGCCGATGAGCGTGGCTTCCTGGCCCATTGGATCCAGGACCATCTACATCAGCGCCAGCAGCATCCCTTCACCGAACTGGTGCCGGTGGTGGAGCGTGCGCTTGGCGAGGGCCGCCTGGACGAAGACATGGCGGAAGACCTGCGATGGCTGATCGATAGGATGCGTTCAAGTGATCGGGTCAACGCTACTACTGCCGATCTCCAGCGGTTGCATGCCGTACTGGGTGGAATCATCGCGGATGGCCGCATTTCGGAGACGGAGCTGCACGGCCTGTCCGACTGGATGGATGAGCATGTCCACCTGCAGGGATGCTGGCCATATGATGAAATCGGACACTTGGTTGCGAAGGTCTTGGCTGATGGAGTGGTCGATGAGCAGGAACAGGATCTGCTTCGCCGGTTCTTCAGCGAGTTCGTCGCCCTTGGCGACGACCGCACGCTGACCACCCCCTCGATGCAGATCGCCGGAAGCCTGGTCGGGCTATGTGCGGTGGGCCCAGAGATCCATTTCGAAGAGAAAGGATTCTGCTTCACCGGTGCTTCGTCCCGCGGCTCACGTGCCAACATCCAAGCACTGGTAACGGCCAGGGGAGGACGTGTGCACAGCGCACCGTCGAAGAAGGTGGACTACCTTATAATCGGTGCGGAGGGAAATCCCTGCTGGAGTTACGCCTGCTACGGGCGCAAGGTGGAACGCGCAGTGGAACTTCGCAAGGAGGGTTTGCGGATCATGATCGTTCACGAACGCGATTTCCACGACGCCCTGGTTGAATGAGGAAGTGGGTCGGAGCCCCTTCGGGGATCCGACCCCGGCTCCCACAACCTGTCACATTCCCGCCGCATACTGACGCCCATCACAAACCGCTTGGGGAAGTCGCAGTGAAGTCGTGGGGTTGTGCGTTGCTGTTGTCGCTGGCCGTGGCACCATCGGTGGCCATGAGTGCTGAATCCTCCCCTCCGGCCGTGCCCAAGGCGTCGGTCTACGGTCATCGCGGCGCAAGCGCGCTGCTGCCCGAGCACACCTTGGCGGCCTATGCGCAGGCCATCGCCGACGGTGCCGATTACATCGAACCGGACCTGGTGATGACCAAGGACGGGGTGATGGTGGCCCGCCACGAGAACGAGATCGGTGGCACCACCGATGTGGCCGAGCACAAGGAATTCGCCAAGCGGAAGACCCGCAAGGTCATCGATGGGCAGACGGTCGAAGGCTGGTTCACCGAGGACTTCACCCTGGCCGAGCTGAAGACCCTGTACGCCCGCGAGCGCCTGCCGGAGTTCCGCAGCACCGCCTATGACGGCCAGTTCCGCATTGCCAGCCTGGACGAGATCCTGGCATTCCTGGTCCAGCAGGCGGGTCGTGCCAACCGTGGCATCGGCCTGGTACCGGAGATCAAGCATCCAACCTATTTCCAGTCGATCGGCCTGCCGATGGAAGACAAGGTGCTGGCTGCGCTGCGTGGCAACGCCTATACCAACGTCGGCCCGGTCACCATCCAGTCGTTCGAGACCGCCAACCTGCGTTACCTGCGCGGCAAGATCCCGCGTGGCAGCAACATCCGCCTGCTGCAGCTGCTGTGGAAGGGCGATACCCAGCCGGCCGACATCGCCAAGTCGGGTGGCGCGCTGACCTATGCGCAGATGATGACCCCGGCAGGACTGAAGGACATCGCGACCTATGCCGACGGCATCGGCCCGGAGCTGCGCTCGATCATCCCGCTGGATGCCAACGGTGCGCTGGGCACGCCGACGTCGCTGGTGCGCGATGCGCACGCGGTGGGTCTGATGGTGATCCCGTATACGTTCCGCCCGGAGAACCACTTCCAGGCCAGCAACCTGCGCAAGGGTGCCGACAATGCGCGAAATGCGGAAGGGTCGATCGCCGAGATGCGCGCCTACCTGGCGACCGGGATCGATGCGTTCTTCACCGATGATCCGGCGCTGGGCCGGCAGGCGGTGGATGGAATGGGCGCGGCGGGAAACGCGGCGAACTGATGCGCCGGTGGTAGATGCCAACCTTGGTTGGCACGCGGTCGCCGTGGGGTCATGAACGCCGGAGGCAGGAGCGCCGACCAAGGTCGGCGGCTACCGGGTCATCGGTGATCGGGGTCAGAGCCTCTTCGGGGATCCGACCCCGCCACCGATCAACCGCGCGGGTCTTCCGGGCGGCGGAACGGGACGACCACATAGTCCTGCCCTTCGCGCGGCTGCCACAGCACCGGTACGCGCTGCGGCGACGGCGGCTCGAGTTCGTCGTCGGCCAGCGGCTCGACCTCCTCTTCCTCGTCCTCCCAGCTGTAACGCGGGCGCGGCGGCAACGGGTCGGCATTGCGGAACAGCAGCGCGGCGATGATGCCGGCGAAGGCGCCGCCCATGTGCGATTGCCAGGACACGCCGTCGGCGTGCGGCAGCACGGTCATCAGCATGCCGCCGTAGAACAGCATGCCGATCAGCCCGGTGGCGATGGCCGCGCGGTCGCGGCGCAACAGGCCGAGGCTGGCCAGCAGGAACATCAGGCCGTGGGTGACGCCACTGGCGCCGAGATGGAAGCTGCCGGGGTTGCCCAGCATCCACGCACCAATGCCCGAACCGACCCAGAGCAGGGGCAGGGCACGTAGCGTGGCCTTCGGATAGACGCTGCCGGCGAGGGTGCCGAGGATCAGGATCGCTGCACTGTTGGCGGCGATGTGTTCGATTGAAGCATGCAGCAGCGGTCCGCCGATCAGGCCG
This sequence comes from Xylariaceae sp. X187, assembly GCA_028637585.1. NCBI lineage: Eukaryota > Fungi > Ascomycota > Sordariomycetes > Xylariales > Xylariaceae > Xylariaceae sp. X187. Next base: position 387,203 of record JAJIZN010000004.1, read on the forward strand.
AGCAGGCCCTTGGCTTCCAGCGGTGCCACGGCCCAGGGCCGCCAGTCGAAATGGTCCTGCAGGGCGAACACGGCCACCAGCACCAGCACCGCGGCCAGGCTGGCATTGAAGGCGCGCAGGATGCGCGTACGGTCGTTGCGGTCGGCCGGCACGTCGCCGGCGGGCAGGGGCGCGTTCGTGTTCATACCCTCAGCAATGGCGGTGGCTGGCGCGAAACCAAGGCCACCGCCGCGGGAGAGTGGGTGCGGCCGGCGGGACAATCCACCGGCCGCACCGTTCAATCCGCCTGGATCAGGCGCCGCCTTCCTTCGGCGGGTTCTTCAGGCTCAGCACCACCGTGGCGGCGATGATCACCGCGACCACGCCCAGCGAGATCGGGGTCGGGATCTTGAACAGGTCGATGATCATCATCTTGATGCCGATGAAGGCCAGCACCAGGGCCAGGCCGTACGGCAGCAGGTGGAAGCGGTCGGCCATGCCGGCCAGCAGGAAGAACATCGCACGCAGGCCGAGCACCGCGAACACGTTGGAGGTCAGCACGATGAACGGGTCGGTGGTGATCGCGAAGATCGCCGGGATGCTGTCCACCGCGAAGATCACGTCGGTGACTGCGATCAGGATCAGCACCGCGAACAGCGGGGTGAACCAGCGCACGCCGTCGCGCTTGACGCTCATCGCGTTGCCTTCGTAATCCGGCAGCAGGCGCAGGTGCTTGCGCATCCAGCGCAGGGCCGGATTGGCTTCCAGGTCAGGCTCCTGGCCAGCGGCGAACCACATCTTCCAGCCGGTGAAGAGCAGGAAGGCGCCGAATACGTAGAGCAGCCAATGGAACTGGGTGATCAGCACACTACCGGCGAAGATCATGATCGTACGCAGCACGATCGCACCCAGGATGCCGATGATCAGCACCTTCTGGCGCTGTTCCTCCGGCACCGCGAAGTAGCTCATGATCATCAGGAAGACAAAGATGTTGTCCACCGCCAGCGCCTTTTCGACCAGGTAGCCGGTCAGGAACTCCAGGCCGACCTTGTTGGCCACCACCTGGCCGGCGGTCTCGTTCAGGTAGAACCAGAGGCCGCCGTTGAAGGCCAGCGCCAGCGCCACCCAGCCTATGGACCACCACAGGGCTTCCTTGAAGGTGACCTTGTGCGGGCCACCATGGCGCATCAATACGAGGTCGACCAGCAGGGCGATGACCACCACCGCTGCGAAGCCGCCCCACAACCACAAATTACCGATCGTCTGCATGGGTTTATCCGTTGGGAAATGAAAAATGCCTCAAGCCGGACGGCGAGGATCTGCAACGGAGGATCGGGAGGGGATCCAGGGACAGAGCTTCGCCAGTACGGCGAAGGTCTCGCTCGCAGTTCCGATGGGCTGGAACTGCCGTTGCACCGGAGCCTGCGGGCTCGAATTGACGGCGACAACGTCTGGGAGCTACTCCCCTTCTGCCGCCGATTCTGCGGCCTGGCCGGGCCGGCGTCAAATGCCCTGGGGCCGGGCTCGGATCCCCGAAGGGGCTCCGACCCCATTCCCACACCGACCAAGGGGTCAGAGCCCCTGTGGGGATCTGACCCCGGCGCCCGGCTACAATAGGCGGATGAATACCGCCCTCCCCGTTGTCCGCCTCAAGAACGCGTGGCGCTCCAGCCACCCGTGGATTTTCCAGAAACTGGTCGAGAAGCCGACCGTCCGGCCCAAGCCCGGCTCCCTCGTCGACGTCGTCGGCGTGGATGGCGAGTTCATCGGCCGTGGCTTCTACAACGGGCATTCGCGTATTGCCGTGCGCATCCTCGAAACCGACCCGCAGATCCCGGTGGATGCCGGCTGGTTCTCGCGAAAGATCGCCCAGGCGGTGTCGCTGCGTCGTGAGGTGCTGAAGCTTGATGCGGTGTCCGACGCCTGGCGCGTGGTGCACAGCGAAGGCGACGGCCTGTCCGGCCTGGTGGTGGACCGTTACAACGACCTGGTGGTGGTGGAGTTCTTCGCCGCCGGCATGTTCCGCCACCGCGAGTGGATCTACGACGCCCTGCGCGAACAGTTCCCGGGTTGCCGCTTCCACAGCTTCGCCGACGAGCACGTGCAGAAGCAGGAAAGCTTCGATTTCCATGGCAACACCACCACCGAAGCGTCGGTGATCACCGAGTACGGCATCAAGTTCCGCGCCGACCCGGCCGGTGCGCATAAGACCGGTTTCTTCGCCGACCAGCGCGAGAACCGTGAGTGGCTGAGCCAGCAGGTGGAAGGCAAGAGCGTGCTCGACCTGTGCTGCAACACCGGCGGTTTCGCGGTGTATGCGGCCGCGCGCGGTGCATCGGAAGTGGTCGGCATCGACATCGATGAAGACGTCATCCAGATCGCCAAGGGCAATTCGCGTCTGAACAACGTGCGCCCGAAGTTCGTCCAGTCCGACATCTTCCCGTGGCTGCGTGATGCGGCCAACCGCGGTGAAAAGTACGACGTGGTGATCCTGGACCCGGCGAAGATGACCCGCGACCGCGAGCAGGTGATCACCGCGCTGAAGAAGTACCTGGACATGAACAAGCTGGCGCTGGGCGTGGTCAAGCCCGGTGGCCTGTTCGCCACGTTCTCCTGCACCGGCCTGGTGGCCGAGGACCAGTTCCTCGACATGCTGCGTCGCGCAGCGTACTTCTCGGGCCGCACCATCCAGATCCTGAAGGTGGCCGGCGCCGGTCCGGACCATCCGTTCATGGCCCACGTGCAGGAATCGCGTTACCTGAAGGCCGTGTTCTGCCGCGTGGTGGACTGACCCACGGCGCGTGGAGCCGAGTGCTGCTCGGCTCCCGCACACAGCGCGGAAGACTGTCCCCGTGCGCCAGCCTCAGGGCTGCGCGCGCGGCTGCGCAGGAACCGGCTGCAGCTGCTGCAGCAACCCGTTGATCACCTCCGACCTGCGGCGCAGGGGGCGGCCGAGCACGTGCGCCAGCCTCAGGGCTGCGCGCGCGGCTGCGCAGGAACCGGCTGCAGCTGCTGCAGCAACCCGTTGATCACCTCCGACCTGCGGCGCAGGTGGCGGCCGAGCACGATCGCCACCGTACCCAGCGCCAGCAGCGCCGGTACCGCAAGCAGCGCCAGCACCCAGCCGACGTCGAACAGAAGCCACCCCAGCAGACGCTGGTCATGCCATCGTTGTGACCGTTCGGAGCGGGGCAGGCCGGCTGCTTTCTCGAAGCGCGACTGCATTGCAGGCGATACCGGAACACCGATGTCCTCGCCCTTGGCCAGCGCACGGGCGGTGGCGACCACGGCCGGCGAGGCCACGCCGTAGGGCAACTCCTGCTGTGCACGCAGATAGGCCTGCCACTGCGGGCTGAAGCTGCTGAAGTCTGGACTGGCGATGAGCGCGTCCAGCTGCCGATGGTCGAGCCGATCGCCCTGGCCCATGGCGGGTGCGGTGATGCCCATGCTTCCCCATGCACCGCACAGCAGCATCGAACCCAGCGCGAACGACCAGGCGAAGCGGCGAAGGCGATGGCGGCCGAGCAGGTCGCGCACGCCGAAGAACATCCACACCAGCAGCAAGGGGGTCATGACCAGCAGGATGAGCAACTGCTTGCCTGTGTCCTTCGCTCCATAGCCGGCCGGCACCTGTGCCCACGAAGGCGGGCCCAGCTCGGTGCCGGTAAATGCCAGCGCCATGTACGCCAGCGCCGTGGCCGCCAGCGGGATGCAGGTCAGGCCGAAGACGCGCAGCAGCGAGGCCCGTCGGTAGAACGCGCGCAGACCCGGAACGGCTTCCGCCCGCGCCTGCAGGTCCGGTGGGATCTGCAGCGGATCGCGTACCGGCGCGCTCATGCCGTCACCCCCGACGTACGCAGCAACTGCTGCAGGGCCTGTTTCAGCTGGTCCTGCGCCTGCGCAGCGCTGGCGATCATCTGCGGGCTGGCGTTGTCGCTGTTGTGCAGCGCCTGGATGGTCTGGCGCCAGATCGGCAGCAGGATCTGCACCGTCTCGCTGTAGCGGTCCAGCAGGTCGATGGCATGGCTGCGTGCCAGCTGCACCTGCATCCGGCTCATCGAATGGCTGGCCAGCAGGGCGGTCAGGTTGGCCACACGGCGCTGCAGCCGCTCAACCGGGCGGTCTAGCACCGGCGCATCATCGGTGCTGTCGGTGGCCGCTGGCAGTTCCTGCAGGAACTGCACGCCTGCATCGATGTAGATCTGTAGTCGCACACCCTGCACGTCATGCTCGAGCAGCTGCGCATCCAGTCGATCAACGCTGGCGCGCACGGCGATGGCCTCGCGCTCGATCCTGGCCAGCACATCGCCGTTGCTGCCCATCGCGATGCGCCGGTGCAGGCGTTCTTCGATATCGGCGCCGGTAAACCGTTGCCACCATCCCGCGCGCTGCAGCAGGGCATTGGGATCATGTTCGGACAGCCGGCTGACCAGTTCGGCAAGCGCTTGGGCCAGCGCGTTGGCGCTGCCATCCTGCCAGGCCGGCTCGGCACTGGCGCTGGCCAGGTCGGCCGGGCCATAGCGGCCGATGTCGGTGCGCCCGGCAAACAACGTTGGCAGCACATCACGCTTGAGCTGCTCGACGGTGACCACACTGACGGGGACAGGCGCTTCGCCCTGCACGGGCAGCGCCGGAGGCTGGGACTTCGACATCGGTGTTTCCATTCCATGGTCGACGCAGCGCGCGGTACTGCACGCTGCCCTTATCGGCTGTCGGCGAGTGTAATGGAGCCCGCCGGCCAGCGCGGCACTACCCGCGTTGGCCATCCCGGCGCTATGGTCGTGTCCTTCCCATTGCCGGTGGATGCCCATGCCGTCGTTGCGTCGTCTCTCCCTGCTGCTCGCCCTGGCGCTGAGTGCGCCGCTGTCCGCCCATGCCATCGACTTCAGCACGCGGGAACTGGCCCGGGCCAAGGCACTGCAGCAGCGCTTGCTGACCCTGGACAGCCATCTGGACACGCCGGCCAACTTCGGCCGTGACGGCTTCGACATCGAGCAGCGGCACGACCGCAATGCGCTCTCGCAGGTGGATTACCCGCGCATGGTCGAAGGCGCGCTCGATGGCGGCTTCTGGGCGATCTATACCGACCAGGGTGATCGCACTGCCGCCGCGCATCTGGCCGAACGCGATCACGGCCTGCAGCGGCTGCTGGAGATCCGGCAGATGCTGGCCGCCAATCCCGAGCGTTTCGCGCTTGCACTGACCGCCGATGACGCGGCGCGCATCAAGGCCGCTGGCAAGCGCGTGGTCTATATCAGCATGGAAAACGCCAGCCCGCTGGTGGCCGATCCCAGCCTGCTCTCGTTCTATCACCGTGCGGGCCTGCGCCTGCTCAGCACCGTGCATTTCGCCAACAACGAGTTCGCCGACTCGGCCACCGATCCCAAGGGCGCGGAGTGGAAAGGCCTGAGCCCGGCAGGCAAGGACCTGGTGCGCTCAGCGGTGAAGCTGGGCATCGTCATCGACCAGTCGCACGCCTCCGATGCCGTGTTCGACGATCTGCTGGCGATGATGCCGGTACCGTTCGTGCTGTCGCACAGCTCGGCCAAGGCGATCTACGACCACCCACGCAACCTCGATGACGCGCGCCTGCGCAAGCTGGCCAAGGCCGGCGGCGTGATCCAGGTGAACGCGTATGGCGGCTATCTGATCGACACCGCCAAGTCGCCCGAGCGCAAGCAGGCCGAAGAAGCCCTGAGCAAGCAGTTGGGTGGCTGGGAAGGCATGACCATCGAACAGGGCGTTGCCCTGCAGAAGGCCGAGAAGGCACTGGACCACGAACATCCGGTGCGCCACGCCAGCCTGGACGACTTCTTCGCCCACTTCGAGCACATCCTGAAGGTCGTCGGCCCCGAGCACGTCGGCATCGGCCTGGACTGGGATGGTGGTGGTGGCCTGAGCGACCTGCCCGATGTCAGTCAGCTGCCGAAGATCACCGCGTGGCTGTTGCGCAAGGGCTACACCGAGAAGCAGATCGCCGCCATCTGGGGCGGCAACCTGCTGCGGGTGATGCGCCAGGCGCAGGACTACGCGGCAAAGCAGGGCGGCTAGCCGCCCTGCGGCAATCCCCCCGCCGCCCAGTGGTAGTGCCGGCCGCTGGCCGGCAATCCCCAAAGACCGCCGGGCATGGCCCGGCGCTATCTTTACCGGCCGATCAGCGCGTTGCGACGGCTGTAGGCGAAATACAGCACCAGACCAACCACGTTCCACGCCAGGAAATACAACTGGGTGGTGTGCGGCAGGCTGATGAACAGATAGATGCAGCCCAGTGCCGCCAGCGGACCGACGATGAAGGCAAACGGTGTACGGAAGCTGCGCTCGCGGTTCGGCTCACGCACGCGCAGCACCACCAGGCAGATGCCAACGGCGGTGAACGCGGCCAGGGTGCCGGCGTTGGCCAGTGCGGCGATCTCGTCCAGGCGTGCCACACCGGCCAGCGCCGACACCACCACAGCGGTGAACAGCGTGGTCGCCACCGGCGTGCCGGTACGTGCGTTGACCTTGGACAGGCCGCGCGGCAGCAGACCATCGCGGCTCATCACGAAGAAGATGCGGCTCTGGCCGTACAGGAAGGCCAGCAGCACGGTCGGCAGGGCGATGATGGCGATCACGCCGATCAACATCGCGGCGGTCGGCTCGCCCAGCTGGCGCATGATCAGTGCCAGCGGCTCAGCACTCTGGCCGAACACGGTGTAGCTCATCGCGCCGATCGCAGCCAGCGCCACCAGCACGTACACGATGGTGCAGCCGACCATCGAGCCGATGATGCCGATGGACAGGTCGCGTGCCGGGTTCTTGGTTTCTTCAGCGGCGGTGGAGATCGCATCGAAGCCGTAGAACGCGAAGAAGATGATCGCCGCTGCGGCCATCACGCCGCGCTCGACGCCATCCGGTCCCAGCGTTTTGGCGAAGCCGTAGGGCATGAACGGCTGCAGGTTGTTGGCGTCGAAGGCGGGCAGCGCGACGGCCACGAAGATGGCCAGCGCGATCAGCTTGAACACGACCAGGATCGCATTGAGGGTGGCGCTCTCCTTGGTGCCGGCCATCAGCATCAGGGCCACCAGCCAGGTGATGACGATGGCGGGCAGGTTGATCATGCCGCCATCGACGTGCGGGCCTGCCGCGAGCATGGCCGGCAGGCGCAGGTCCCAGCCGAACTGGGTATGCACCCATTCCAGGAAGCCGACGAAATAGCCCGACCAGCCGACCGCCACGGTACTCACCACCAGCGAGTACTCCAGGATCAGGCTCCAGCCCACCACCCACGCGAATACTTCGCCCAGGGCACTGTAGCTGTAGGTATAGGCGCTGCCGGCGGCCGGCATCATCGTGGACAGTTCGGCGTAGGCCAATGCCGCGCAGGCACACACCGCGCCGGCGATGGCGAAGGAGATCAGCACAGCGGGGCCGGCGCGGTCGGCACCGACGCCGATCAGGGTGTAGATGCCGGTGCCGACGATGGCGCCGATGCCGAGCGCGATCAGGTGCGGCCAGCTGAGGGTCGGGACCAGACGCCGGCCGGCTTCATGGACGGTGACGGAATCTAGGGACTTGCGCCGGAGCAGGGACATGCAGGCCTCGGAAGGGGTGACTGAGAACGACAAGTCCCCGAGTGTGACCGAACGCGGCGCAGCATTGCCACTGACGGGGGTCATGCATGACGGGGCGCGCGCTGCGCCCCGGGCAGGCTGCCGGAATCGGCACAATCCGGCGGCAGCCACCGGTGTGCGTTCGTCCCGGCCGCTCCTACGACTCGATGTTGGCCATGCCACTGACCGAATAGCGTTCACCCGCAGCGGCATGCAGCGGGAAGGCGGCATCCAGTGCGTCCAGCGTGGCCGCATCCAGTTCCACTTGCAGCGCACCGAGGTTCTCGTCCAGCCGTGCCAGTCGCGTCGTGCCCGGGATCGGTACGATGTGCCCGCCGCGCGACAGCACCCAGGCCAGCGCCAGCTGCGAGGCGGCGATGCCGCGTTCGGCGGCCAGCGCCTGCAAGGTGTCCACCAGCGCCAGGTTGCGCTGGAAGTTTTCGCCTTCGAAGCGGGGCGAGGTACGCCGGTAATCATCGGCGTCGAAGTCATCCGGGCTGCGGATGGCGCCGGTCAGGAAGCCACGGCCCAGCGGCGAATATGGCACGAAGCCGATGCCCAGTTCCGCCGTGGTGGCCAGCACTCCGTTCTGCTCCGGCTCGCGCGACCACAGCGAGTACTCGCTCTGCACCGCAGTGATCGGGTGCACCGCATGGGCGCGGCGGAGCGTGGCCGCCGAGGCCTCGGACAGGCCCAGCCAGCGCACCTTGCCCTGTTCCACCAGGCGTGCCATCGCACCTACGGTGTCCTCGATCGGCACGGTCGGGTCGACGCGGTGCTGGTAGTACAGGTCGATGTGGTCCACGCCAAGGCGGCGCAGGCTGGCCTCGCAGGCGGCCTGCACATAGTCCGGGTGGCCGTTGACCTGGCGCTCCTTTGGGTCAGCCGGGTCCAGGCCGATACCGAACTTGCTGGCCAGGAACACCTGGTTGCGGCGCCCGGCAATCGCGTGGCCGACCAGCACCTCGTTGGTGTGCGGGCCATACACATCGGCGGTGTCGAGCAGGGTTACGCCACGGTCCAGCGCGTGCCGGATGACGGCAATGCCGTCATCGTCACTGCCGCGGCCGCCGTAGTAGGCGCTCATGCCCATGCAGCCGAGGCCGAGGGCGGACACGGTGGGGCCGGCGGGGCCGAGAGTACGGGTCTTCATGCGGATCTCCTTGGGGAAGGCGCCACGCCTGGATGGGCAGTGGCGAGGGGCACAGCATCCGCCACGCCATCATGTGGATAAACTGCGTGCCACCGGACTTACCTTGAAGGCTGGCTTCACAATGGATGCCTCCGTCCCCCTCACCGCTGTGGTCGCCTTTGTCCACGTGGCCGAGCATGCCAGCTTTACCCGCGCCGCTGATGCCTTGGGCGTGTCGACCTCGGCGCTGTCGCAGAGCGTGCGTGCGCTGGAAACGCGGATGGGCGTGCGCCTGCTGCAGCGGACCACACGGCGGGTGAGCCTGACCGAACACGGCGCGCGTTTCCTGCAGCGCGTGCGTGGCGGCCTGGACCAGATCGACCAGGCATTTGCCGAACTGGACAGCGCGCGCTCGGTGCCTGCCGGGCGGCTGCGTGTGACCCTGCCGCGCATCGTCGCCGATCGCATGGTGCTGCCGCGGCTGCCCGACTTCCTTGCGCGTTACCCGCAGGTGCAGGTGGAACTGTGCGTCGACCCAGCGCTGACCGATCTGGTGGCCGAGGGCTTCGACGCCGGCATCCGCCTGGGCGAATCACTCGCACAGGGCATGATCGCGGTGCCGGTCGGGCCACCCGAGCGGCAGGTGGTGGTGGCCACACCGGTCTACTTCGAACGCCATGGCGTGCCGCAGACCCCGCATGACCTGCAGGGCCACGCCTGCATCGTGCACCGCCTGGCCAATGGCCGGCTGATGCCCTGGGAGTTCAGCCGCGAAGGCCACGACCTGGACGTGGAAGTGAGCGGGCGGCTGGCGTTCAACGATGCCGGTGTCGCCCATCACGCCGTGCTGGCGGGGCTGGGCATGGCCCAGGGTTTCGCCTCGCTGATGGCCGACGACATCGCCGCTGGGCGACTGCAGAGTGTGCTGCAGGACTGGCAGCCGCCGTTCCCCGGCTTCCACCTGTACTACCCCGCGCGCGAGCAGATGGCGCCCAAGCTGCGGGTGTTCATCGATCACCTGCGCGAGGGAATGCGTGATTCGCAGCCCTGGTAGACGCCAACCTTGGTTGGCGGCCGTCGCGTCGGCTCAGTCGAGCCCACTCGACGCGACGGTCAGCGGCTCGACGCCCGGCCAATGGCAGCCATCTTCCTGCCACGCCTCGACGTCCTCGTTGAACTCGGTGCGTCGCCCGTCGCGGGCGCGCTCGTAGCTGAAACCGTAGACGCGCGCGCCCTGCGTGGTCAGGTAGTAACGCCCATTGAGGCGGCCACTGATGCGTTCTTCCCAGACGCTGTCGAACTGATACGGGCGGTCCTCGTCCAGCACCGTCGTTTCCTGCGACGCCCGTTGCACATGCAGGCGGTCGCGTTGCCCGGCGTACTGCACGTCGGCGCTGCCATCGTCCAGCCAGCGCCACAGCAGGTGGATGCCGTCGTTGCGGCCCCCGGTGAGGCAGCGATGGTCCTGTGCGCTGGCCGCTGCGGTGCCGGCCAGGAGCCCGATGAACACCAGCGCCAGCCGCCGCCGGATCACCCGTTCAGGCCCAGGCGGATGCCGAAGCCGACCAGGAACAGACCGGCCACGCGCCGTAGCGCATCGCTGACCCGCGGGTGCTGGATCAGACGGCGCCGGGCCAGGTTGCCGACCCAGATCAGCAGCGAGCAGTAGGCGATGCTGACCACGAAGATGATTCCTGCCAGGGCCGCGAAGGTGGCGATGCCCTGGTGTGCCTTCGGGTCGATGAACAGCGGCAGGAACGCCATGTAGAACAGGATCGCCTTCGGATTGAGCAGGCTGACCAGGATCGCCTGGTGGAAGTAACGGCCCGGCTGCATGCGCACTGGGCCGACCTCGGCACCGTCGCCCTTGGGCGTGCGCAGCAGGCTGATGCCTACCCACACCAGGTACGCCGCGCCGAGATACTGCACGGCATGGAACACCGTCGGATTGGCCTTCAGCAGCGCGGCCACGCCGGCCAATGCCAGCCACATCAGGATCTGGTCGCCGACCAGCAGGCCGGCCAGCGCCGTGTAGCCGCCACGTACACCGCCACGACCAGTGGCGGTCAGCAGGGTGAAGGTGCCCGGCCCGGGCAGGGCCAGAAACACCAGCACAGCGAGCAGGAAGGTCCACAGGTCCTGGATGCCCATCCACGGCATGGCGCGATTCTCTTACAACGGGGGAGCACCATTGTCGGCCAGCGGCGTTGCAGGCGACAGGGGCAGGCCGTCATGGCCGGGCATCGCGGACAGCAGCGGTTGCAGGTACTGGCGCAGCTGCGCGTGCAGTTGCCGCACCGCCGGTGAGAACTGCTTGCGGTGCGGACACACCAGCTGCAGGGGGATGTGGCTGCCGATGCCATCGAGCAGCACCTGCAGGCGTCCACCCAGCACGTCGTCGCGCACGTCCAGCCAGGATTTGTAGGTGATGCCCTCGCCGGCGACCGCCCAGCGCCGCACCACGTCAGCGTCGTCGCAGACCAGTGGCCCGCGCACCGGGATCACCACGCGGCGCCCCTCAAGCTCGAACGACCAGCGATCGTAGGCACGCCCGCCGAGCTGGTAGACAAGGCAATCGTGTTCACGCAGATCGTCCAGCCGGGTCGGCGTGCCACGCCGCCGCAGGTACTCCGGCGATGCGGCCAGCACGCGCCGGTTGCCCTCCAGCAACGGCAGGGCGACGTAGCTGGCATCGTCGAAGTGGCCGATGCGGATGGCCACGTCGACCGGGTCGCGGAACACGTCGGCCACTTCATCGGACAGGCGCAGGTGCAGGCGCAGCCGTGGATGGGCGGCACGGAACGCGGTCAGCCACGGCAGCAGCAGGTTGCGGCCGAAGTCCGAGGGCGCAGACAGCTGCAGGGTGCCATGCAGTTCGGCATCCTCGCCCTGCACCCGCGCCTGGCCTTCGCGCAGGGTGGTCAGAGCGTCCTGTGCGTAGGGCAGGTACAGCGCGCCTTCGGCGGTCAGCCGCAGGCTGCGGGTGGTACGCACGAACAGGCGCAGGTCCAGTTCGCGTTCCAGCCGTGCCACCGCCGCGGCCACCTGGCCCGGCAGCAGGTCGGCCTCGCGCGCGGCCTGCGAGAAGCTGCCCAGCGCAGCGGTACGGACGAACAGCTGCAGATCGTCGAAGCGGACCATTTTCATTGCTGCAGTGAAAGTGTTGACCGATTCTGCGCCTTTCTGCCCCCCTGCGTACGGCGCACGCTGTGGCCTCTCCTCATTGGATCTCCCCCATGCGCGCCATTGCCTATACCCACGCCGGCCTGCCGATCGACGACCCGCAGGCCCTGATCGACCTCGACCTGCCCCTGCCGCATCCGGGCCCACGCGACCTGCGGGTGGCGGTGCGCGCGGTGGCGGTGAACCCGGTCGACACCAAGGTGCGACGTGGCGCTGCCACCGACGGCCCACGCGTGCTGGGGTGGGATGCGGTCGGCGTGGTCGATGCGGTTGGCAGCGAGGTGACCCTGTTCCAGCCCGGCGACGCGGTGTACTACGCCGGTGTGATCGATCGCCCGGGCAGCAACGCCGAATACCAGTTGGTCGATGAGCGCAGCGTTGGCCGCAAGCCGGCCAGCCTGGACGATGCCGCCGCGGCGGCGCTGCCGCTGACCGCGATCACCGCATGGGAACTGCTGTTCGACCGCCTGCGCATCGCCGAAGGCGGCGGCGACGGCCAGACCCTGCTGGTGATCGGTGCAGCGGGCGGCGTGGGATCGATCCTGGTGCAGTTGGCACGTCGGCTGACCAAGTTGACGGTGATCGGCACCGCCTCGCGCCCGGAGACCCAGGACTGGGTGCAGGCGATGGGCGCGCACCATGTGATCGACCACACCCGACCGCTGGCCGAGGGGCTGGCGCGGATGGGCATCACCGAGGTGGACCACGTGGCCAGCCTGACCCATACCGACCAGCACTATGCGCAGATCGTCGAGCTGCTGGCGCCGCAGGGGCAGCTGGGGCTGATCGATGATCCGGGCCAGATCGATGTGATGGCGCTGAAGCGCAAGGCGCTGTCGCTGCACTGGGAATCGATGTTCACCCGGCCGCTGTACAGGACGGCCGACATGCAGCGCCAGCATGATCTGCTGAACCGGGTGGCCGAACTGGTCGATGCCGGTGTGCTGCAGACCACGCTGGGTGAACACTTCGGGCGCATCGACGCGGCCAACCTGCGCCGCGCTCATGCGCTGCTGGAGAGCCATCGGGCCAAGGGCAAGATCGTGCTGGAAGGCTGGTAAGGGTTCGGGCCAACCGGAGACAAGAAACCCGAAGCGATCCTTCTGACCTTCATCCACGCATGGCGTGGATCTACTGCAGATCGCGGAAATCCGTGAAAGGGGGGGTGGCATGGGTTTGCGGGACCGCAGGCGCCATGGATGGCGCCTACGAGCCCCCATGGATGGGTTTACGGCGTGTCCCGCAAACCCATGCCACCCCGCCATCCCTCGGAATGCCAGCCTTTGACGTTGACGTTGCCTCTGCGGGTGCAGGGCGCAGCCCTGCCGGAAACCCCCTTACGCCACGCCGTTGTCCACATGCTCGGCGAAGCCAGGCCGGGGGCGCAGGCGCTCGAACCATGCTTCCACATGTGGCAGCGCCGGTTTGCTACCGGCGGTGCTGCGCCAGCGCTGCGTCGACAGGCCGAGGACAATGTCGGCGAGGGTGAAGGTGTTGCCTGCCACGTAGGCGTTGCTGGTCGCCAGTTGCGCGTCCAGTGTGCCCATCAGCTGGTTCCAGTGCGTCAGGCTGGCCTCGGCGCGTGCGTCGTCCGCGAAGTCAGGGTGCTGGCGCACGCGGGCCATGAACACGTGGCGCCAGGCACTGTTGAGGTCGGTGGCCTGCCAGTCCATCCATTGCTCGACCTTGGCGCGGTCCTGCGCCGCGGCGGGCAGCAGGTCAGTGCGGCCCTGGCGTGCGGACAGGTAGCGGCAGATGCTGTTGGACTCCCACAGCACGAAGTCGCCATCGCGCAGCACCGGCACCTGCCGGTTCGGATTCAGCGTGGCCAGCAGGTCCGGCGCGGGCGTCGGGTCATGCGTGAGCGGGAGATCGAGTTCGGCGCACAGCCACAGCACCTTGCGTACGTTGATCGAGGTGGGCTTTCCGTACAGAACAAACATGGGCGCGTTTCAGCACTTGAGACTGGGCCAGCCTACACTTGCCACATGCAAACCGAATTCCTCCTCGTCGCCGGCCTGCTGCTGGTCGTGCTGATCCTGCAACTGGTGGCGCTGCTGCGCCGTCCGCCCCACGATCGCCTGGAACAGGCCGTGCGTGACGAAGCACGCGTCGGCCGCAGCGAGTTGCGCGAGCAGCTCGATGGGTTCGCGCGCGCGTTGACTGATCTGTCCACCCGCACCGATCAGCGTCTGGATCTGCTGCGCGAAGCGCTGGGCGAAGATGCGCGCAAGGCCCGCGCCGAGGCGGCTGACAGCCAGCAACGCAGTGCCGCCTCGCTGGGTGAACGCCTGCAGGAACTGCGTGTGCAGCTGGATGTGTTCGGCCAGCAGCAGGAGGCGCGCATCCATGCCTTTGGCCAGCAGCTGCAGGAACTGACCGCGCGTACCGACACCCAGTTCGGTGCGCTGCGGCAGGCCCTGGTGGAGGATGCCCGCAAGGGCCGCGAAGAAGGCGCGCAGTCGCAGCAGCGCCTGACCGAGAGCCTGGGCCTGCGCCTGCAGGAACTGACCCAGCGCAACGAACAGCGCATCTCGGAAATGCGCGCCACCCTGGAAGAACAGCTGCGCGCGCTGCAGGCCGACAACGCGCAGAAGCTTGAGCAGATGCGCCATACCGTTGACGAGAAGCTGCAGTCCACACTGGAAACGCGGCTGGGCAATTCGTTCAAGCTGGTGTCCGAACGGCTGGAGCAGGTGCAGCGCGGGCTGGGTGAAATGCAGCAGCTGGCAACCGGCGTGGGCGACCTGAAGCGGGTACTGACCAACGTCAAGAACCGCGGCAGCTGGGGAGAAGTGCAGCTGGAGAACATCCTCGAGCAGACCCTCACCCAGGAACAGTACGCGCGTGGGGTGAAGGTGCGTCCTGACGGCAACGAGATGGTCGACATCGCCGTGCGCCTGCCGGGCCGTCGCGACGACGACACGCCGGTCTGGCTGCCGATCGATTCCAAGTTCCCACGCGAAGACTATGAGCGCCTGCTCGATGCGCAGGAACAGGGTGATGCCGAGGGCGTGCGCCTGCAGGGCATCCAGCTGGAACGCGCGATCCGCGTGCAGGCCAAGTCGATCTGCGAGAAGTACATCGTGCCGCCGCACACCACCGATTTCGCGGTGATGTTCGTGCCCACCGAAGGACTGTATGCCGAGGTGATCCGGCGCCCGGGTCTGGTCGATCTGCTGCAGCGCGAGCATCGCGTGGTGGTGGCCGGGCCGACCACTGTCACCGCCCTGCTCAACAGTCTGCAGATGGGCTTCCGCACGTTGGCTATCGAACAGCGGTCCAGTGAAGTGTGGACGCTGCTGGGTGCCGTCAAAACCGAGTTCGGCAAATTCGGTAGCGTGCTCGACAGCGTGAAGACCAAGCTCGACCAGGCCAGCAAGCAGATCGACCAGACGGGGGTACGCACGCGTGCCATTGCCCGCAAGCTGCGGGACGTCGAGTCGCTGCCGGCCGAACAGAGTCGGCAGTTGCTTCCCGACAGCCTGCTGCCCGAGGAGGCTGGCGAAGAAGGCAACGAGGGTGAAGAGGCCTGAGCAGCGCTGACACGCCGCGTGCATCGCGCTGTGCGTATGCTGGCCGCCGCTCACCTCGATCAGGTACCGCCATGCGCCTCCGATTCCTTGCCAGCTTTGCCCTGGGCACGCTGCTTGCCGCCTGCAGCAGCACCCCACCGGCCATTGAAGACGCAGGCACGGCAGCCACGGCGGCCGACAGCCCTGAAGCCGCTGCAGCCTATGCAGAAGCGCGCGATGTGGACTGCCGGGCTGCGGGTGGCACGCTACAGCCGTTGGGCCGACTGCAACGCGTGCAGTGCGTGATTCCGTATGCCGACGCGGGCAAGTCCTGCAGCAGCAAGAGCGACTGCAGTGGCCAGTGCCTGGCGACGGGCGAGGTCGCTGCCGGCGTGGTGGCGACCGGCACCTGCCAGCGTGATGTCAGCCAGAACTTCGGTTGCCGCCAGCGCATCGACGGTGGCAAGGCGCAAGGCACGATCTGCGTGGATTGAGGATGTCCTGTAGAGCCGAGCTGATGCTCGGCTACCGTGGCATCAGCCGAGCATGGGCTCGGCTCTACAACAGCGCATGCGGCGGTATGCTGGTGGGCCTTTCCCCGCTGCAGCCGGAGCCCCCGCGTGAGCACCTCGATCCAGGATGTTTCCCTCACCACCATCGACGGCCAGCCGTCCTCTCTCGCCGACTACCAGGGCAAGGTATTGCTGCTGGTCAACGTGGCGTCCAAGTGCGGCCTGACCCCGCAGTACGAAGGCCTGCAGGCGCTGTACGCGGAGAAGCACGCGCAGGGCCTGGAAGTGCTGGGCTTCCCGGCCAACAACTTCCTCGGCCAGGAGCCGGGCAGCGAGGCGGAGATCCAGCAGTTCTGCCAGCTGACCTACGACGTGAGCTTCCCGATGTTCGCCAAGATCAGCGTGGCCGGTGAAGACACCCACCCGCTGTACCAGCAGCTGACCGCCGCGCAGCCGCAGGCGATCGGCGAAGGCCCGCTGCGCGAGCGCCTGGCCAGCAAGGAAATTCCGATCCACCCGGCACCGGCGGTGCTGTGGAACTTCGAGAAGTTCCTGGTGGGTCGCGATGGCAAGGTCATCGCCCGCTTCGCCCCGGACGTTGCCGCCGATGATGCGCGCCTGCGCGAAGCGGTCGAGGCGGCGCTGGCAGTCTGATCGGCCGGGGTCGGATCCCTTTCCACGGAAAGGGCTCCGACCCGACCCACAGCGTCCAAAAAAAACCCCGCCTAGGCGGGGTTTTTCGTTCATGCGGTGCCAACGTTGATCAGTTTGTCCACTGCGGCATCGGCATCGCATCGACCGGGATCGGCGAGTTCGCATCGTCGCTGCCACGCTCGCGCTTGCCGCGCAGATCGTTCTCGATCTGGTAGTTGCGGCGCTGCATCCAGGCATCGCGGACCAACGCGTATTCGTCCACCGCGGTATCGCGCAGGTCGTCGATCGCCAGCAGCTGCGCGCGGGTGTCGACCAGCTGCAGGCCCTGCAGGCCGATGCGGTACTTGTCGCTCTCGATGCGGCGGATCGGCGACAGCGGGATGTCACCGGCCAGGCCGAACACATCACGCACGGTGCGCGGGCCGAAGAACGGCAGTTCCACGTAACGCGAACGACGCCAGCCCCAGGCACCCAGGGTCTGCCCGAAGTCCTCGTTGCGACGCGGCACCATCGCCTTGCTGGCCGGATCGAACAGGCCACCAACGCCGAGCGTGCTGTTCATCAGGAACCGGCCCAGGCTGTCCCAGGCATCGGCCGGGCGGCCCTGCAGCAGCTGGTTGGTGATGGTCAGCGGTGCACGCAGGTTGCTGAAGAAGTTGCTCACGCCGGTACGGGCAAAGCGCGGCACCACGTGGGTATAGGCGGTCGCCAGCGGACGGGCGATACCCCGGTCGACCGCGTTGTTGAAGCCGTGCACCTTGCGGTTGAACGGTTCCCACGGGTCGTACGCGGTGGTGTTGGTGGTGCTGCCATTGGCGCCGTACAACGCGTCGAAGTCGTCATCGCCGCCCGGAGCGGTGGCGGCGGCATCATTGCCGGTTGCACCCTGCGAAGCGGTAGCCGGTGCCGGAGAGGCCGCAGCAGGTACGGGGGCGTCGGCAATGGCGTTCGCAGCAGGTGCATCGGCACCAGCTGCGCTATCGACGGGGGCGGTACTCATCGCCGGCACCACGGTGTCGGCCACCGGCGCGTCGCTGCGTGCCGGCTTGCCGGCACAGGCGCTGAGCGCGGCGGCCAGGAGGATCAGAGGGAAAACGCGCACGACGTTCATGTCAGCTCGCAGCAGAAGTAGCGTTGAAGTCCAAGTCGGGCGACAGCCGGTAGGCCGCGCTCAGTTCGTTGTAGCCGGCGGGGGCGCCGGAGATCGTCAGCGGATGGCCGCCTTGGCGCGCGCGCGCGGCCAGCTCGGCCAGCAACGCCAGGCCGGCGCTGTCCACGCGCTCGACCTCCGCCAGTTCCAGCCGCGACAGCTGCGCCGGCAGGGCCTGCAGTTGCGGCCACAGCGCGATCACCGCTGCACGGTCGAGCACCCCGCGCAGGCGCAGGGTGTCACCTTCCAGCAGCGCCAGCGCCTTATTTGCCATTGCCGGCCGGCCCGGCCTGCATGCTGCCGCTGCGCAGATCGTTGGCCACCTGCTTGATGCCCTTCTGGCGCAGCGGGGCATCGAACTGGTTGCGGAAGGTCTGCACGTAGGAGATGCCTTCGATGTTCACGTCGAAGATCTTCCACTGGCCGCCTTCATTGCGCATCCAGTACTCGACCGGCGTCGGCTCGCTGCCGGCACGCACCAGCTCGGTGCTCACGCGCACGCCGCGGTTGCCCGGCAGCGGGCTTTCGCCCTTCAGGCGGAAGCTCGGCTTGCCCTGGATGTTGAGCAGGGTCGAGCCATAGCGCTGCATCAGGTTGTCGGCCATCGCATTGGCGAACAGCTTGATGTCCGCGTCAGCGGCGCCCCGGGCATGCGTGCCCAGCACCAGGCGCGCGGCATAGTCGCGGTCGAAGGTGCGGTTGAGCTCGCTGTCGATGTAGCTGCGCAGGCTGGCCGGGTTGCCGCTGAATTCGGCACGGCGCTGCTGCAGGGTGTTGAGGATGCGGGTGCTGGCGTCGATCACCACCTTGCCGGCCTGGCCCTGGGGGGCGGCAGCAGCGGGGGCGGCGGCCTGCGCCTGGGCCA
Organism: Xylariaceae sp. X187; assembly: GCA_028637585.1. NCBI lineage: Eukaryota > Fungi > Ascomycota > Sordariomycetes > Xylariales > Xylariaceae > Xylariaceae sp. X187. The sequence goes on from JAJIZN010000004.1 coordinate 405,782, forward strand.
GGAACGGGGTGGCCAGCAGCAGCGACGAGGCGAGCAGGGCCGGGATCAGTTTCATCATCTTCATGGTTGCGGTTCCGTTGCAGGCGCCTGCGCGCCATCGTTGGGCTTCGGAGCAGCGCCGCCACCGGCGCCGCCACTGAACATGTATTTGCCGACCAGTTGGATCAGGTCCACGGCCGGCTGGGTGAAGACGATCTCTTCGCCGGGCTTCAGCACGTCCGGATCGCCGCCGGGCTGCAGACCGATATAGCTCTCGCCGAGCAAACCACTGGTGAAGATGCCGGCCGAGGTGTCCGCCGGCAGATCCTTGACCTTGCTGTCCATGCGCAGGGTCACGATCGATTCGAACTTCACCGGGTCCAGGTCGATCGCCGCGACCTGGCCGACGGTGACACCACCGATCTTCACCGGCGCCTGCTTGCGCAGCTGGCCGACCTGGGAGAAGCGGGCCTTGAGTTCATAGCCTTCGCCACCCCAGCTCCAGCGCTGGTTGGTCGAGGCGACGGCCAGCACCATCAGCGAGGCCAGGGCCAGCAGCAGGAAAGCGCCGACGGAGAATTCGAGTCTGGGACCGCGGATGGCCATGTGGATTACCTGATCAGTCGTGGTGGCCGCGCGCCGATGCGCGCCGCCGATGGAGGGGTTAGGTGAACAACATTGCCGACAGCACGAAGTTGAACATCAGCACCAGCAGCGAGGCGTTGACCACCGCACGGGTGGTGGCGACGGAGGTGCCTTCGATGGTCGGTTCGGCGTGGAAACCGACATAGGCGGCAACCAGTGCGGCGGTGCCACCGAAGATCGCCGACTTCAGCATCGCCACGCCGAAGTCGTCCCAGAAGTCCACGCTGCCACGCAGCGCCGACCAGAACACGCCGTTGTCCAGGCCCAGCACGTGCACAGCTTCAAAATAGCTGGCGCTGATCGCCAGCGAACAGAAGATGCCGGTCAGCAGCGGCACGGTCAGTACCGCCGCCCAGAAGCGCGGTGCCACGGCCTTGGCCACCGGGTCGATCGCCATCAGTTCCAGCGCCTTGATCTGGTCGGTGGCGCGCATCAGGCCCAGTTCGGCGGCGATCGAGCTGCCGGCACGGCCGATGAACAGCAGCGCGGTCAGCACCGGTGCCAGTTCGCGGTACAGCGACAGGCCGAGCAGGGTCGACAGCGCGTCGGCCGCACCGAAGGTGGTCAGCGTGCGGTAGCCCTGCAGGGTCAGCACCAGGCCGACGAAGGCACCGCCCACGGCGATGATCGGCAGCGAGCGCGCGCCGATCTTGTAGATCTCGCGGGTCAGCTCGGCCAGGAAATCACGGGTTGGCAGCGAACCCCGCAGCACGGTCAGCGAGAACAGACCGGCGCGACCCAGCGAGCGGGTGGCTTGCACGAACGGCATCAGGCAACCCTCGCACGCGGTGCGGCATCGAATGGAATGGGACCGTCGGGCTGGCCATGCAGGAACTGCCGCAGCAGCGGGTCCTGGCTGGACTGCAGTGCCTCCGGCGTGCCCTGGAACACGATGCCGCCGTTGGCGATCGCGATCACCTGGTCGCAGATCGGCAGGGTCTCGTGCACGTGGTGGCTGACGATGATGCTGGTCAGGCCCAAGCTGTGGTTGAGGCGCTGGATCAGGCTCATGATCACACCCGAGGCGATCGGGTCCAGCCCGGTCAGCGGCTCGTCGTAGATCATCAGCGGCGGGTCCAGGGCCAACGCGCGGGCCAGGGCCACGCGGCGGGCCATGCCACCGGACAGTTCACGCGGCCAGGCATCGGCGGCAGCCAGCAGGCCTACCGAATGCAGCTTCATCTGCACCAGCCGGCGCAGCACCGGTGGCGGCAGGCGGGTGTGGGTGCGCAACGGCAGGGCGACGTTTTCGGCCACGGTCAGGTCGGTCAGCAGGCCATTGCCCTGCAGCAGTACGCCAACGCTCTTGCGCATCTCCAGCAGTTCGGCGGTGCGCAGCGGGATGGGCTTGCCGAACAGGGTGATGTCACCTGCAACCGGGCGCAGTTCGCCGGTCAGCGCCGCCAGCAGAGTCGACTTGCCGCTGCCGGACGGACCGAGCACGGCAGTGATGCTGCCCTTGGGCACCTGCAGCGAAACATCGCGCAGGATCGTGCGCCCGCTCCGGTCGATGCGGACGTTGGATAACTGCACCAGACTGGGAGTGGAAGCCGACATGGGCACCCTTAACGTTTTTTCGACATTGAAGCATCGGGTCAGACTGCTGAACATAAGCAGACTGGACGGTCCAGTATTGTTGCACGGCCGGACCGCCGCCAGACCGGGACAATTCCCGAGACGACCGGAACAATCCGTCGCGATCACCGCCGCCCGGCATTGAATACGGCCGGGTGTGCTGCACACTGTGCACGATGAGTGACCCGGGTAGCGATTTCCGCCTCTACCATTCCAATTCGCTGGACGTGCTGGCTGCCCTGCTGGCGCGCAATGTGCGTGTGCCGGTGCCGGGACAGCCGCTGCTGGCGCCGGAGGTGGTGCTGATTCCGCAGGTGGCGATGCGGCGCTGGCTGCAGGCGACACTGGCGGCCGAGTACGGCGTGGCCGCCAACCTGGAATTCCTCACCCCCGGTGAGTTCGTTGCCCGTGCACTGAACGCCAATGTCGATGGCGAAGCCGACGACCTGGACGCGGCCGCCCTGCATTGGCGCCTGTACCAAGCCCTGCGCGACCCGGACCTGCTGGCGCAGCCGCCCATGCGTGCGCTGCAGTCCTATCTTGCCGGTGGCGACGCGCTCAAACCCTGGGCCCTGGCCGGCGAGCTGGCTTCGGTGTTCGAGAAGTACCAGGCCTGGCGCCGCGACTGGCTGCTGCGCTGGGAAGCCGGCGCCGATGCGGCCGATCCGCAGGCCATCCTGTGGCGCAGCATTGCCGCTGGCCATGGCTACCGCGCGCGCCGCATCCAGGCTTACCTGGACCGCTTCGAGGGCGCCGCCCAGCCGCTGCCGAAGGGCCTGCCACCGCGGATGTCGGCGTTTGCCACCCTCAACATCTCGCCCGACGTACTGCGGGTGATGGCCACCCAGTCGCGGGTGGGCGAACTGCATTTCTATCTGCCCACGCCGGTGCAGTCCTACTGGGGCGACCTGCAGACCCTCGCAGAGCGCCTGCGCAGCGGCGCGCCGGACCCGTTTGGCGAGGCCGCCGGCGAGAACCGCCTGCTGGAAGCGTGGGGCGCGGCCGGCCGCGATTTCATGGCAGTGCTGGGCAGCTACGAGGTGGTACATCCGGCCGGCGAGATCGCGGCCTATTCCGACCCCGAGGAAGATACGCGGCCGACGATGGACCAGGGCGGGCTGTCCGACAGCCTGCTGCATCGCCTGCAGCGCGACCTGTTCCACCGTCGCGCATTGCCGTCGGGCGAACTACGCGACGGCCTGCGCAGCGACGACCCGAGCCTGCAGGTGCATGCCTGCCACACCCGCCTGCGCGAGCTGCAGGTGCTGCACGACCAGCTGCGCAGCCTGCTGCAGGACCCGCGCTTCGACCCGCCGTTGCAGGCGCGTGAGATTGCCGTGCTGGCGCCGGACATCGATCCGTATGTGCCCTATCTGGAAGCGGTGTTCGGCGGGCGTGGCGGCGATGACGAGCACATTCCCTACGCGCTGGCCGACAGCAGTCCGCTGGCCGGCGAGCCGCTGGCTGATGTGTTCGTGCACCTGCTCGGCCTGCCGATTTCGCGCTTCGGCCTGAACGAAGTGCTGGACCTGCTGGCCAGTGCGCCGCTGGCCGAGGCGGCCGGTCTGGAAGCAATCGACTTTGATCGGCTGCATGGCTGGCTGCAGCAGGCCGGCGCACGCTGGGGCCTGGATGCCGACCATCGCGACCAGCTGCAGGCCCCCAGCGATGACGCCTACACTTGGCAGTTCGCGCTGGATCGGCTGCTGCTGGGCCACGCCACCGGCAGCGAGGTGGACCTGGCCGGGGTGGCGCCGTGGATCGAACTGGAAGGCGGGGCGCTGGATGCGCTGGACCGGCTGCTGCGCCTGCTGCGCGTGCTGGCCGTCTACCAGCGCCGGCTCGGCGAGCTGTTGACCCCCGCACAGTGGCGGCAGCGCCTGCTGGCGCTGCTCGATGCGCTGCTGCCGACGCCGCCCAGCTCACCCAACAGCCAGCGCGCGCTGGAGCGCCTGCGCAAGCTGCTCAACCAGTTCGCCGAAGATGCGTACAAGGCCGGGTTCGTCGATGGCGTGCCGCCGGAGGTGGTGCGTGCGCACTTCGCCGGTGCACTGGCCGAGGCCGATACGCGGGCGCCGCTGCTGACCGGTGGCATCAGCTTCGGCCGCATGGTGCCGATGCGCCTGCTGCCGTTCCGGGTGATCTGCGTGCTCGGCCTCAACGACGGTGATTTCCCGCGTCGCGACCCGGCCGCTGGCCTCAACCAGCTCACCGCCGAACTGGATACGCCGCGCCGCCGTCCGGGCGACCGCTCCACCCGCGAAGACGATCGATTCCTGTTCCTGCAGCTGTTTGCTGCCGCCCAGGACGTGTTCTACCTCAGCTATCTCGGCGCGGATCCGCGCGATGGCAGCGTGCGCGAACCCTCGGTGCTGGTCAGCGAACTGATCGACGCCGCCGCGGCCTATCACCTGGATCCGCCGGTTGCCACACGGGATTTCACCGTGCGCCACGCGCTGCAGCCGTTCTCGCCGGCCGCCTTCGGTGACGGCGACCCACGCCGCTTCAGCTACCGCCGGCAGTGGCATCCAGCCGCCGGGCGACTGGGCGGGCAGCGCAGTGGTCTGCTGCCGTGGTTCGACACCGCACTGCCGCCGCCGGTGGACGACGCGGTGGAAGAAGAGGTCTCGCTGGAGAGCCTGCGTCGTTTCCTGTGCGATCCGGCGGGCCAGTTCCTCGCGCAATCGCTGGGCCTGCGCCTGGCTGACGACGTCGAGGACGTCGACGACCTGGAGCCGCTGGTGCTGTCCTCGCGCGGGCCGGAGAAACGCAGCGTGCAGCTGGCCGTGGTGCAGGCCACCCTGGCCGGCGACAGCGAGCCGCTGTACCCGCGGCTGCGCGCACGCGGGCTGCTGCCGTCGGGCATCCTTGGCGAGCGCCAGTTCGAAGTGGAACAGCTGAAGACCCGCCCGTACGCCACGGCCATGCTCGGCTGGTTGCAGGGCACGCCGCTGGAGAGCCGCCGCTATGAAGTGGAGATCGACGGTGTGCGCCTGCATGGCCGGGTCGGCGATCGTCATCCCGAGGGCCTGGTGCGCCTGCGCGCTGGCGCCCTCAACGGCAACGCGGTGATCCGCCAAGGGCTGGACTGGCTGTTGGCCAACGCCGCCGGCGATGCTTTGCCGCTGGTGCAGTTCCACGACGGCGGCGATGCCGGCCCCGGTCCGCATGCATTGCCTGCGCTGACCATGCCTGCAGCACGTGCGGCATTGCGCGCGTTGCTGCAGCTGCGCCAGCGCGGTCTGCGCGAGCCGCTGCGCTTCGCGCCTTACACCGGCTGGGTGCTGTTCAACGCGCCGGTGGAAAAGCAGCGCAGCGAAGGCTGGAAACAATGGCATGGCAGCGACCGCAGCTGGGGTGAAGCCAGCAGTGATGCCTGGCAGCTGCTGCTGCGTGGTGCCGACCCGTTCGCCGACGACGCCAGTTACGCCGACCTGCTGCGCAACAGCCAGGTGGTCTTCAGCGCCGTGCGCGAAGGTCGCAGCTTTGGCAATGATCCACAGGCAGGCCACGCATGAGCAGCGTTGCCGAGGACCCTTCCATCGACACGCGTTTGCCCGACCCTTACCTGGCGTTGCCGCTGCACGGCACGCGACTGATCGAAGCCAGTGCCGGCACCGGCAAGACCTTCACCCTGGCGACGCTGTTCACCCGGTTGGTGGTCGAGCAGGGCCTGCGCATCGGCCAGATCCTGGCGGTGACGTTCACTGACGCCGCCACCCAGGAGCTGCGCAAGCGCATCCGCGAACGCCTGGCCTTGGCCGCACGCCTGGTCGATCTGCCGCCCGGCGAAGATGAAACGCCCGACGCGGCGCTGACCCGGCAGGTGCTGCAACGCCATCTGCAGGACGGCACCGAAAGCGCCAAGGCGTTGAAGCGGCGCCTGCAGGTGGCTGCCGATGAAATCGACCTGGCGGCGATCTTCACCATCCACGGCTTCTGCACCCGCGTGCTGCGCGAACATGCGCTGGAGAGCGGGCATACCTTCGACCCGCCGGAACTGCTGGCCAGCGATCGCGAGCTGCTGGAAGAACTGGCCGCCGATCTCTGGCGCGTGCATGCCAACGACCCGGCAACGCTGGAACCGTTGACCTGGCTGTGGTCCACCCCGGATGCGCTGGCGGCTGACCTGCGCGCGCTGCTGGCATCGCCACCCCTGCATCCGCGGCCACAGCCACTGGCGCTGGCCGACCCGCACCCGGCCCTGCAGAGCGCGGCGGTGGAGCTGTCGATGGCCGTGCGCGAGCACGGTGAGCGCTTCTTCCTGGACCTGTGCGAAGCGGTCGACAACAAGTGGATCAACGGCGTCTCCTACAAGCTGGGCTGGTTGCACCCGCTGGGCCGCCAGCTGTTGGGCTGGGCCGAGCGCGGCGACGCCGCCGAACTGCTGTCCAGCGAACGCCTGCCGGCGCTGCTGCCCGATGCGCTGGTAGCCAAGACCAACAAGAAGTTCACCGAGCGCACACCGTCTTCGCCGCTGCAGGCCCCGTTGGCGCGCTATGTCGCATTGCTCGCCGAGCGTGAGCAGTGGCTGCGGGCCAGTGCGCTGAACTTCCTGCACGCGCTGCGCGAGGATGCCACCCAGCGCCTGGCGGCCCTGAAGCGCCTGCGCCGCGTGCAGACCTACGACGATCTGATCGACGGCGTCGCCCGCGCACTGGAAGGCCCCCAGCGGCTGGCCCTGGTGAAGCAGCTGCGTGCGCAGTACCGCATCGCCCTGGTCGATGAATTCCAGGATACCGACGACCGCCAGTGGGGCATCTTCCATACCGTGTTCGGCGCCTCGCCGGAGGTGGACGAACTGGGGCTGCAACCGGCGCTGTTCCTGATCGGTGACCCCAAGCAGGCCATTTATGGCTTCCGCGGCGGCGACATCCATACCTATCTGAAAGCCAAGCAGGTGGCCGAGCAGGCACCGGCGCTGGACCAGAACTTCCGCTCGCGCCCGGCCGTGCTGCGCGCGCTGCAGGCGCTGTACGACAACGCTGGCCAAGACGCGTTCCTCGAACGCGACATCCAGTTCGAGCCGGTGCGCCCGGGTGGCGTGCGTGCCGATGAGGATTACCTGCGCGATGGCCGGGCCGCACCCGCACTCACCCTGCGCCTGTTGCGCAGCGAGGGTGAAAAAGCTTTCGGCGCCGATGCCTCGCGCGACGCGGCGACCCAGGCCTGCGTGGCCGCGATCCACCAGATCCTGCTGGAGGCTCGTGCTGGCACCGCACTGCTGCGCGGGCGTCCGCTACAGCCTGGTGATATCGCCGTGCTGGTGCGCTCGCATCGCGAAGCCACGCTGGTGCAGCGCGCGCTGGCTGCGGTCGGCATTCCCGCAGTAGCGGCCGGCAAGCAAAGCCTGTTCGCCACCAGCGAGGCGCGTGACCTGCGTGCGCTGCTGCTCGCCCTGCTGCAACCGGCCGACGAAGGGCGCCTGCGCACCGCATTGGCAACCGTGCTGCTGGGCCAGCGCGCAAGCGCGATTGCCAGCATGGAGCGCGAGGGTGACCTGCAGCGCGGTTTCCAGGCGCAGCTGCTGCATTGGCGCGAGCGCTGGCAGCGCGGTGGCCCGTTCGCGGTGGTTGCCGATGTCTGCGCCGCGCAGGGCGAACGCCTGCTGGCGCTGATCGACGGCGAGCGGCGCCTGACCAATTACCTGCAGCTGGGCGAACTGCTGCAGGAAGCCTCGGCGCAGGCACTGGGCATGCACGGTCTGCTGGACTGGCTGCAGGGGCAGATGGCCAACGCCGACCAGGACGATGAGCAGCAGCTGCTGCGGTTGGAGTCCGACGCGCGGCGGGTGCAGATCATCACTCTGCACAAGAGCAAGGGTCTGGAATATCCGCTGGTGTTCCTGCCGTTCGTGGGTATCGATGGCGGCGCGCCGAACACCGCTACCCACTGCACCGTGCACCTGCAGGGCGAGCGCCAGCTGCACTGGAAGCTGGACAGGGACGAAGCCTGGGAAGCGGCCAGCAGCCAGCGCGAGCGCGAACAACGTGCAGAAGACGCGCGCCTGCTGTACGTCGGCCTGACCCGCGCCGAGCATGCGCTGTGGATCGCCACTGGCGATCTGGCTGGCCACGCGAAAACCCGCCTGGCCCCGTTGCTGGGCGATCTGCAGGCGCTGCGCGCGCACGCGGATGTGGAGCTGGATGACAGCGCACTGCCGGATCGCCTGCCGCAGCTGTTGGCCGAAACCGAAGGTGAGCTGCCTGCGGTGCGCGCATTGACCCGCCGTGTGCCACATGACTGGTGGGTCTACAGCTTCACCCAGCTGGCGCATGCCGACGCTGGCAACAGCGACGATATCGAAGCGGCGGCCACCGAACTGCCGGCACCGGCCGCCGACGAACCCGCCGGTGCCGAGCTGCCGCTGGAACCGGCACTGCCGGAAGCCGCTGCGGAAGACACCGCGCCGCCCGATCCACGCTTCATGGGCAGCCGCTTTGGCAATGTGCTGCACGATGCGCTGGAGAACGTCGACTTCGCACTGTGGACCGGCTGGCAGCCGCAGCAACCGGCACCGGAAGGGCAGGCCGACGTGCTGCGCCGCTCGCTGCATGACGAAGGCTATGCTGACGAGGATCTGGATGACGGCGTGGCGGTGCTGGTGCCGTTGGTGGGCCATACCCTCACCGTGCCGCTGCCCGAAGGTGGTGCGCTGTGCAGCGTGCCCGAGCACGAGCGCCGCGCCGAGATCGAGTTCCACTTCGCCATCGAACCGACCGCGGTACCGGTGCTGCTGCAGCTGCTGCACGACCACGGCATTTCTAGCGCGCGGCGCGGCTTCGGCCTGCGCAGAAGGCTGGAAGGCCTGATGACCGGCAAGATCGATCTGACCTACGTGCGTGATGGCCGCTGGTATGTGCTGGACTACAAATCCAACCGGCTGCCGGGCTACAGCCCGGACCTGCTGGAGATCGCCATGCGCCACAGCGAGTACGACCTGCAGGCGCTGATCTATACCGTGGCCCTGCATCGCTGGCTGCGTTTCCGCCTGGGCGCGGCCTACGACTACGCGCGCGACATGGGCGGTATCCGCTATCTGTTCTGCCGGGGCCTGGAGGTTGCCGGCAACGGCGTGCACGTGCAGCGCTTCGCACCGGAACTGGTGGATGCGCTGGATGCCTTGTTTGCCGGCGGCGAAGCGGCCCAGGCCGATATGGCGGCGCGCGCGCGCGGAGAAACCGCATGAGTCTGCTGCGCGATCTGCATCGCAGTGGCCAGCTGCGCACCCTGGACCACGCCCTGGCCACCAGTCTCAAGCGCCTGCGTGAGGACACGCCGGACAGCGTGGCGCTGGCGGCCGCACTGGCCTCGCTGGCCGTGGCGCAGGGGCATGCCGGGTTCGATCCGCACCAGCCACAGCGCCTGATCGACGGCGTACCAGCATGGCCTGAGCCTGCGCAGTGGCTGGCGCAGTTGCAGGACTCGCCCTGGGTAGCGACGCCACAGGACGCCAGCGTCGCCGCCGTGGAAGCGCCGCTGGTGCTGGAGAACGGCCTGCTGTACCTGCGCCGTTACCGCGAGTACGAGCGGCAGCTGGCGGTCGGCCTGCAGCGCATTGGCCGCCATCCGTTGCCTGCACCGGACATGGCTGCGGTGGCGCCGCTGTTCGCACGCCTGTTCCCGCAGGCCGCGACCAGCGAAGACCAGCAGGCACGCGCAGCCGGCGTGACCCTGCGCCACCCGCTGGCCCTGGTCACCGGTGGGCCCGGTACCGGCAAGACCACCACCATCGCCCGCCTGCTGCTGCTGTTGGCGGCACAGGCGCTGCACCAGGGCCTGCCCGTACCCAAGGTAGCGTTGGCTGCACCTACCGGCCGCGCCGCCGAGCGCATGGCCGAAAGCCTGCGCCTGGCCGTACAGCGGTTGCAGGAGCAGGGGCTGGACCCGGCGCTGTGCACTGCGCTGCCCAGCACAGGTACGACCCTGCATCGGCTGCTCGGGGTGATTCCCGATTCGCCGCGCTTCCGCCATCACGCCGACAACCCGTTGCCGGTGGACGTGGTGGTGGTCGACGAAGCCTCGATGATCGACCTGCCGTTGATGGCCAAGCTGGTCGATGCGATCGCCAGCGGCACCCGCCTGATTCTGCTCGGCGATCCCGACCAGCTGCCATCGGTGGAAGCCGGCGATGTGCTCAGCGCCATCCTGCGCGCCAGCGGCGATGGCATCGGCACCCGCGCCGACGACGCGCAAGCGCTGCATGGCCTGCTGGCACCGGCCACACTGCAGCCGCAGGCAGCACCGCGCGCGTTTGCTGGTCGGCGCGTGCAGTTGCAGCGTGGCTACCGGCAGAGTGATGCACTGGACCTGGCACCGCTGGCGCAGGCCGTGCGCGGCGGCGACAGTGGCACCGCCCTGCGCCTGCTGCGCAGCGGTGAACTGGCCGGCGTCCGCTTCCATGAAGGCGAGGCAGATCCATTGCGCGGCCAGCGCGAGCATCTGCTCGACCATTGGCGCGCGCTGGCCGACGCGGTGGATCCGGCGCAGGCGTTGCAGCAGGCCGGTCGCCTGCGCGTGCTGACCGCACTGCGCGAAGGCCCACAGGGCGCGCGCGGGCTCAACAGCCGCATCGAACAGCTGCTGGCCGGCAACACCCCGGGCTATTTCCAGGGCCGGCTGCTGCTGATCACCGAGAACAGCTACCGCCATCGCCTGTTCAACGGCGATATCGGCATCTGCCTGCGCGATGGCAGCGGCGCGATGGTGGCCTGGTTCCCCGGCGAGACCGCCGACCAGCCGCGCGCGTTCCACCCGGCAGCGCTGCCTGCACACGAGAGCGCCTTCGCGATGACCGTGCACAAGGCGCAGGGTTCGGAGTTCGACGAAGTGTGGCTGCAGCTGCCACGGCAGGACAGCCGCGTACTGTCGCGCGAGCTGGTCTACACCGGCCTGACCCGCGCCCGCCAGCGCCTGCAGGTAGCCGGCAGCGCCGAGGTACTGGAGGCGGCGTTGAAGCGGCATGCCAGTCGCCTCGGTGGACTGGCCTGGCGGCTCGGTGCAGAAGAATTGTCCGAAGAACCAACGCGCATCGAACAACCCACGGTGCAAGGCCAGTTGTTCTGACCCCATCTCACCGATCTCGCATTTGCCCTTCTGGAATCGCTAGCCAGAAGCAGTCGAGCATGGCTCGACTCTACAAGAGCGCGCTTCGATCATTTTGGCGTTCATCCACGCATGGCGTGGATCTACCGTGTCGACCAAGGTCGACACCTACCAACAGCCGCGGGAACCTGTCGAAGGCGGGGTGGGTCCGGTTGCGGGGGTGTCCGCGGCATGGATGCCGCGGCCAAGCCTCCATGGACGGATTCACGGCGTCCCCCGCAACCGGACCCACCCCGCCATCCCCAATAGCCCAGCATTTGACGTTGACGTAGATTCGGCAGGTGCAGGGCGCAGCCCTGCCGCCCAACCTACTCCGGCATCAACACCAGCCCATCCGGATACACGATCGCCGCTTCGTCCGCACTGACATCGAAGAATCCCACGCCGTGCTTCTCGGCGAGGTCCTGCACCAGCCCGTGCGCGCGCTCGGCCACCGAATACGCGAACGCGCCATAGATCACATCGCGGCCGATGCTGTACTCGGTCACTTCGGCGCGATCGTCATCGTCGTTGCTCAACGGGCCGTTCAGCGGCGGAAAGACGGTCGCCATCTCCGCAAACCACGCCCGCAACGCCGGGCTGCTGACCGCCGGGTCGTCGTACTCGTGGCGCTCACCCCATTGGGCCTGCTTCTCGAACCAGGCGATGAAGGCCGCCGCTTCACGCGGGGCGACGCTGGCCTCGAACACCATCATGTCGTAGCTCATTGAACCGTCCTGTGCAGTGCTGGGGTCAGAGCCTTCTCCTACGCAGAAGGATCCGACCCCGGTGCGGAGTCTGTGGCCGCACAGGGTAGCGCGCTAGACCTGTGCGGTTTCTTCCCAGCCCGGCGCCAGCGCCTTCGCTTCCGGGAACAGCGCGAACCGCAGGCCGACCAGGCCCATCAGCGCCTCATCGCGGGCCTTGCACGCCGCCACGCTGCCGACCCGCCCCAGGGACGTGTCCAGCCGCTCGCGCAGCGCCTCGGCAGCGGCGATCGGCCTGCGCGCGGCGATCTGCCGGCGGTAATGCGCGGCGATCTCCTCAAGGATGTGCTCGACCGCCTCGCGGCTGCGCTCGGGCAGCTCAAGCCGCGCGCGGCGCAGTTGCAGGATGTTCAGGCCGATGCGCGCTTCGTTAAGCATGTCCACCGAGGCGATGTCGCTGCCCTCCGGGGTCGCTGCCAGGCGCGGTGCCAGCAGGCCGAGCAGATCCAGCATGCGTGCGGCGAAGCGCTGGCGATCCTGTTGACCACGGCCTTCGGCCGCCTCGGCCAGGGTGGTCCAGCCCTGCCGTACCAGCCGGCGCGCGGTCCATTCGGCACCCACCGAGCGGAACAACCGTGTCATCACCACCGCAAACCCAATGCCGATGAACATCGCGATCGACGAGTTGGCAAAGGTCTGGACGTTGGCACTGTAGGTATTCTGCAGGCTCAGCAGCGCGGCCAGGTTGACCGTCAGCGGCAGCGCGAACAGCGCGCTCTTCGGGTGGTGCAGCAGCAGGCCCAGTGGCAGGAACACCACCGCCAGCACCAGCGCCAGCAGACCGAAGTCATGCACGGCGGGGAACACGCCGAACAGGTACACACCGGCCACCAGCGAAGCCACCATCGCCCACACCAGGAACGAGACCATGCTCGGCGCCGGGTCATCCTGTGCAGCAAAGAACGCAGCGGTCACTGCGGCCATCATCGCGCCGTTGCCACCGCCCTCCCAGCCCAGGCCGATCCACAGCACGCAGTAGCTCATCAGCGCCACCCCGGCACTGAGCGCGGAGAACAGCGCCATGCCGTAGTCGACGTGCTTGTCGGTGGCGGTGCGTTCGGTGCGGATGCGGTAGTGCGCACGGTCGAGTGGCGCGGTGCCCTGGTCGATCGCGTGCTGCAGGGTGCGGCAGTCCTGCCACAGGTCCACCAGCTCTTCCAGGCGCAGCAGCAGGCTGGCCAGCTGCAGGTGCTGCAGATCGCGGTCCACCTGTGGCTTCAGCGCACTGATGCGTGCGCGCAGGCGTGCGTAGTCGCTGGCGCTGGACGGCGTGTCGATCCAGTCATGGATGTCATCGACCAGCGTCGGCAGGCCCTCGGGCAGGGTCTGTCCATCGCTGCGCAGCGCGCTCAGGCGATCGGCGATCGATGACAGCACCGGCAGCAGCAACAGCATGCGCTCGCGCAGGCGCTCCATCGACACCGCAGCACCGGCGTGGCGCGGGTCGTCGCGGCGCAGGAACTCGATCCGTGCCTCGAACTGCACCAGGTCGGCGGCCAACCGGTTGCGTGGGGCATGCGCACGGCCGCGCTCGAGGATCTGCCGGCACCACTGCGCCGCGTCCTCCATCCAGTTGCCGATGCGCGCACCCAGCATCGGCCGCACCGAGGCGGGGAACAGCAGCGAAGCAAACAGCACCGCCACCACCGTGCCGAGGATGATTTCCTCGCTGCGCGCCACCACGGTGTCGAAGATGGTCTCCGGCGAGGTCACCGCGGGGAAGCCGATGAAGGCCGTGGTGTAGCCGGCCAACAGGAACGCGTAGCCGCGCGGGCCACGGTTGAGCAGGGCCAGGAACAGGCAGCCGGCCAGCCAGATCGACATCGCCGCGCTCAGCACCAGTGGCGTTTCCACCAGTGCGGGCAGCATCAGCAGGGTGGCCAGGCCAGCGGCCAGCGTGCCGAGGATGCGGTACACGCCCTTGGCCCGGGTCGGGCCCAGCAGCGGCTGGCTGACGATGTACACCGTGCCCATCGCCCAGTACGGGCGCGACAGGTTGCCGGCCATGGCGATGTACAGCGCGACGATTGCCGCCAGGTAGGTCTTGATCGAGAACAGCCAGGCCTGGCGGTCGGTCAGCCCGTTCATCGCTTACCTCGCCGCCGTCGGCGCAGCCGTGGCAGTGGCACTTTCCTGCCAGCCACCGCCCAGTACCAGGAACAGGTGGATCTGGTCGCGCGAGACCTGTGCTTCGGCCGCGGCCAGGGTGGCATCGCTGCTGGCCAGGCTGCGGTCGGCATCCAGGCTGGACAGGTAAGGCGTGCGGCCGCCCTGGTACAGCCGGCGGTTCTGCTCTGCGGCCAGCGCGGCCTGCTCCTGCGCCACCTTCAACGACTGCAGGCGGCGCAGATCCTGTGCATAGCGGTCCAGCGCGGTCTGCGTTTCGCGCAGCGCCTGCAGCACGGCATGGTCGAACTCGGCCAGCGCTGCATCGGCGCCAGCCTCGGCGGCGTGGATGCGTGCATGCGTGCCCGAGGACGGCAGCGTCCACGAGATCAGCGGGCCGAACGACCACTGCTGGGTCATCGGCTGGCCGAAGTCTTCCAGCAGGCCGGCGGCGCCGACCGAGGCGCCCAGGCGGATGTCCGGGTACAGCTCGGCGGTGGCCACGCCAATGCGCGCGGTGGCCGAGGCCAGCTTGCGTTCGGCCTGGCGGATGTCGGGACGGCGCTGCAGCAGGGCGCGGCCATCACCGACCGGCAGCGGCTGGGCAAGGGTCGGTGCGTGCGCACAGTCGATCACCCCGGCCGGCAGCTGGCCCGGGGTCTGCCCCAGCAGTGCCGCCAGCGAATAGGCGGCGGCCGAACGCTGCGCGTGCAGCGGAGGCAATGCCGCTTCCAGCAGCGCGACCTGGGCATTGGCGCGCGCCAGCTCCGGCGGCGTGCCGCGGCCTGCGCTGATCAACCGCTGGGTGACCGAGCGGCTGCGCTGCTGCAGCTGCAGCGAGTGCTCGGCTACATGCAGCTCATGGTTGGCGTGGCAGATCTCCAGGTAGCTGTCGGCCACCTCGGCCACCACGCTCACCTGGGCCAGATCACGTGCGGCGGCCACCGACTGTTCGTCGGCGCGCGCCGCTTCGGCACCGCGCTTGAGCTTGCCGAACAGGTCGAACTGGTAGCTGACCGCGAACTTGCCGTCGGCCAGATTGATCACTGGCAGTTCGTGTTCCTGCAGGAACGATTCGGCCGACAGCTGTGCGCGGCTGACGCCGGCCTCGGCCTCGTACTCGAAGCCACCGGCGTCCATCGCCTGTTCGTACACCGCAGCAGCGCGGCGCAGGTGCGCGTCGGCCGCCTTCAGTTCGACGTTGTCGCGCAGCGCCTGGGTGATCAGCCCATCCAGTACCGGGTCGTTGTACAGCGACCACCAGCGTGCCGGCAGCGCCTGGTTGGCGGCCACCTGCGGGTTATCGGTGTCGATGAAGGCTGCATTTGCCTGCGGGCGCTTGAACGCCGAGCCTTCCGGCAGGGCGTAATCCGGGCCGACGGTTCTGCACGCGGCCAGGCTGGCCAGGGCGACGATCAGGCCGAGGCGGGGCAGGGCGGTGTTCACAGGCCCGCCTGTGTCGGCGCAGCGCCGGCCTTCTTGTTCTGCACGTGGCAGCCCGTGTCCACGGTCACCGTGGCGGTGCGCCCGGCGATCAGTTCCACCCCGGCAGGCACTTCGTCGATGGCGATACGCACCGGAATGCGCTGCGCCAGCCGCACCCAGTCGAAGGCTGGGGTCACGTTCGGCAGCAGGGTGCTGCCGTTGCTGCGGTAGCGATCCTCGATGCCGGCGGCGATGCTTTCGACATGGCCATGCAGAGGGGTGTCCTCGCCCATCAGGCGGATGTCCACACGCTGCCCCGGGGCCACGCCACGCAGGCGGGTTTCCTCGAAGTAGCCATCAATGCGGAATGAGCCGGTATCCAGCAGCGCCAGCACCGGCTTGCCGGCCACCACGTAGTCGCCCACGCGCATGGTGCGGTCGTTGACCCGGCCATTGGCCGGCGCACGCACTTCGGTGCGGGCCAGGTTGAGTTCGGCCAAGTCGACCGCTGCCTGTGCGGTGGCCAGTGCGGCCTGAGCCGCCTGCAGCTTGGCCCGGCGCACTTCGGCGTCCTCGGCGGCGACCAGATCCTGCAGGCTGCGGTCGCGGCCGATCTCGCGGCGCAGCTGCGTCACCGAGGCCTGGCGCTCAGCCAGGCTGGCGCGGCTCTGTTCCAGCGCGATGCGGTAGCGCGCGCGGTCGATCACGAACAGCAGGTCGCCCTTCTTCACCGCCTGGTTGTCGGCCACCTGCACCGTTTCGACCAGGCCGGACACGTCCGGCGCCACCTGCACTACGTCAGCGCCGACGTGGGCGTCGCGGGTCCACGGCTCATCCATGTAGTAGACCCACAACTGGCGCAGCACCAGCAGGGCGACGATCACGGCTGCGCTGGTGAGCAGTACCGGCAGGGTCTTTTTCACGATCTTGTTCACGATTGCATCCAACGCAGAAGGTGGAACAGCAGGCCCAGCACGATTCCGTACAGCGCCAGGTTGAACAGCGCCGGATGCCAGACATGGCGATAGGCGCCGGCACGCTGAAGCAGCGCGTGCAGGCCGCTGTTGACCAGATAGGCCAACACCATCAACCCGAGCAGGGTAGGGACGAACACTCCGTGGAGACTGAATTCACCGGGCATCGGTAGGGGCGGGGGCGGTATGGGGAAGGGGAGGCGGAACAGAACAACGGCAACGGGCTGAAGCCGCTGGCGCATGCACGGCAGCGGCGGTGTCCATGGACAGCGGGCTTACGTGATGCGGTCGGCAGCCTCGGCCAGCAGGCGCCACGCCTTCAATACGGCGTGCAGTTCATCCGTGGAAAGCTCGCCGAACACGTCCTGGCGCAGGCCGATCAACTGATCTTCCAGTTCGCGCACCAGCGCCTGGCCTTCCTCGGTCAGCCACAGCAGGTTGGCGCGGCGGTCGCTGGCATCGCATTCGCGGCGCACCAGCCCACTGGCGCAGAGCTTGTCCAGCAGGCGCACCAGCGACGGGCCTTCCATGCCCAGCTGCTGGGCCAGCGCAACCTGGCGGATGCCACCGCCGGAGCGGCCGATCATCAGCAGCGGCATGGTGCAGGCGGTGGAGATGCCGTAGCTGCCCAACCGGCTGTCGGCCAGGCGCTGCCACTGCCGCCCTGCGTACAGCAGGCCGGAGCTGAGCTGCATCTGCAGCACGGTGCGCTCGTCGAGGGGTCGGTCCATAAGTAATAGATAGGATACTACTAATTTCATTCCTATCAATAGGTTTTACTGAATGGGTGGGGTGTATTGAGGAAAGCGTTGCGCCTGCTGGGTGTCGGCTCGGGCGGCGGAGGGCCGGGCGGGGCAGGACACGCTGCAAGTACGTCCCTGTAAGCTCGATCGGCGCATCCATGCGCCTCACGGTCCTGCCCCGCCCGGCCCTCCTCCACCCACCCATCACCCCGCGAGCGCGGAGGGTTGGCTCTTTAAAGGCAAGGGCAGAAGCAGTGCGGACCAACGGTCCGCACCCACCAAGGCAGCGGCGCGCGGTGCTTCCGAAGCCATGAACCCCAGCTTTTGATCCCCGCTTTCGGGCGGTCCGGCCGCGCCCGCAGGAAACCGTCGGAGAGGCGGAAGGGCAGGCAGGGCAGGACCGTCCACGGCATGGATGCCGTGGCCGAGCCCCCATGGATGGGTTCACGGTGTGTCCTGCCCTGCCTGCCCTTCCGCCTCTCGCTCAGCAGCAACGAGGCGCTGCAAGAGACCCCCGATGAACCGTCCCAAGAGGACGACCCACCCCCCGGTCGGGTACGATGCTCGCCCCCCGTTCGGGCGCTGTATGCAATGAGCAAGAACAACGAAAAGGCCGCCCCGCAGGGCGATGTGACCCAGGTCCAGGCCGAGGATGCCGTGCGCACCCTGCTGCGCTGGGCCGGTGAGGACCCCACCCGCGAAGGCCTGCTGGATACCCCGCGCCGCGTGGCTGAAGCCTATGGCGACTGGTTCAGCGGCTACCGCGACGACCCGCGCGCCTACATGGAACGCACCTTCGAGGAAGTGGCCGGCTACGACGAACTGATCGTCCTGCGCGACATCGAATACGAAAGCCACTGCGAGCACCACATGGCGCCGATCATCGGCCGCGTGCATGTCGGCTACCTGCCGGCCGGCAAGGTGGTGGGCATCAGCAAGCTGGCACGCGTGGTCGAAGCCTACGCCCGCCGCTTCCAGGTGCAGGAAAAGATGACCGCGCAGATCGCCCAGTGCATCCAGGATGTGCTGCAGCCGGTCGGCGTCGGCGTCGTCGTCGAAGGCGCCCATGAGTGCATGACCACCCGCGGCATCCACAAGCGCGGCGTCAGCATGGTCACCTCGAAGATGCTGGGCAGCTTCCGTGAAGACGCCCGCACCCGCGCCGAGTTCCTGCGCTTCATCGAAGTAGGCGGCAAGCGCTGAGCGCCGTCGCCTCCCGGTGGCGGCCCCGCGTGGCCGCCGCTTTCGCCGTGCCTGCGTCGCGCCTGCGCGCGCGCGCTGGCCGCCGCGCCCTTCGGACCGATCTCGCTGCATGAAGCACCGCGAACGCATCACCCGTTACCGCCACCTGCGCGAACAGCCGCAATGGAAGCTGCTCGCCGCCGACCACGCACCGGAAATCATCGGCCTGCTGCAGGGTCTGCTGATGGACGGCGATCGCACGTTGCCTGCATCGGTCCTCAACGAGCGCCTGCAGCGCGCGCTGGACCAGCTCAACGGTGACGAGCTGTCGCGCGAGCTGCCGCGGACCGCGCAGGCCTACGTCGCCCATTGGTTGGCGCAGGGCTGGCTGGAACGCCGGCTGCCCGAAGGCGCCGACCAGGAGCAGTACGAGCTCTCGACCCAGGCGCTGCAGGCGATCCGCTTCGCCGACAGCATGGAGCAGGCCCGTGTGGCCGCCACCGAGAGCCGTCTGGCATTGGTGATCGAACAGCTGTCGCAGCTGGCCGCGCAGACCGAGGCCGATCCGGACGCTCGCCTGTCCGCACTGCGCGACGAGCGCGACCGTATCGATGCCGAGATCGCCCGTGTCGGCGCCGGCCGTGTGACCGCGCTGGATGGCAAGCGCGCGCTGGAACGTACGCGGCAGATCATCGGCCTGGCCGACGAACTGACCGAAGACTTCCGCCGCGTGCGCGACGACTTCGAACAGCTCAACCGTGATTTCCGCGAACGCATCATCGATGACGAGGGCGAGCGCGGCGACGTGCTGTCCAAGCTCTTTGAAGGCGTGGACGTGATCGGCGAGAGCGACGCGGGCCGCAGTTTCCAGGCGTTCTGGCGCCTGCTCAACGACGCCGAACAGAGCGCCCAGCTCGATGCCGCGCTGGAGACGCTGCTGGCCCGCGGCTTCGCCCGTCGGCTGGATCGCAACGAGCGCAATTTCCTGCGCGGCTTCACCAGCACCATGCTCGAGCGTGGTGGCCAGGTGCATGACGTGCTGCAGAACTTCGCGCGCAGCCTGCGCGGTTTCGTGCAGAGCCGTGGCTACCTGGAACAGCGCCGCCTCAACCAGCTGTTGAAACAGGCGCAGTCCGAAGCGCTGGCATTGCGCGATGACTTCCCGGCGCAGCGCGCCATCGGCCGCGACCTGCAGCTGACCACCAGCCGCCTGCGCTCGTGGTCGCAGTGGAAGCTGCACGACCCGCGCAGCGCCCAGGTCGATGGCAACGTCGAATACAACGATGCGGCCAGCATCAGCCTGGAAAGCGTGGGCGACCTGGTGGCGTCCTCGGAAATCGATTTCCGCACCCTGCGCCGCGACCTGCACGACCTGCTCGACAGGCAGCCGAAACTCAGCATCGCCCAGGCCCTGTCGCAGCGCGAAGCGCCGCAGGGGCTGGGCAGTGTCATTGGCTACCTCTCGCTGGGCACGCGCTTTGGCAGCGTGATCGCCGGCGAACAGGAGCTTGCCGAATGGCGTGGTGGCGACGGTCAGATCCGTCGCGCCCGCATCCCGCTGGTTTGGTTTACCCAGGAGAGACGCCATGAGTTGGCATGAAGACCCCATCGACGCACCGCATGCCGACCTGGCCGAAGACGCTTACCAGGCCGAGCCGGTGACGACCGTGGCGCAGCCGCGTCGCGGCAACGACGTCTACTACATGGGCGATACCGGCCGCCTGCCGCTGGATGCGCGCCGCGCGCTGTGCCAGCTGCTGATCGGCCCCAGCATCGACCAGTTGCGCCACGCCAAGCTGTGGCCGGCACTGATCCGCAGCGAGGCCGGCATCCGTTCGGCGCTGTCGGACCTGTTCCTGGAACTGGTGCTCGACCGTGACAGTGGCGTGGCGTTCACCCGCCAGGCCGATACCGAGGACGTCGATGCACCGGTACTGCTGCGCACGTCGCCGCTGACCTTCATCGATTCGGTGCTGCTGCTGTACCTGCGCCAGCAGCTGGGCGAAGCCGATGCACGTGGCAACCGCGCCGTGGTCGCCGACGCCGAAATGGCCGAAGCGTTGGCCATCTACGAGAAGAACCTGTCCACCGACCGCGCCGGCTTCAACCGCCGCGTCGCTTCGGCGGTGCAGAAGATGAAAGACAACCACATCCTGACCCGCCTCGGCGGCCAGGAAGACCGCCACGAAGTCTCGCCGGCGTTGAAGCTGCTGTTCTCCGCCGAAGACGTATCCCAGCTTTCGGCGGTCTACCGCCAGCTGCGCGAAACCCCGGCCGCTGAAGCCTGAGAGACCCGAGCACCGCATGGCCATTTCCAAGCACACTCCCGCCCTGTTCAACGACGGCCTGCCGGACCCGCGTCTGCAGCAGTTCCGCATGCGCCGCCTGCAGGTGCACAACTGGGGCACCTTCAACGGCCTGACCGAAGTGCCGATCGCCGAGCGCGGCTTCCTGTTCGTCGGCCGCTCCGGCTCGGGCAAGTCGACCCTGCTCGATGCCATGTCCGCACTGCTGACGCCGCCGGCCATCGTCGACTTCAACGCCGCTGCGCGAGAAGCCGAACGCAGCGGCCGCGACCGCAACCTGGTGTCCTACGTGCGCGGCGCGTGGGCCGACCAGCAGGACAGCGGCACCGGCGAAATCGCCACCCAGTACCTGCGCAAGGGCGCCACCTGGACCGCGCTGGTGCTGGAGTACCGCGCTGGTGATGGCCGCGTGGTCAGCCTGGTACGCCTGCTCTGGATCGCTGGCAGCAGCACCTCCGCCGGTGACGTCCGCAAGCACTACATGATCGCCGAGCGCCCGTTCGACATCGCCAAGGACCTCGGCGGTTTCGACCTGGATCTGCGCAAGCTCAAGCAGAAGCTGGCCGACGTCCATCACTTCGATACGTTCTCCGGCTACGCCGAACGCTTCCGCCACCTGCTCGGCATCGACAACGAGATGGCGCTGCGCCTGCTGCACAAGACGCAGTCAGCGAAGAACCTCGGCGACCTGAACGTCTTCCTGCGCGACTTCATGCTCGACACGCCGAAGACCTTCGACGCCGCCGAACGACTGGTCAGCGATTTCGCCGAGCTCGATGGCGCGCACCAGGCCGTGGTTACCGCGCGGCGTCAGGTCGAAACCCTGCAGCCGGCGCGCGAACACTACGGCGACCTGCAGGCGATGAGCCGCCGTCGCGGTGACGATGAAGCGCTCAAGCTCGGTATCGACAGCTTCCGCGAAAGCCGCCGCCAGCTGTTGATCGAAGCGCGCCTGCGCGAGATGGACACGCGCGATCGTGGCCTGCTGGGTGAAGAAGCGCAGCGTCGTGCGGCGCTGGACAACCACACCGAACGCCTGGCCGAGCTGGAGCTGCAGCGCCGCCAGCAGGGCGGTGAGCGCATCGAGGAACTGGAACGCGAGCAGGGCCGCGCCGAAGCCGAACGCGACCGCCGCCTGGCCAAGCAGGCGCAGGCACACGACGCCGCACAGAAGCTGCAGGCCGCGTTGCCCGACGACGCGCATGGCTTCGCCGAGCTGGTCGAACAGGCGCAGTCCGAACTGGAAGACCGTCAGCGCGCTTCGAGCGCGCTGGACGACGCCATCAGCGAACGGCTGGGCGGCAAGCGCGACGACGAGCGGCGCTTCTCCGAAGTGCGTGGCGAACTGGAGGCGATGCAGCGCACGCCCTCCAGCATTCCTGCGCCGATGCAGAAGCTTCGCGCGCGCCTGGCCGAAGAAACCGGTATCTCCGAAGCGGCCTTGCCGTTCGTCGGCGAACTGATCCAGGTCCGCTCGGAAGAGCAGAGCTGGCAGGGCGCGATCGAGCGTGTGCTCGGTGGTTTCGCGCAGTCGCTGCTGGTCGACGACAAGCACTACAACGACGTGGCCGAATGGGTGAACCGCACCCACCTGGGCATGCGCTTCACTTATTACCGCGTGCGTCGCAATGACGATGCGTTCGCCCGCGAACCGTCCGCGAAGTCGCTGCTGCACAAGCTGGAACTGCGCGACCACGTGTTCGAAAGCTGGCTGCGCCGCGAGCTGGGCAAGCGCTTCGACTACGAATGCGTGGACGCCAAGCAGCTGCGCAACGTCGACCGCGGCATCACCCGCGAAGGCCAGGTCAAGCATCCGGGCGACCGCTTCGAGAAGGACGACCGCAGTGCGGTGAACGATCGCCGCCGCTGGCTGCTGGGCTTCAGCAACCGCGACAAGCTCGCCGTCTTCGAGAAGGAAGCGCAGGAACTGGCTGCCCGTGTCGCCAGCTGCGATACCGACATCGCACGCCTGCGCAGCCAGCGTGACCGCGACAACGAACGTCGCCTGGCCTGCCACCAGCTGGTCGGCATCAGCTGGAACGAAATCGACGTCGCCGCGCCTCAACAGCGGCTGGCCGACATCGAGGCCAGCCTGCACGCCCTGCGCGAAGGCAATGCCGACCTGGCCAGGATCGCCCAGCAGATCGACGCCACCCGCGCCGATATCGAGCAGGCTCGCCGCACTTACGAAGACACCCGCGTCGAGCGCGGCCAGCTGGTGCGCGAACGCGACCGCCTGGACCGGGCCCGCCAGCAGAGCCGTGCACTGGTATTGCCGGCACTGGCCGAAGACCAGGAAGCCGGCCTGGCCGAGCGCCTGCAGGAGCAGGGCCCGCTCAGCCTGGAAACGCTGGAGGCGCACATGCGCCAGGTCAGCAACGCGCTGAACGAACAGCTGTCGTCTTCGCAGCAGGACGTCAACCGCGTCGAGAACCTGCTGCTGGGCTGCTTCCGTCGCTTCATCCAGCAGTGGCCGGAAGAATCGGGCGACTTCACCGTGTCGGTGGCCTCGGCCGAGGATTTCCTCGCCCGCCTCGAACGTCTTGAACGCGATGGCCTGCCGCAGCACGAAGAACGCTTCTTCGACCTGCTGCAGAACCAGAGCAAGAACAACCTGCTGGCGCTGCAGCGGCACAGCGCTGAGGCCCGCAAGTCGATCGGCCAGCGCCTGGACGAAGTCAACGCCAGCCTGGAGCAGGTGCCCTTCAACCGCGGCACCCTGCTGACCATCGAGCTGAACGACCGGCGCCTGCCGGAAGTGCAGGAGTTCCACCTGCAGCTGCGCGAGGTGTTGTCGCAGCAGCAGACCGAGCAGCGCGACGTCGCCGAAACGCAGTTCACCGTCCTGCGCCAGCTGGTCAACCGCCTGGGCTCGCAGGAAGGCGAAGACAAGCGTTGGCGCGAGATTGTGCTCGACGTGCGCCTGCACGTGGAGTTCATTGGCGTGGAGCTGGACGTGGAAACGCGCCAGCAGGTCGAGATCTACCGCAGTGGCGCCGGCAAGTCCGGCGGCCAGCGGCAGAAGCTGGCCACCACCTGCCTAGCGGCGGCGCTGCGCTACCAGCTCGGTGGTGCGGACAGCCAGTTGCCCAGCTATGCCGCAGTCGTGCTCGACGAAGCCTTCGACAAGGCCGACAACGAGTTCACCGCGCTGGCGATGAACATCTTCGACAACTTCGGTTTCCAGATGGTGGTCGCCACCCCGCTGAAATCGGTGATGACGCTGGAGCCGTTCATCGGTGGCGCCTGCTTCGTCGAGATCAGCGGCCGCCACGATTCGGGCGTGCTGCTCATCGAGTACGACGAAGAAGGCAAGCGCCTGAAGCTGCCGGAGCGCAGCCGCCAGCAGGCCGACGAACCGGAAGAAGCCGAAGCCTGACCGCTTCGGCCGGCAATCCCCACCGGAAACAGCGTGCCAACCAAGGTTGGCACCTACCAGGTCATGACGCTCATTCACGACGTTCGGAACGTATCCCACGCCATCCGCGCGATCAGCACCACCACCAGGCCCACGAACAGCTTGCGGATGAACGGCGTGCCGCCCTTCAGCGCCAACCGCGTGCCCACCACCGAGCCGATGATGTTGGCGGCCGCCATCGGCAGCGCGAACAGCCACAGGATGTTGCCGGTCGGCACGAAGAATGAGATCGCCGCCACGTTGGTCGCCAGGTTCACCACCTTCGACGCTGCCGACGCACGGAGGAAGTCCAGCCCGAAGAAGCGCACGAACAGGAAGATCAGGAAGCTGCCGGTGCCGGGCCCGAAGAAGCCATCGTAGAAACCGATCGCCGCACCGATTGCCAGCGCGATCGCCAGCTCGTTGCGGCCGATCTCGCGGGGCCGGTGCAGCGCGCCGAAGTCCTTCTTCCACAGCGTGTAAGCCAGCATCGCCACCAGCAGCACCAGCACCAGCGGCCGCACCGCGTCCTTGGGCAACAGGCTCACCGCCGTAGCGCCAAGGAAAGAGAACACGAAGGCCGTACCCGCAGCGAACAGCACCGGCTTCCACGGGAAGCGCACGTTGCGTGCATAGCGCCATGCCGCCGCGCCGGTACCGAACATCGAGCTGAACTTGTTGGTGCCGAACAGCATCGCCGGCGTCTGCTGCGGTAGCACCGTGAAAAGACCGGGCAACTGCACCAGTCCGCCACCACCCACGGCCGCATCGACCAGGCCGGCAATGAAGGCGATCACCACCAGCCACCACAACTCAGGAGGAATCAGTTCCAGCACGGCGATCGATCGAAGTGGGGGCGCGACAGCATACGCCTGTCACATTGCCCCCGCCCACGCGACAATACCCGCATGAGCCGAACCACCCCCGATCCCTGTCCCTGTGACCTGGCCGCCGACTACGCCGCCTGTTGCGGTCGCTTCCATGCCGGCGCTGCCGCGCCCGATGCCGAGCGTCTGATGCGCTCGCGTTACAGCGCCTATGTGCGCCATCTGCCGGACTATCTGCGCGCCACCTGGCATCCGGACACCCGCCCGGCCGAACTGTCGCTCGATGATGCCCCCGGCCAGCGTACCCAGTGGCTGGGCCTGACCGTGCAGGATCATCAGGTTACCGGCACCGACAGTGCTGAGGTCCGCTTCACCGCCCGCTACCGCGTCGGTGGCGGCAGCGCGGTGAAAATGACCGAGCACAGCCGCTTCCTGCGGATCGAAGGTCGCTGGTACTACCTCGACGCCGTCTGAGCGTGGCTGCCGCGCACGGCCAGCACGCGCTGGCCACCATGCGCGCACACGCGATTGCGGCCTTCCTCCTTGGCCGCATACAGCGCCTGGTCGGCCGCTTTGACCACCCCGGCCGGGCGCGGATCGACCCGGCTGTCGGCCAGGCCGATGCTGACGGTCACCTGCACTACCGCACCGCCTCCGCCGCGCCCGCGCTGCTGCTGGCCAAGCGTATCGTCACGGCTGCGGGTACTGCGGTCGCGCAGCTGCATCCGGCTCTGCTCGATGCCCTGCCGCAGCGCCTCCACCGCATCCACGCAGGCCGATGCCGGGCGATCGAGGAAAACCACAGCGAATTCCTCGCCGCCATAACGGAACGCGCGACCACCGTCGCCCACCCGCGACAACCGGGAGGCCACCAGTTTCAGCACGTCATCGCCGGTGTCGTGACCGTGGGTGTCGTTGAACTTCTTGAAATGATCGACGTCGATCATCGCGATGCTGTAGGTGCCGGTGGCACGCTTGAGGGTTTCGTTGAACGCACGGCGGCCGGGCAGGCCGGTCAGCTCGTCGCCGAATGCCATGTGGAAAGACTCCTGCAGGGTCGCGGCCAGCATCAACAGCAGCGCCGCCACGCTCAGCGCCGGCAGCAGCACCGGCTGCAGGAAGATCCGCGGCAGCATCCACCACAGGCACAGCAGGGCCAGCAGCATCGCCGTATGCAGCGGCCGCGGCTGGCGCCATGCCTGCCACCCCAGTGCAGCGGTGGCCAGCAGGAACAGCACGGCAGGCAGCTGTGCCAGCGCGTTCCAGTCGCTCGGCAGCCACGGGAAGTGCCGGTTCGACAGCAGGTCGTGCATGCCTTGGGGCTGCTGTGCGGCCAACAGGATGAAGATCGCCACGGCAACACCGCTGGCCGTTGACCTCAGCAGCAGATCCTGCCGGCGGCGCCCGCGTTCGGGCCACAGCGCATGCACGGTGAACAACAACGGCAGCCAGGTCGAGATCGCGTGGAAGCGCAGTGGCGTCAGCGCCGTTACCCGGCCATCGCGCAGGTAGTGCCCCAGATCCTGGTGCAGCACCGCGAAGGCCAGCGCCACCAGCAGCAACAGGCACAACGTGCGCACCTGGTTGTACAGCAGCGCAAGTCCTGCACCCAGGCAGGCCAGCAACCACGGCAGGATGCGCTGCCCGGCGCGGCCGACATCATCGTTTTCCAGGCTCGCCCACAGCACCAGTGCGACCAGCACGGCGGGCAGCACGAACAGATAGTGCACAGGCTGTCGGAGCGGATGATGGGCCACACGGAATTCCAGCGCGGTCACGACGCGGCCGCAGCACTGCCGTTAGCGGCGCAGCCGTGCCCTTCTTGAATGCGCGCCTGATGTGAACACCACGGCACCGGGCCATTACATCGCGCTCACCGGCCGCGGTCGAAGCTGGTTGCATGGACAGCGTACCCGCCGCCGTCGCTGCCCCGCAGCATGACCTCGCCCGCCACTTCACCCATGTGCGGGGGCGCAGCATGCAGCTGGCCGCACCGCTCAGCCCCGAAGACGCCCTGCTGCAGAGCATGGCCGATGCCAGCCCGGCCAAATGGCACCTGGCCCACACCACTTGGTTCTTCGAACGCTTCGTCCTCGCCAGTCGGCCCGGCTACACACCCTGGGATCCGGCCTGGGACTATCTGTTCAACAGTTACTACAAGAGTCTCGGCCCCGCCCACGCACGGCCACAGCGCGGTCTGCTGTCGCGGCCCTCGCTGCAGCAGGTCCACGCTTACCGCCGGCACGTGGATGAACAGGTGCTGGCACAACTGCGCGACGGCGACTTGGGCAGCGACGCCCTGCAGCACCTGCAGCTGGGGCTGCACCACGAACAGCAGCACCAGGAGCTGCTGCTCACCGACATCAAGCACGCCTTCTGGTGCAATCCGCTGCAGCCGCCGTATCGCGATGACCTGCCCATCGCCGTAAGTGGCCACAGCGCACAGGGCTGGGCCGAACAGGGCGAACGCATCGTCAGTGTCGGTGCATCCGCCTGGCCGCAGCACGCAGCATTCGCCTATGACAATGAATCACCCGTGCACCGCGTGCTGCTGCCCGCGCATGCACTCGCCGAACGTCCGCTCAGCAACGCCGAGTACCGCGCCTTCATCGACGCGGGTGGTTACCGCGATCCACGCTGGTGGCTGAGCGAGGGCTGGGCGCTGCGTGAGGCCGAGCAGTGGCAGCATCCGCTGTACTGGGACGACGACCTGCTGCGCGAGTTCACCCTGGGTGGCTGGCGCCAGCTCGATCCGCACGCACCGGTCTGTCACCTCAGCTACTACGAAGCAGATGCCTGCGCACGCTGGGCCGGTGCTCGCCTGCCCACCGAATTCGAATGGGAAGCGGCCGCCGCCACGCAGCCGGTCGAAGGCCACTTCGCCGATGACGACCAGCTGCATCCGCAGGCAGGGCAGGGCAGAGGCATCCGCCAGCTGTTCGGCGATGTCTGGGAATGGACCAGCAGCGCCTATGGCGCCTACCCCGGCTTCCGTCCCTTCGCCGGCAATCTGGGCGAATACAACGGCAAATTCATGTGCGGCCAATGGGTGCTGCGGGGTGGCAGCTGTGCCACCCCGCGCGGCCATGTGCGGGCCAGCTACCGCAACTTCTTCATGCCACCGGCGCGTTGGCAGTTCTCAGGCATGCGCCTGGCAAGGGATCTTTCATGAGCACCGTCCAGGACGCGCTGCAGGCGCTGACCGACCTTACCCCCGGCCGCCAGCAGATCCTTGCCGACGCCGTGGCGGGGCTGTCGCATGCCTCGCGCCAGCTGCCTTCAAAATACTTCTACGACGCGCGCGGCTCGCGCTTGTTCGAGCAGATCACCCACACCCGCGAGTACTACCCCACACGCACCGAGCTGGCCCTGCTGGATCGGGTGCTGCCGCAGATCGCGCAGGCGGTGGGGCCGCGCGTGCATGTGGTGGAACTGGGCAGTGGCAGCGGCCGCAAGACCGCCCGCCTGCTGGCCGCCCTGCAGGATCCGGTGGCCTACACGCCCATCGAGATCTCGCGCGCGGCGCTGTTGTCCAGCATCGACCACCTGGCACCGGCGCTGCCAGAGGTGGAAATGCTGCCGGTGTGTGCCGACTTCACACGGCCGGTACAGGTCCCCGCACCCGACCGGCCTGCCGCGCGCCGGCTGCTGTTCTTCCCGGGCTCCACGCTGGGCAACTTCGCCGATGAGGACGCGATCGCGCTGCTGCGCGCGATGCGGCAGACGATGGGCAAGGACGGCCTGGCGCTGGTCGGCATCGACCTGCACAAGGACCCGGCACTGATCGAGGCCGCCTACAACGATGCCGACGGCATCACCGCCGCCTTCACCCTGAACCTGCTGGCGCGCCTCAACCGTGAGATCGGCAGCGATTTCGATCTCGATGGCTTCCGCCACCAGGCCCGTTACAGCACCGCACGCCTGCGAATCGAAACCGACCTGGTCAGCCAGCGCGAGCAGGACGTCCATCTCGACGGCCGCACCTTCCACTTCAACGTCGGCGAACCGATCCGTGTGGAGTACAGCCACAAGTACACCGACGCCAGCTTCGGCCACCTGCTGCAGCAGGCAGGGCTGGAGGTCGCTGCATCCTGGAACGCTGACGATCCTGCCTATGGCCTGCGACTTCTGCGCCCCGCACCATAGCCACAGGTAGTGCCGGCCGCTGGCCGGCAGCAACGACCAACCTTGCCGCCCCTCCGCGTTACCATGGCTCCAGCACCGGCAACACGGAGGACGCCATGCCCATTCTGACCACGCTCGGCCTGGCCGCCGCACTTGCCATGCCAGCGGTGGCCGCGCCGACAGCCGCGGCAACCGCTGATCCCGCGTTCGCCCGCTGCATGGCGGGCCTGCAGACTACCGCCGCCAGCCAGGGCATTGCCGCTGACCGTTTCACGGCCATCACCGCCGAACTGCAGCCCGATCCCACCGTGCTGCCGTTGCTCGATGCGCAGCCGGAGTTCACCACACCGATCTGGGACTACTTGGCCGCACTGGTCGATCGCCAGCGCGTGGACGATGGTCGCGCCATGCTGCAGCAGCACCGCGATCTGCTTCAGCGCGTATCGGCGCAGTACGGCGTCGATCCAGTCACCATCGTCGCCGTATGGGGTGTGGAGAGCGACTACGGGCGCGTGTTCGGCAAGCGCCCGCTGCTGCAGTCGCTGGCCACGCTGTCCTGTGCCGGCCGTCGGCAGCCTTTCTTCCGCGGCGAACTGCTGGCGCTGGTCAAGCTCATCGACAAGGGTGACCTGCAGGCACAGGGCCTGACCGGTTCCTGGGCCGGCGCCTTCGGCCACACCCAGTTCATGCCCAGCACCTACGCACGCATTGCCGTTGATGGTGATGGCGATGGCCGCCGCGATCTCGTCGGCAGCATTCCCGATGCATTGGCTTCCACCGCCAACTATCTGAAGCGTGCCGGCTGGCGAACCGGCGAACCCTGGGGCATGGAAGTCCGTGTCCCCGCCGGGTTCAACGCCAGCCAGGCCGGCCGCACCCAGCGTCGGGCACTGGCCGACTGGCGCGCACTGGGCGTGACCGGCCTGGACGGCAGCGCGCTGGCGCCGGCCGGCCTGCCAGCCGATGCCCGCGCCGCGCTGTTGCTGCCAGCCGGCAACAAAGGCCCGGCACTGCTGGTGTTCCGCAACTACGACGCGATCTACAGTTACAACGCCGCCGAGAGCTATGCCCTGGCCATCGCCACCCTGGCCGACCGTCTGCGTGGCGGCAACGGCTTGGTCACCGCCTGGCCTACCGATGATCCCGGTCTTGGCCGCGACGAGCGCCGCCAGCTGCAGACCCTGTTGTTGGCGCGCGGCCATGACATCGGCGCCGCCGATGGCATGATCGGTACCGCCAGTCGTCGCGCCATCCAGGTCGAGCAGCGCCGGCTCGCTTGGGCCGACGCCGATGGTCGCGCCGGCCAGCGCATCCTGCGCGCGCTGCAGAGCGGACCGCAGGCGAAGGTTCCGGCCACACCCACCCGCTTCAGCCTTCCCACCAACTACAATGCCGTGCAGTCGCCGGCCATCCGGAGTCGATCCAGCGTGCAACAGATCCAAGGTGTCAGCAGTGGCCAGTTCCAGGGACTCGATGCCTGGCTGGTGGAAACCCCGCAGGCCACCGCCGCCATCAGTGCATTCGGCGGCCAACTGCTCTCGTTCGTGCCCAAGGGCCAACCCGATGTGATGTGGCTCTCGCCCAAGCGTGCGGCACTGCCCACGCCCATCCGTGGCGGCAGCCCGGTGTGCTGGCCGTACTTCGGCCGCCAGGGGCAGGGCGATGACGTGCCGGCCCATGGCTTCGTGCGCACCTTGCCTTGGGAACTGCAGCAGGCGCGCCGTCTCGACGATGGCAGCATCGAACTGACCCTGGCCCCACCCGCGTTGGACAACCTCGGCCTGCGCCTGACCATGACCGTCCGTGTCGGCCGTGAACTGCGCCAGCAGCTGGTTACCGAGAACACCGGCAAGGCCCCTGCCACCATCACCCAGGCGCTGCACAACTACTTCCGTGTCGGTGACGCCAGCAAGGTCGACGTCGACGGCGTCGATGGCCTGGACTACCTCGACAAGTTCGAGAACTACGCCCAGCCTCGCCGCCAGCAGGGCCCATGGTCGCTACGCGATCCGCGTGATCCGGGCCGCAGCGACCGCATCTACACCCAGGCCGGCGGGCACTATGTGCTGCGCGACCCGGTGCTCAAGCGCCGCATCGACATCCGCACCGAAGGCAGCCGCTCGCTGGTGGCATGGAACCCTGGCGCCGACGCTGCCGCGAAGATGGTCGATGTCGGCGACGGCTGGCGCGACTACGTCTGCCTGGAGGCCGCCAACGCCGGGCCCGACATGGTCACCGTCGCACCGGGCGGGCGTCATGTGCTGCTTCAGATCCTGTCCAGCGCGCCGCTATAGCGGGCTCCCCCTTTGGCATGGATGGCCAGCATGAGCACCCTCGATCCGCAGACCTCGCCCGGTAGCGAGAACCCCTATCTGGCGCCCGGCGCTGACGCCGACGTAGACACGGCGCTGGAAGATGCCGATTACCTGACGCTGGTAGTTGGTCCCAATGCCGCCGCCTACCGTCGCTTCTGGCATGTGGACAGTGCGCTGCCGAAGCCCCCGCGCCGCTGGAACTGGCCCGCCTTCCTGTTCGGCACGCTGTGGATGGTGCATCGCCGGATGTACCTGGCCGCCGTCGGCTTCTATGTGGTCACCACGCTGCTGCCGATGCTGATGCTGCTGGCCGACGCCGGCGCACCGCAGATCGCCTTTGGCATGCTGCTCCCGCGTATCGCGCTGGCCATCTTCGCCAACAGCCTGTACCTGCGCCATTGCAGCCGCTTGGTGGCACGGGTGCAGGTGATCCACGCCGGCCAGCCGAACCGCATCCGCGCAGAGCTGCTTCGCCGTGGTGGCACCAAGGCCTCGGCCGTGGTGGTCTGCCTGGGCCTGATCTACGCGCTGCGCTACATCATCCAGGGTCTACTGCAGACCTATCACTGAGCCGGCGAACGCGGCCGCAGCACCCACAGGCAGAGCGTCCCGGCGACCAGGCCCCAGAACGCAGAGCCGATACCGGCCAGCGTCATCCCCGAGGCGGTGACCAGGAAGGTGACCAGCGCGGCCTCGCGGTCGCGCTCCACTGCCAGTGCGCTGGCCAGGCTGTTGCCGATGGTGCCGAACAGGGCAATACCGGCCACGCAGGCCACCAGTTCCTTGGGAAAGGCAGCGAACAGGGCCGCTACGGTGGCCCCGAACAGGCCGATCACAATATAGAAGGCACCGGCCGCCATCGCCGCCGTGTAGCGCCGTGCCGGGTCCTCGTGGGCATCACGGCCCATGCAGATCGCCGCAGTGATGGCCGCCAGATTCAACGCGTAGGCACCGAAGGGCGCCAGCAGCGTGTTGACCACGCCGATCCAGCCGATCACGGGCGACACCGGTACGTCGTAGCCGGAGGCGCGCATCACGGCGACACCGGGGATGTTCTGCGAGGCCATGGTGACCACGAACAGGGGCAGGGCGATGCCGACCATCGCCGTCCACGACAGCGAGGGGGTGACCCATTGCGGCACCGCCAGCTGCAGGTGCACCTGTTGTGCGTGCAGCAGCCCTTGGCTGGCGGCGATGGCGATGCCGACCAGCAGAGTGGCGATCACCGCATAGCGGGGGAACAGGCGGCGGCCCAGCAGCCAGGTAGCGAACATGGCCAACGCCAGCACGCGCTGGGTGTTCATCGCCACGAAGACGTCCAGGCCGAAGCGCAGCAGTACACCCGCCAGCATGCCCGCAGCCAAGGCCATGGGCACGCGTTTCATCAGCCGGGCGAACACCCCTGAGAAGCCGGCGAGCATGCCCAGCACCGCCGCAAGCAGGAACGCACCGGTGGCTTCAGACAGGGACGCGCCACCGGCACCGACGACCAGCATCGCCGCACCCGGCGTCGACCATGCGGTGACCACGGGGACGCGGTAGCGTAGCGACAGGCCAATGCAGGTCACGCCCATGCCCAACCCAAGGGCCCACATCCACGAGGCGATGTGCGCCTGGTCGGCACCCACGGCCTGCGCCGCCTGGAACACGATCACCGCGGAACTGGCGAAGCCGACCAGCACGGTGATGAAGCCGGCGACGATCGCCGGCATCGAGAGGTCCCGCCACCATCCCTGTCGTTTCTGCGTGTCCATGCTCTTCTCTTCTCTATGCATCGGTGTATTGATAGCGCCTGCGGCGTTGCCCGCGCAACGCGCGGGCAACGCCGCAGTGACGTATCAGCCGCGGCCATGCATGGCGCAGGCGCGGTTCTGTCATCTTCCTGAAAAAAAGAGTTGACGAATTCTGCAGGATCTCTAGAATTCGCTCCCTTGCTGCAGCGCGGCGACTTCTTCGGAAGCCACCAACGCGAACAGCGACGCCACCACCGCCGGACGAGATGATCGAACGAAGGTGTTGACGGACTCGAAAAGTCCGGCATAATAGGCGGCTCGCAACGACGAAAGACCTTCGGGTCCAACGGCGAAGCAGCATCGGCAACAACGTCCACTTCGGTGAGGCGGCCTTGAAAATCAGGCGCGTCTCTTTGCAATGCTGGCATCATCATGCCCGCTCCCTGCAAAGACACGACGCCCAAGCGACACTCCAACCGCCTCCCTGGTGAAATTAGCGCTATGGAACCACCCGATCCCATCCCGAACTCGGAAGTGAAACGTAGCTGCGCCGATGGTAGTGTGGCCTAAGCCATGCGAGAGTAGGTCATCGCCAGGGTTTATACCCCGAAACCCCCGCTGCTCATGCAGCGGGGTTTTCCTTTTTTTGCAAGCCTCAGGTTTCGACCTGGACTTACGGCAACAACTTCGCGAAGAGCTTCAAGTTCCTCTCACAAGTTGTTGACAAAGCTGAAAAGCCTGCCATAATAGGCGGCTCGCAACGACGAAAGACCTTCGGGTCCAACGACGAAGCAGCATCGGCAACAACGTCCGCTTCGGTGAGACGGCCTTGAAAAAAGGTGTTGACGAAGCGGAAAAGCCGGCTATAATGGGCGGCTCGCTACGAAGGAAACTTCGCAGCACACGGGAATGGCGCTGAGGCCACTTCCCAGGATCTTTGAAAGTATGCGCAGGTATCTTGTGAAGGCGCCTGCAGGAAGGATGATTGTCCATCTTGCAGACGTTTGATCAAGCAACTATTAATTGTTTTAAAGCA